>VXBW01000640.1:0-11949 GCA_013400375.1 Thinocorus orbignyianus | reverse complement strand
GAACAGATGCACTTGGCAACGCTACAAAATAAACTGATTTGTGATTTGCTTTGCGCTTTGGCGCTATGTACAAAGCACCTGTCAAATCAGAGGGCTTGTGTCGGAGGCCAGAGTCTTCATCCGCTGCTCTGGGATTTGAGCCCTGAAGTCCCACTTGACAGTTGTATACTCTCACTTTTTTAGGAGTAGTATTTGTAATAGTATAGGGAAAAGTACATGGTCACCATGTATTCTCTTTGAATGAGAGATTCTTTACTGTTTCTGGAATGTTCAGGGTTATCATGAGATGTTTTTAAGGCTGGAGGGTAAAGCATCTCCTCTCCTGTGCCTTACATTGATGGGAAAGTGTGGCGCTGGTTCAGTAACTGACCTGTGTGACTAATCTGACCATGTTAGCAAGGTGTTTCAGAAACCTGGCAGCTCCTTAGAGCTTTTCCTACAGCAAAATCTGATATACATTTTTATGGTGATTCAGACTTTGTTAGCTTCCTGTTTGTAAGTAATAATGAGGGCAGTGGGTTTATAAGGCAAGAGGAAACACAGTCCTGGACTGGTTTTCCATTTCAAGTGCTGGATGGATGCTTACTTCAAGGAAGATTGGTAACAACGATATTGGAACACCTCTGGAAAGATGCTGCCTTTCAAATGAGAGTGAATTAACTGAGGGTGGTTCCTCCCTGGGTGCTGCTGCACTTGTGCTTGTCCCTTGGCCTGCAGAGGCTGTCCTCAGCAGTCCAGGGCTGTTTGCAGTGCTCATCAGCAGTGGAACAAGCAAACCTGATCGGTCCTGGAGATGCTTTAGAACTGTATAGAAAACCAAGGGCTTGTAGAAGTTCTGTCAGTCTCCCCTAGCTGTCTAACCCATAACTGCTCCTCCTATGACCTGACGTGTCCTCAGGGAAGAAAGCAGGTGGAGAAGAGTATAAGATGAAGCACTTGGTTGTTGACTGTTGCAATCTGCATTGGAGGAATGTGCAGTCTAGCAGCTATAACTTGATTTAAGGGTAGTAAAGCTCGGGCAGTAGGAGATGTAGTGATTAGATGGGCTTGGCACTGCAAGCCAGGTCCTCAGCAAATTTGTTATGCTGTTTAGGTTATCCAGACAGTGCCACATGCCAGTCTCCCATCCAGTGCATGCCCTGCAGCTTCCTCTTCTTCCTTTCTTAGCCAGATCTCTATTCCACAGCTTGGTGCAAGTCATAGCCTATTTTACACAGCCAGTAGTAACATTCTCTCACCCCACTACATATTTCATCCATTGCCTATCTCCTAGCATGGTTCCTTGGACATGTGGCTCAGCAGTGAGGGCTCTACCTTGTTTTATGGCAGCGGTGAAGAACAGATGTGCAATTGATTAAAGAGGACTTAGTGTGGATTGGTGCTCGATGCAGTGGGGAGAAGAGGATGGGGGTGGTTTACATTCAGGGTGAAGTTGAATGAGGAGAGAAATCTGGGTGAAAAGAACTGTAAGGAAAAGATAGCCTGAAGCAATGCCCTGTCCTCCTCCGCTGGTGGCATAGTGCAGAGCCTCTGAGTCATGAGGCTATGTGTGGAGAAGCAGCTGATGAGTCAGGGAAGCAGCAAACCAAACCAGAAGTAGCTGATGGGTGTGAGTCGCTGCACTTGCTAATTCGGGTATAGCTGGCATTATGAAGAATATAGCTGTGTGTGTGTAATTTCAAAATGTACTACATGATGGGTATCACAATTATGACATGGGTGTAGAGGTGTGTGTGTATGGCTTACAGTTCATGAGGACTGTGGTTATTTAGCTGGAGAGTGTCAAAAACATGAAAGTCAAGCAGGACCACATTTCAGAAGGAAGAACATTTTTGCAGCTGTCCTCGTAACAGTTAAAAGTACTAATTTCCTCAGAAGCAAAAACAAACTGGATTCTAAAGGCAAACCCCAGCCTGGCCTGTGTGATGCACTTACCTGACATGCATCCCAACGCAGCTAAACCAAGAGCAAAGTCTGCTGTTACACACATAGTAACTTTGTTCACAGGATTTTCCGAGGTCGCCGTTGAACCCAGTAATTGCAGGGTGGCTCTGCCCTGTAGTGAACTACTTTCCTGCCAGCAGTTAATTTGTGTTGTGTGGGAAGAATAAATTAAAGCATGAGTACAGTGAAATTTGATTGCTATCCACTTACAAATGTTTCAGAAATTTCTCAACTCTCAGCTGAAATAAGTATCTTATCATTAGATTTTTATTTTATTAATTATGCATACAACACTAGAAACATATCTGTAAATTCACTGATGACAAGTACATGTATTAGCTGGGCATGAAAGGCAGAAGAGGGAAGTCTCTGAAAACATTTTACTTGTGAATTGCTGATGTGCTTGGGTGTTTCCCAAGAGCTGCTCCTCTGACACTGGGAGTACACCACACGTAAAACTGCTTCTGCTGTTTTCCTTGGCCCACGCTGTGAAACAGCCAGCCGGCAGAGGCTCTTTGTGGTGAGCTGTGGGGAAACTTGATATGCTAAGGACCCAGAAGTTACCTGCAATATGTTCTCTGTTCTGTTGATGAGCTGGGCTGAGTTAAATGGCAGCCAGGGGTTAAATTCCTGACAGCATGCAAAAGAGAGGGATGTCCCACCTTCATAAAAGCACCACTCTTGATAACTAGAAGATGTCAGTCCCTGTAATATTTACATAGGAATTTCTTCTGCTGGTGATGGAAGTGGAAGTAAACAGAGCACCAGAGATACATAGATGAAAGCAGACTGCAAACATCATGCAGCAGGAGATGAGTGAACAAGTCTACCAAAATTTTACGTGAGACAGAAAGTGGTATTTATTCAGTAAAACACTTTTCTAATTACAATTGCATTCTCACTGCTGAGATGAAACTACATTTGGTTCTGGAAAGGCTGTTTCATGTCTCCTGTTTGCCTTCAGGTCACAGCTCCTAAAGGAAACAAATCAAGCTTTGGATCCTGTTAGACCTGGTGTGAGCAGGTCTGTCAACAGCGATGGATGATTGTAGCACTGAAGTCTGAAGTCAGAACAAGCGTGATTCCTATCTTGGATGGTGAAGACCAGAGATCCATGAAGTGACATGGGTGCACACAAAGAGACAACAAAAATATCTTACCCCTCCTATCTGATGTTTCTACCCTTTTATTGTGGCCAGCATAAAACATTCACTGAAGACAGGTCTAGTAGTTAATAAATCACAAGAGTGGGATTAAGGATTTCTGGGATCTGTTCTGTGCTGTGTGATTTCCTAATTCCTTCCTTGACAAGCCTTTTCCTTCCTTATGTAGACCCCAAGGAGCCAAGTACCTGGTGTTACACAAACAGAAGAAGCCACACTGACAACCTCAGTAAGTAATGACTTTTTATATTTCTTAAAGATTTTCCCAGTGAGAAATGGGACAGGACTATTTGATCCATGGTTTAGTTTTTAAAAAGAGTTCTCGAATCATTTTGCCACATGGGAATCATCAGGAGAGGCCCTAAAGTGTTCCCTGGGTGCATGAAGCTTGCCCATTTCATCATGAGATACTGCAAATCTAGGGTAGCCCAGAAGTGTATGAGGGTGATGGGGGCAGAACAGGAGACACCAGGTTTCTGTGGTAGACTCCATGACCTCTTGCTCAGTGTGTTCCCTGTTCTCCTACAGCTGGGTTTCCCCAGACTCTAACTCAACATTCTCTGATTTACCTACCCACCACACCCCTTGCACCTTTGCATTTCCAAGGGGATCCTGCTGGCAACACGCACCCATTTTGATGTTTTTGATGCTTCTCTCCTGCATATCCCAACAGTGTGCATGTAGAGCTGTTGCATCTGCCATCAAGAGTGAGGAATAGCACTCGACAACAAAGGGACAATCTGTCCCAGGTATCAATTTGCCTTTTGTTTTTCGCTAAGTGATTGTCAGTGAGTCCCCAGCCTGGGAGCTGGCACCTGGTTTGTTTTACAGAGTAGGATTTGCCCATTATTTTTACTGTATTTACGGTGTTAGTGCAAGGCACCCACCGAGGCTGGGATCCCAGTTGTGATGGGGAAATGACAGAAAAAAACCTGTGCCAAGACTTTACAATGGAGATAAGACAATGATGTAGAACATAAGCAGAGTAACTGTCATGAACTTCTGTAAATACTGTCATCTGAGTGGTGAAGATTCTTGGGAATGGCAAATTAAATAGTAAAAAAGTGAAAAGAGTTGGGACATTAATGGAAGGGGTAAGAAATGGAAAGGAGAAAGAATGAGGATGTGAAGTCTTCTTTGGGTAAGCACATTTACAGGTTTTCCTGAATGTGGGCCTTACCCTTCTTTTCCTCTTGTCATTGTGGTACTGGAATGGGAAGCTATGCCTCTGCTTGTTTCAGGGATATGTAATTATGACAGAGTATTGTGCCTTGAGCCAGCAGAGCACCCACTGCATTCCCATGCTGCACTTCAGAGGTGGAGTCACTCCTCACGGGAATGTTTTAGACGTACCATTGCTAGCAAGAAGTTTCTTGATTTCCAAAGGTAATTTGCAAAAAAAAAAAGAGAAAATTATTCACACTGAGAATCCAGAAAATCTGTATGGAGAAACAATCTAGTTCTGCGCATCACATGGGTAGATTTCTACTTAAAAAAATAACCCAAAACACTGAATTCAGCAAAACCAAAACTCTGCAGAAATCCATTGCTTGATCGTGCCAGGGTTCAGCTAAAAGAATTTCAGTGGTACCGTGGACTGCAATCCTTTCTTCATTGAGGTAGCAAAATAAAATTAGCCTTTGAAATAAGAATTGTATCTTCCATTTAAGAGAGCTTGATGGAATTCCTTAAATATTCCTGCCTTTCTTTTGATTTTTCAGGGTTTCAGTGCTCAGATAAAACATGTTCTTTAACATCACTAATAAAAAATGCTTCATGGCTGTGAAAAGTAGATAAAAATGGTTTTTGCATAACCAGACACTTGCTATCTATTCTTATTCTTCTGTATTTATCTCTAACTTAGAGACAACAGACCTGTTTGGTTTCTTGCTTACACTGGAGTGCATACATCAGGATATCCTCGCTAAAAATCAGAAGCCACAGAGCAGTTAAAACTGCTTTAGGTGAGATGAGAAAGAGGTTTCTGCTCCACTGCTTCAGCAGCAATGGAAAATACATTTAATGTGCTACAGGAGGAGGCATCTGCTTGTAAAAATTGTCACTATGGCTGGTTCCCACTAAAGGCCAGTATTTTATGCTGGAATGTTTGTGGTTTCAGAGAGAGTTGTTTTCCAAACAACTGTGAAATGTGATCTCGTAACCTTTCACCGGCAAAAGAAAAATGCACAAAGTAACGTAACAGTGTTTCTGCAATTACAGTTACGGGAAGTAGTATTTATGCATGAAAAAGCTTCAGTCCACCTTAGCAAGAAATCCACCTGGTGGTCTCCTTGCTCTCTTCCAGGGAAGGCATTAGTTGGATCAGGCTGATGGTGGCAAGCTGCCAGCCTCATGATTTGGAAGGGCACGAGGAGAGGACACTGACTCACCACTTTCGAAACAGTGGTGCTGCTGGCAGCTTGATGGTGGTGGTGGGACAGGAGCCCTGTGTCACAGAGACTTTCCTTCCTTCTGTGCAATGTGAGGGCTGTGATGGAAAGCAATTAGCACAACATCCATTGCTAGGAAAGCCCCTGTTCCAGGTATTTTTCCCCCTGCTGGCAGTGCACCAGGAGGCAATTATGGGTGGGAAGCTGGAGCAATAGGGTCCACTGCCTTTTAAAAGAGAAATGAGTCAATTACGTTATTTCTTAGGAGTGGCTTAACTGGGTTAGTGGAAACCAAACTGTATCAAATTATCACACAGAATGATAGGGGTTGGAAAGAACCTCTGGAGATCATATAACCATAGAATGGTTTGTGTTGAAGGGGACCTTTAAAGGCCATCTAGTCCATCCCCTGCCATCAGCAGGGACATCTCCAACTAGACCAGGTTGCTCAGAGACCCATCCAACCAGACCTGGAATGTTTCCAAGGATGGGGCATTGACCACCTCTCTGAGCAACCTGGGCCAGTGTTTTACCGCTGTCAGCGTAAAAACATTTCTTCCATCTAAATCTACCCTCTTTTAGTTTAAAGTCATTACCCTTCATCTTTATTGCTAAAAAACTATGGTGGAATCTGATCCCTGTGAAGTTTAATTCAGTCTAGAGGCAGTTCATGTTCCCTACAAGTTGGTTTTTTTTTGCTGAAAAGTGATCTTAAGGTCTGTAACCACTCGATGATTTGATGATTCTATGAATAATAGCTCGTTTTCTGCTTGTCTTCCAGAAAACCCTCCAAAGATGCCCANTGCTCGGCAGCAGCCATGAAGTCGCTTTGCCTCGTCACCGTGGGGGTCCTGGCCATGACGCTGCTCATCGCCAGCATCTCCTTGCTGGTGGCACACGTCTTCCAGAGAGTGGTGGACCTGCAGGTGANGACCTTTAAAGGCCATCTAGTCCATCCCCTGCCATCAGCAGGGACATCTCCAACTAGACCAGGTTGCTCAGAGACCCATCCAACCAGACCTGGAATGTTTCCAAGGATGGGGCATTGACCACCTCTCTGAGCAACCTGGGCCAGTGTTTTACCGCTGTCAGCGTAAAAACATTTCTTCCATCTAAATCTACCCTCTTTTAGTTTAAAGTCATTACCCTTCATCTTTATTGCTAAAAAACTATGGTGGAATCTGATCCCTGTGAAGTTTAATTCAGTCTAGAGGCAGTTCATGTTCCCTACAAGTTGGGTTTTTTGCTGAAAAGTGATCTTAAAGTCTGTAACCACTCGATGATTTGATGATTCTATGAATAATAGCTCGTTTTCTGCTTGTCTTCCAGAAAACCCTCCAAAGATGCCCACTGCATCGAGAGACGTGCAGTGGCAGATCCATCCTCAGCAGCCAAGAAGCTCTCACCCGTGCCAGCAGCAGCTCGTCCTGCAGGCAGGAACAAACCCAAATTAATTTCGGGTAGATCTTTCTCTTTCCCGGTAAGTGCTTTACGGCCACCAAATTAATTTCGGGTAGATTTTTCCCTTGCCTGCTCTACGGCCACCAACCCGGTGCTCTGAGCAAGGGTCTGGATCACCAAACCTCCCTCTGGCAGAAGTGCTGTCCCTCCCACCGCCCCGGGCCGGCGGAGCAGCCGGTACCCAGCCCCGGGACCCTCCNGGCGGGTGGCATTGTCTGGCTCCCTGCTTGCACCGGCTCTGCCTGGGTGAGGGCAGGAGCGTCCCTGGGCGGCGAACCCCCCCCTGCCCTGCACCACCCGGCTAGGCATGGGCTCAGGGTGGAGCTCAGGATGGAGCTCAGGCTGCCCTGGACCTGGGCTGGGTAAAAAATGGGTAAATATGATTGAATTCAGTTCTCTTGAGGCAGCTTTGCTGGCTGTGGGGAGAGCTCCCTCCGCAGAAGCAGCAGCACACGAGGTGAGCAGGGAATACCTCCAGCACCCCTCTTGTTTTGCCATCCCTAGCATAGATTTGTTGTAGCCTTCATACAGCAGCTTGTTCTGCTGCTCTATTTACTGCTGCCTCTGGAGCACAGCCAGAGGTGACATGGGCTGAAACACGTGTTAGTTTCCCAGTCTGGGTGACGACAGTGAGCCGTTTCACCCATGTTGTTAAAGGCTGTGTGTAATAAGGTTTGGGGATACCCATCCTGGCATTGTTATGAATGTGGAGCCCTTCACTGTGCATGGTCTGCCTAAGCTTTTGTTCCTCCCTCCTACTGGCTCTTTGCATTTATTGAGTGATCGAGTGAGAAGGCTCAACAGTGTTAGTAGCTCCCTTAAAATACCTGTGAAACATGTAAATGAACAATTATTTACTTTGTCTAGGAATATTGCCCTCTGTTATACTGACAGAGAAAGCAAGAGTGATAACAAATGGTTTGAGCAGTGCTATTGTCTCTCTGGTACACACAGTCTGCTGATCCCCTGTGATGTCCTAACCAGTGCCGGGTTCTTCTCTGTGGGGTAGTGACAGGGAACATTTCCTGACATAGAAGCTGTATTGTCTTGGCTTAAATCAGTTTGGTTTAGTGAGTGCAATTCTTGGTTGGCAGTCAGCGTAAAGCAAGTTGTGGCCCTTCAAAGTGAGCCTGTAAACCTCAGAGGATAGCCCAAAAAGAAAGGCTACCATAGCTAAGCTGTCATGCAGTGTCTCCTGAAGCTGCTCTTCAGGAACTGCTCTTACAGCGTTCCTGCAGTGTTTGTTCTCAGGGATGTGCCTCTGCCGTGCTGGAACATATCACGGGTAATGGATGGTTTATCCTGAAGTCACTTGGTCATCAGCCCATACCTTTTCTAGGCAGCCTGCAAGCCAGGTGAGAGTGTTATGAGTGTTAATGTATGCAAAGTTGTATGCAAACCAAGCCAAATCAGCACAGCTTTGCACAGGCATGCGCAGTTCTGCCACCCAGATCTTAGGTCTTTTTGGAAAGGAGTCTTGTCATCTTCTGCATCCCAGCAGAAGGTCTAGTTTCAAGTCTGTACCGTGCTCTTAACAAAAGAGCAGTGGGGTGAAAAAAATAGTTTGGTGGCAGAGTGTAGGACTATCAGGAATTAGGCATGATCCTCCTTATGCGTATTATCTCTTAGCTACATGCTCCTTACCCTTAGTGCCTGATTATGTAAGAGTAAGTTGGTATTCTCTCAGCAGGGCTTCCAGTAATGCAGGATAAAGTTTCCAGAGCTCAGTCTTTTCCTGCTTACCACTCTTCAGCTTGTGTGCTAGTACATCTGAATTGCACAGAATCAAGCCTCCTGCTCCTTGCACTAGACACTGACTCCCTTCTGGCCTTCTCCAGGAGCCACACACAAGTGCAGAAGTGTGCAGAAGTACAGTTTTCAGCCCCAAAACAGTGTCCTCCAAATCACTTTGCTGATTCGGCTGCTTCCCACGTGCTTTCTGCCATGTGAGCTTTTTCTCATTTGTGTGTAGTCTGGAAAGTTGCTGTCTCTTGTGTAATCACATATGCAGCTCAGAAGATCTTGTACAAACAAACAAATCTCAATTTGCCTTTGAACGTGGCAAGACCTGAGCATTTTCAGCTCTCTGCAGTCCTGGACACTGAACATTAAACATTACCTCTCTGCTCTGGCCCTCCTTAGCTTCCTCAATCTTTCTGTCATCAGAGAAATTGCAGAAGAGGCAAGAGATTCCCCTTATGACAGATAGTTCACATTCCTTTGAGGGCTTCTCAGCAGTCCTGAAACAGAGCTAACTTGCAGTGAAGAGCTGTTTTTGCTGTCTCAACTACAGCTGAAATGGAAGACTCTGTTTTGGAGCAGCTGAAGCACCTGTGTGTCCAGACCCAGGACCTGTGAACCACTGAGGGTGGGTCTGCTTTCAGCAGGGGATTTTTGTGCTGCAACATTTCAAGCCAAAGGAAGGGATCTTGGATAACAGAGCAGGTGTGGGAAGAGTGGGGAATCCAGCTCAGTGTCAGACTTCCCCTTGGAAATCAGCAGGCACAGCAGCACCACCTTTCCTGGAAAGCACTCAAATCTTGTCAACTTGTTCTCTTACTTGACAGTCTAACTGGCTTTTTGTGAATTAGAGAATTAGAGTGCCATGACAGATCAGATGTCAAACAGTCCAACAGCTGTTCATTGTCAGGGGCTGGGACCTGAAACTCCATTGAATAAGGGCAAAAAATCTGTAATGAACAAGAATAAATTAGCTGCCCACAGGAGAAGGGCCTTCCTGGCTGCTAGCAGTATTTGCCTTATGCTGTGTGGTAGGTATTTTATTGCCATAAGCATGCAGTTTGTGAATATAACAATCTTTGATCTGTGCACCTAATTCCAAACTTGGGCCATCAGTTCTTTACTTCAAGGATTTTCTTTATGTTCCATACCCTACATTGATAATTTTAGAAAACGCTTAAGTCTCCTAACCCCTTGAAATGACACTAAGCTGTCGTTGCCACCCATCTCTAGAGCCGGATTGTCTGGAGTGTTTAGGACCCAAAAGGATGGGTCCCTTAATTTAGTTTATGTGTTGATTTTTGTTGTTGTTTGATGTGAAGTTCTAGAGCTCCTGGTGCAGTTCAGTGTGGAGGCTTAGATGAAGGATCAGTCAAATGCTGCTTTTGAGCATACCATTCCCAAGGCGCAGAGTCAGATAAGTCTGCTCAGGTTTATCTGAAAGCTTACCGTATCACTTGTCTTTAAAACTGCAATTAAATAGGTGAACATATAAAACTCTGTCTTGGAATTAGAAAGTTTCATAGTTCCAGGGGAAAAAATGAAATTTAATTTTCTGTACAGGTTCCAAAAGTGTTCAGTAGTGTTTCCTACCCCCACTATCACTGCCAGTAACAGTTACATTTGGGAGGGTAATCTCACTTCTTATTTCCTTTGTGTGAAGTGTGGTCAAGACAAGGAAACACCAAAGAATGACACAGCTGTGAATTCAGGACTGTCATGATAAATAAAGTCAGTGGGAAGGATGCTTTGGTACACTTTAAATGACTGTGGACTTCACTTGGAAAGGGGAATGCCTGCTGTGCTTCTGCGTGAAGACAGGAGATCATATTGTCCACTGGTTTGAGGTTGTGATCTTGCAGTAGGTACCTCCTTGCATCTCTCTGAGACAGGATCTCTGAGTCTGAGGCCTCTCTAGGCCACTGCCTGCAGGACAAATGTCTGACTCAAGGTTTCTGAATACCTTAAGTTGTGGCTCTTGCTTTTTCTTGCAAATATAGCAAGAAGAAAGATCTGATTCTCTGGCCTTGCACAGTAGTACAGCAGCAATAACTCCAGTGGAGCTGTATCTTTTACATATTTTAGATTAAAGAGCAGTCCTGTGATCTAGTATCTTGCAGCCTGCCCACCCTGGTAGTGAACACAAGCTCTGACAGAAAAACAAGCAATCCCAGTTGTGTCACATCACATCCTCCTCTGGTGCAGAGGAGGAAAGTCAGCAGAGCTAAACTTGAATGCCATCAGCTGAGGGACGTGGACATATGTTTTGCTTAAAAATGTGTGCTCATATTTTTGTCTCAGGTCCAGGCTGTGTAATATCATGTGATGGACCCAAATACCCCTCCTAACATTTGGTGAAAAACAAAAGAAGAGAGCTTACTGTATTTTGTTATTGGAGAGGTTTGTGGGAATCTGTCTGAATGCAGCTCGGGAGTTTGTGAATCTGCGTTTACAGCTGGGGCTGTTACTGTACAGAGCTATAAATAGACACGCTGTTTATGTGGGAGATCCAAACGGTGTCATGCAGATGCAGGAAAAAAATCACAAGATGGCTTTGTTTCACTGCCCTTTTGCTCTGTAGCCCACCTCCCAGGGGATAGCTTATGATTTCAGAATCTCAAGAGCCTGTATTTAAAGCAACCTGCCAGAGAAAGCCACCTTAATATCTTTCTTATTAATGCTCTTTGCATGTAATCTGGTGCACATGTGTGTGCAGAGAGCGTGGCAGAAACCCCTGTTGCATTTAGTGATGCTGCTTCCAGTTGGGTAGCTTTTTGTTTTCAGTCTAGCTCAGGAGAGGGGGACAGGGGACATGACCTCCCTGTACATCATAAACGTGATCCCTCTGTCATAAAGGATAGACTGGAGCCTAAATTTGGAATGAATATGACCAGGATGCTCTTGTTTCGTTAAACATTGCACATTTAGACTCACTAATAATCTCTCATTTTAGTTGCCTCATATGAGCAACATTTGAGCAATAGAAAGGTGTCCTGAAAGCACTCAGTAGTTTTTAGGGAACAGTTCAGATTTCTAGATATGGATGGCTAAGGTCAGAAAGGTAACAGTTACTCTGTTTATCAGTGTCAAGCTTATACTCAGTGTGTTACATGCACATGAGAGTTGTGAGCTGTGCACAACTTGGGAAGGGAGCAGACATGAGTAGCTCATTACACCCCCTCTGAAATAATTGACTTTGTAATGAGGTTATATGCATACGGAAAAGCTATCCAGCGGAGGGCCACGAAGAT
>VXBW01000639.1:13135-24592 GCA_013400375.1 Thinocorus orbignyianus | reverse complement strand
GAGTCCTCAACATAGAAAGGACATGGAACTGTTGGAAGGGAGGGCCACCAAGATGCTCAGAGGGCTGGAGCCCCTCTGCTGTGAGGACAGGCTGAGAGAGCTGGGGCTGTTCAGCCTGGAGAAGAGAAGGCTGCGGGGAGACCTTGGAGCAGCCTTGCAGGATGTGAAGGGAGCTCCAGGAGAGCTGGGGAGGGACTCCTGGTCAGGAAGTCTAGTGACAGGACGAGGGGGAATGGTTTTAAGTTGGAAGAAGGGAGATTGAGATGAGATCTTAGGAAGAAGTTCTTTGCTGTGAGGGTGGTGAGGCACTGGAACAGGTTGCCCAGGGAAGTTGTTGATGCCTCATCCCTGGAAGTGTTTAAGGCCAGGCTGGATGGGGCTTGGAGCAACCTGCTCTAGGGAGAGGTGTCCCTGCCCATGGCAGGAGGTTGGAACTTGATGATCTTGAAGGTCCCTTCCAACTCTGACCATTCTATGGTTCTATGATCTTTAAGGTCCCTTCAGCTGTTGGGTGACAGTCTAATGGCTTTTGTTTCACTATTCTGGGGTTTTCTCATCTCTCCTCTTTCTTCTTAGGTAGAAGCCAAAGGATTGAGTCTGGCTCCTGGCCAAGATGTCTCTCTCCAAAAGGGAATTGGATGAGTTGAAACCATGGATCGAGAAGACGGTGAAGAGGGTCCTGGGCTTCTCAGAGCCCACGGTGGTCACGGCGGCCCTCAACTGCGTCGGGAAGGGCATGGACAAGAAGAAAGCAGCCGGTGCGTCCCGTGGGCTCTGCCTCTCTCCTCTTCTGGAGCTGCTCAGACCCCTCCTCGGAGAAAACAGTTGCATGTGGAACCTCAAACATCCCTGGAATAGCCTCAAATTGGGCTTCAACTCCCTCCCGGTGAAAGGCAGACCCGGTGCTGGGCTCCGTGCTGGCCGGCAGCGTTTGGGGGGGTGAATGCTGCCCTGGAAAGAGGGATGAAATTCCGGTTGGGGTTGAATTAGTTGTGTAATATGAACAAAAACCACCCAAACCAGGAAAGCTGGAAGCTCCCGGGCGTCCGTGAGGGTGATTCTGCCCCAGCCTCAAGGAGGCAGCGGCCGAGTGAGCGCAGATCCACGATGAGGGGCCGTCAGGAGCTTTGGAATACCTTCCAAAACTCACTGAAAGCAGACCTCTGGTTTTAAAGGAACTGAAAATGCTCATTTAAGCCATAGCTTTAATTTTTTTTGGACCATTAAAGCCCTTTTTCCTACTCCAGGCCTGGCCTCTCTTAACCCTTCACAGTTTGAAGCTCCTGGCAGCAGGATCCGCAGATCCCGGGGTCTCCGGTGCTGCGTCGGCTTGAATCTGCCTTTAAATGCCCTTCTCCCAGCTCTGCAGATTCCTCGGACAATTCTCCCTCTTCCCTCTCCTCTCAGGGGCTGGATTCTGAATTGAAAGAGCTCCCTTTTCTTTTCCAGACCACCTCAAACCCTTCCTGGACGATTCCACCCTGCGGTTTGTGGACAAGCTCTTTGAGGCGGTGGAGGAGGGCCGGAGCTCCAGGCACTCCAAATCCAACAGCGACCGGACCCGCAAGCGAGAGCTGAAGGTGATTATTGATCACTGATTGCTTCTTAATTGTCTTTTACCTTGGTTTTTTTGGCTTGGTTTGTTGGTTTGTTGGATGGTTTGGTGGCCCTGAGGGCAGCACTGGGACTCTGCCACACTTTCCTCCTCCAGAGAGGTACATCTCCTAACGCTTCCAAGTTCAAGAGAAAAGACCCTTTTCCGTGATGAAGTGTGTGAGCCTTTACCTTGCTGGTCTCTTTCCCTTGGGATGAGGCAGCTCCACGGTGGGAAATGTGGGCTTTTCCTTTCTTCTAACCATTCCTGCTCGGGGAAACTTCACAGGGCTCCAGCTCTCTGTTTTCTCTGGTGCTCGTTACCGAGGCGCTGGGTTTCCCTGGGAGCCTGGGCTCTGGAGCTCAGTGCTGGCACCATTCCTGGCTGTGGGACAGCTGTGTCCCCTGGCACAGCTAAAACAGGTGGATTCCTCCTCTCCGCACAAATAGAATTCAGACTGTGCCCATTTTGGGGGGGGTTCTCCTGTCCTCTCATCTTCCTGCTGGCCGTGGCTGCAGGACACGGGGAGGGAGGAGCAGCCTCTTGGAGAGGGAATAGGGCTGGATCTGGAGCTGGTGATTCTTCTCCGGTGAAGCGTGGTTTGAGGAACAAGGGCTGGAAGTCCTGGGGGACACCAGGATGGCCAGGAGCCAGCAATGGGCCTTGGTGATCAAGAAGGACAAGGGTGTCCTGGGGGACATAAGGAAGAGCATGGAGAACCTCAAGGGAGGTCATCCTGCCCCTCTGCTCTGCCCCCAGCTGGAGCACTGGGACCAGTTGTGGGCTCCCCAGTTCCAGAAGGACAGGGAACTGCTGGAGAGGGGCCAGCAAGATGCTGAGGGGCCTGGAGCATCTCTGTGCTGAGGAAAGGCTGAGGGACTTGGGGCTTTGGAGTCTGGAGAAGAGAAGGCTGAGGGGGGTCTGATCAAGGGGGGTGTCAGGAGGATGGGGCCAGGCTTCTTCCAGTGGTGCCCAGTGAGAGGACAAGAGGGAACGGGCACAAACTGGACCAGGAGAAGCTCCATCCCAACATGAGGAGGAACTTCTTGCCTTTGAGGGTGGCCGAGCCCTGGCAGAGGCTGCCCAGAGAGGTGAGGGAGTCTCCAGTCTCCATCTCTGGAGACATCCAGACCCTGCCCGTACACATTCCTTTGGGACCTGCTCTGGGTGGACCTCCTCAGGCAGGGGGTTGGACTGGGTGATCTCCAAAGGTCTCCAAGGGATAGGATTCAGTCTGGAGTGTCTGGTGTGACCGCAGATGGTTCGTGGTGGTGTTCTGGGCTTCCCTTCTGTCCCAAAAGCGGTGCTGGGGAGCAGCAGAGCAGAACTATCCTCTTCTCATGGCTCCTGGCGTGGACAGGTGTCCCGTCTGCCAAATCCTCAGCCCCTCTCTCCGGAATTGCCTTTCTTGGAGTTCTTCCATCAAGGTCTAGCTCTGTCCTGACCCTGCTGTAACACGAGATGCTCCGGGGAAGTTGTCAGCTCATGGGCTGACTTTCCCTCCCCAGCCCGAGCCCGGTGCAGGTTTTAGAGCAGAGTTTGTAGTTGCTCACTGAGATCTTGTAGCGAGGAGGAGCGGATCCATTCCCGACGTCGCTGGCCGGTCGCCTTGGCTTGTCTTCAGCGCTGCCTTCTCTCCCCTTGCTTAACTCTTGTTGGGGTAGGTCGTTGGCTTGGGAAGTTTCAAGGAACTGAAGCGTAACGGGTTTACACACACTTTATACTATGGGCAAGTCCTTTCTCTTGAACTTGTAGGTTTCCCACGAAGTACCTGTGTCTGGATGAGGAAGTGTCCTTGTAGGATATGAACCGTTGTAGTGAAGAAGGGATTGCGACTATCGCTTGCAACCGGTGTGTATATCTTCTTTTCCAATAACACCCTGACACACACACACGCTCCGTGACCCCGCCGTACGCAGAGCAGACACCCAGCAGATGAGACCCGCGGCTCCCTGGCTCCCCGAGCTCAGAGCTCCCTCTGAAACACACCCCACCTTGTCTTTCCTGACCTTCCCGCTGCACGAGAGTCCAGCAGCGTGGTCCTTGCTCTCTGGGGAGTCTCCAGAGAGGTTGGGTTTGAGCGCGGCGTCTTTGGATCTGAGGTGGAGGTGGCTGGGTCGGAACGTGAGGGAAGGCCGTGGGTGGCCTGGCCTATCCCAGGTCTGCTCCTCTTGAGGAGGACCATGGCAGGACAGTGAAACTTCCATCACCAAACCCTCTGAAGCTGGTGGAGGAGGTGAAAGTCACAGAATGATGTGGGATTGGAAGGGGCCTCTGGAGATCATCTAGTCTAACCCCACCCAGAGCAGGAGGGCAANCCAGCAGTTCCCTGTCCTTCTGGAACTGGGGAACCAGGAGCTGGTCCCAGTGTTCTAGAAGTTCTTCATTTTAGTCCAGCCAGGTTAGGCTTTTTCCATCTCTCTGTGGAGCTGAGCAAGACTTTAAATCTCCTTAGTGCCAAAAAACTTTTGCCAACGATGGTGGCTTTTGCACAGGCGCA
Source organism: Thinocorus orbignyianus (assembly GCA_013400375.1). Classification (NCBI taxonomy): domain Eukaryota; kingdom Metazoa; phylum Chordata; class Aves; order Ciconiiformes; family Thinocoridae; genus Thinocorus; species Thinocorus orbignyianus. Next base: position 20,498 of record VXBW01000639.1, on the reverse strand, counting down.
TCCCTGTGATGTCTCCTGTCCTTCAAGCTCTTGCGTGGATCTCCTTGATGCTTCTCTGGGGGGGGTCCAGGGCACAGGAAGGGTCACCAGTGGATCATCCTGGGAGTGCTGCCCTGGAAACTCTCAGCCACGGCGCGGTGCTGAGCGTGTGGTGCCGGATCTGGTCCCTCTGGTGGTTTCTCATCTTCAGACAGTGCCCCTGAGGCCAGCTGCTTGGTTTTTAACCACAGTTTTCTCCTCCTCTTTCTTCTTTACATCAGGATGTGTTTGGTGATGACTCTGAGGTATCCAAGGAATCTTCTGGCGTCAAGAAGCGGCGCATCCCACGATTCGAGGAGGTTGAGGATGAGCCTGAGGTCATCCCCGGCCCGCCCTCGGAGAGCCCTGGGATGCTCACCAAGCTACAGGTCAGTCTCATTCCACGAGCTGTGCCCCAGGACAGAGCTGCCCCCACCTGAGATCTTGAATCCAAACCTCTTTTAGGCCTTTAATTTCTCTTCAGTTGTATCTGGAGTCGCTTTTGCCTGTCCTCTGCTGTAGTTGTTGCCTCAGTTCTCCTCATGAAGCTCCCTGCTGCTTCTTTGTTGGGCTAATGATGGTGTGAAGCCCTCGAGTGGGGCAAGTTGGACACAATCCTGTCCTCGCCTGCGTTTGGGGCTGTGAAAAAGGTGCTGAGGGCCCTCTTGTTGGAGGGTGAGACAACTTAACTCTCCAATTTTCTGCCCGCAGATCAAACAGATGATGGAAGCAGCCACTCGGCAGATTGAGGAGCGGAAAAAGCAGCTGAGTTTCATCAGTCCCCCAACGCCCCAGGTAAAACGGGTGAACCCCACGCTCCCCATTGCCAGGTGTGACCCGGCCGTGCTCCCACAGGCCCAGAACGAAGCTTTCTTCTCTCCTTCCACAGCCAAAACTTTCTTCTTCATCCCAATCGGAGCGTCTCCCCATCGGCAACACCATCCAGCCCTCGCAGGCAGCGACCTTCATGAACGATGCCATCGAGAAGGCCAGGAAAGCCGCGGAGCTGCAGGCCCGGATCCAGGCCCAGCTGGCCTTGAAACCCGGCCTCATCGGCAACGCCAACATGGTGGGACTGGCCAACCTGCACGCCATGGGCATCGCGCCGCCGTGAGTACCTGCCCCTGGCTGGGGGGACCCCAAGGGATCTTCTGGAGATCATGCCCTCCAACCCCTTCCCACAGAAACGTGGCCAGGAGAGGTTTGGATGTCTCCGGAGATGGAGACTCCCCCCCCTCTCTGGGCAGCCTCTACCAGGGCTCGGCCACCCTCAAAGGGAAGAAGTTCCTCCTCATCCCTGGAAGTGTTTAAGGCCAGGTTGGATGGGGCTTGGAGCAACCTGCTCTAGTGGGAGGTGTCCCTGCCCATGGCAGGGGGGTTGGAACTGGATGATCTTTAAGGTTCCTTCCAACTCTGACCATTCTATGATTCTGTGGTGAGATGGAGCTTCTTCCCAGTGCTGACCCCCGGGAATGTCTCCAGAGATTTGGACCAAAGGCTTTTTCAGCACTGTTGGTTCCCTAGAAATGGCTTTAATAGCCAGTGAAGGAACAGGTTTTCTATTAAAGATGTGAAAAAGGGGGTTAATCCTTCCTTGAGTGATACTTCCCCATCCTGCACGTGAGATTTGAGTCCTTTGTGGTGCCGCAACGAGATGGAACGTTCCCAGGAGCCCTTTCCCCAGCTGCTGGGCTGGTTGGGTGCTCCCCGTGGAAATCAGGCTGGCGTTTCCTTTGAGTGAACCCAGTTTTGATGCAGTTTTTCTTCTCTTCCCCACCAGGAAAGTGGAGCTGAAGGATCAGACCAAGCCTACGCCACTGATCTTGGATGAGCAAGGCCGAACTGTTGATGCGACTGGTAAAGAGATTGAGTTGACTCACCGCATGCCAACCCTAAAAGCAAACATCCGAGCTGTGAAGAGGGAGCAGTTCAAACAGCAGCTTAAAGAAAAACCCTCGGAAGATCTGGAATCCAACACTTACTTTGACCCCCGGGTCTCCATAACCCCAGCCCAGCGTCAGAAACGCACCTTTAAGTTCCATGAAAAAGGCAAATTTGAGAAAATTGCCCAGAGGTTGCGAACGAAGGTATTTGGGAGGTCTTGCCGTGCTTGACCCGAGGGCTTGACGTGAGGGTTTCGGTTCGGGAGTCGATTCTCCTCTCCTGGCATGTCAAAAGGGAGCTGTGTTGCCTTTGAGGAAGAGGCTTTTCCCTTAAAATGCCTGGCAATTTGTCCCCTTGACCTTGTCCTTGGTGGAAAAGCAGGTGTCCCAAGTTGGGACACGGGTGAGGAGAGTGTTTTCTCCCAGCCAGAGTCACTTGTCAAAGAACCAAACCACCCGGTTTTTAACATTTCCAAAGAAAATAGATTGGGATTTCGTTTCCTGGCCCAGCGTTCTTTCCCCCAGAGGTGGAAATTTCAAAGGAATTTTGGTAAAACGCCCCAGTTCTTGGGGAGAAGGGGAGAGAAAAGAGCTCCATTAGACAGAGAGGTGCAGGGATACGGTGCCTGGAGGGAAGATATTCCACAGGGATCACTCGAGGGCTCAGTAATGAGACCGGATTGTTTGATTTGAGCCCCTGCAGGAGCCTGGTGTGGTTTCTCCTGCCACCTCTTCCGGGTTTATTTATTAAAACCAAATAAAAACTAAATGATGGGGCAGGTGCCTACGTATTATGCTTTTCCTGAAGGTTGGATTGTTTTGGAATGACTCTTTCCGTGCCCTTTATCCTCTCCTCCTCCACAGGCTCAGCTGGAAAAGCTGCAGGCGGAGATCTCGCAGGCCGCGCGGAAGACAGGGATCCACACTTCCACCAAACTGGCTCTAATTACCCCAAAGAAGGAGCTGAAAGAGGGAGAGATCCCGGAGATAGAGTGGTGGGATTCCTACATCATCCCCAACGGCCTGGACTTGTAAGGATTTAGATTTTTTTGCCAGGTTTTTGGATGGTTCTGGAATCTCGGGGGTGACGTGGGGGTCAGGGCCAGGTTGGATGGGGCTTGGAGCGACTTGGTCTGGTGGAAAGGTTGGAACGAGATGATCCTCAAGGTCCCTTCCAGCTCATGATGATAAATCAGGCTGGATTTATCTTCTTGAGCTGTTGAATTCCACCTTCCTCATCTCTGACATCCAGGAGGACACTCATTTCCTTCCTCTTGTTGGAGGCAGCGTTCCCCCCCTGACTGAGGTTACTGCTGTGAAGTTAAAGGGGGCTTTTTTGGCCCAAAGTTGATGGTGTTTTGGGGATTTTTGGTGGCTTTATCCAAGCTTTTTTCTCTCTACAAGTCATCTTGACGGCAGAGTTGTGGGAAACCTGCCTCCTCACCATGAAACGGGGGGGGATATTCCACCTGGGGAGACACCTATGCATGAATTCTCCCTCACTGAGTGTCTCCTTCAGCGCATCCAGCTCCGATGGGGAGGAATTTGTGTTTCCACCCACCAGGGTTGGCCTCCAGGGAAGCTTTATTCTGTCTTTTTTTGTTTTCCTGTGACTGGTTTTTAAAGGAAATGCAGGAATTGGGGGCTGGGAGTTCTACACTGACGTCCAACTCTCTCTTTTTTTCCTAGAAAAAGTGGAACGTCATCCAAAAAAGACGAGTATTTCGGGATCACAAACCTGGTGGAGCACCCGGCACAGCTCAACCCACCAGGTACTGCCCCAATTCCCCAATTTTTGGTGGATTTTGCTGTTAAATTAGAAACAAAACAGTCCGAGCAGCCGGTGCTCGGTGGGTAAAGCACAGCCTGACTTGTAAGGCCAGAGTTTGGCATCTCTTGTCCCTGCCAGGAGGAGAAATTGGGCAAAGATAAGTCTGGAAGCGCTGCAGAGATGGCTGGGATTGGGAGGGAGAGTGTCTGCTGGGGTTTTCTTTGGAAAATTAATCTAAAGGAGTAGAATGATTAACACGAATTTGCTCAGCTCAGGTGTGGCAGCGCAGAGATGAGCCCCCTCGTCTCCACCAGGTTGAGTTTTGACCTCCTCGTCCTGCTAAAGGACAACAAAATAACCACAGAGCATCTTACTTTCCAGTAAAATCCCCCTTTTCCCCCAAAAAAAATATAGCTCCAACCCATTTTCCTGCTTCCTTGGTTGGTACAAACAGCAGAGGCCGGGTTTGGCCATGGAATGCTGCGGAATTTCCTCTTGCTTCTGGGAATTATCCTTTATCTTGCCTGGTTTCTCTTCCCAGTGGACAGTGACACGCCGGTGACCCTGGGGGTTTATTTAACTAAGAAAGAGCAGAAGAAATTACGGCGACAGACTCGGAGGGAAGCCCAGAAGGAGCTGCAGGAGAAGGTCAGGCTGGGCCTGATGCCACCACCGGAGCCCAAAGGTAAACGAGGGCGAGCGGAGCTGCCCGGGCCATTAGCTGGGGTGGTTGGGAATGCTGGGATGTGTGTGGGGATGATCCCAGTATTCCACAGCAACCTCTCCCATTCCCTGGCAGTCCGGATTTCCAACCTGATGCGGGTGCTGGGGACGGAAGCCGTTCAGGACCCCACCAAAGTGGAAGCTCACGTCAGGGCGCAGATGGCGAAGAGGCAGAAGTAGGTGGCGTCTCGGAACGTGTTTCTTGGGGGTTGTTTTGAAAGGGATTTAGTGCCTGGCGCTGCCTTTGTTTGTACAGGATGAAATCCTTGAGGATTTCAAAGCAGGAGCAGTGGGATGTTCTGCTGGCTGCTCTCGTGGCCTGTTCTAGCTGCCCCAACCACCTCAAGGCTCAGGGGAGGAGCTGGGTCTCCGTGATTCCCTCTTAGCGCTGGAGAGCGGCCTCGTGCCCTGGATTTAAGGAGTTTCTCACCACGATGATGGTCACAGTTGTTACTGTTGAGACTTTGAGAGAGGATGAGTTGGAAAATGAAAAGCTGAGGTGCTTTAGATTCAGGCAGGAGCTGCAGCTGCTTTTGGGGTCTGCTTTTGGGTGGAATCTTGGCGCCGTGAGGGGTTCCGTCCTGCTTATGGCCGCTGTTCTCCCTCTGCATCCAGAGCTCACGAAGAAGCCAACGCTGCCAGGAAGCTGACAGCGGAACAGCGAAAAGCCAAGAAGGTGAAAAAGCTGAAAGAAGATGTTTCACAGGGAGTTCACATAGCTGTCTACAGGTGAGAAACCTGAAAATGCCCCCCAAACATCCCCCACCCATAGAGGAACAACCTTCTGTAGCGGGGATTGTCCCTCATGAATCCCAGAAGATGGAGACAAGGGGGAAGGGCTGGAGAGAGGAAGGTTTTCCCTCTGTGAAACGAGGATGGGGAGGTGTGGTTTTTGAGGAGTGGTCCCGGTCGAGGCAGGGTAGGGCCATTACGATGGTAACGGCTCTGTTTTTTTCCACAAATGTTTAATTTTCGCTGTTTGTTTGTTTGTTTTTATATTCTTAGGGTCAGAAACTTGAGCAATCCAGCCAAAAAGTTCAAAATCGAGGCGAACGCCGGGCAGCTGTACCTGACAGGCGTGGTGGTGTTACACAAAGACGTCAACGTGGTGGTGGTAGAAGGAGGTGAGGAAGTTCCCCGGCTGGCTTTTGGGTCAGAGTTTGCCTCTGGCATAAATTCCCGTGAAAAATTGTTGGCTGAGAGTTCCGGAGGCACAAGGGAGGATGCTTGAAATTCCCTTAATTACGGCTGTAAGGAGGTTAGCGCGCCGTAATCCAGTCAGGTCGACGTAGAACGTGGGGAAAGAAAAAGCACTTGACTGGAATCCTTGATGCTCGGGGCGAGCAGAGCCTCAGCTCTCGCTCTCGGGCGATTCCTCGTGGTTTACACGGTTCTGATTTGATTCCAGTAGGAGTTTTGGTTGCCACCTTACTTCAGTATTTCATTTTTTTTCCTTTCCTCTTCCTTGCCCAGGCCCGAAGGCGCAGAAGAAATTCAAACGTCTCATGCTTCATCGAATAAAATGGGATGAGCAAACATCCAACACGAAGGGAGAGGGTAAGTGTAAAATTTGGGCACGGAAAGGCGGGGGAAGGGGTTCTTTGGGATTAAAATTGGTTTTATTGGTTGTTTTTGTTGGGTTTTGTTTGGTTTTTGTATTTTCTTTTCTAGATGATGATGAGTCTGACGAGGAGTCCGTTAAGAAAACAAACAAATGCTCTCTGGTTTGGGAGGTGAGTCGTGGGAGGGGAAAAATGATGAAATAGAAAAAATTAACATTCTGGAGCTTTGGATTAGGTGAAAACTTGCTGCTCTGAGTCTCTCTGTAGTGTTTCATGAGCACAACTAGAAGCGTCTCCCACACACGGGGTTCCCTTAGTCACGCCTCAGCTTGGCAAGATGTTTATTCCTGGGTTCCCCGAGTCGCTCGGAGCCATGTTTCCCTGAGTTTTCCTCAGAGATGGGTGGGAATCACAGAATGGCATGGGGTTGGAAGGGACCTCTGGAGATCATCTCCTCCAACCCCCACCCACAGCAGGTCCCACAAGTTAAGGTGGGGCATCTTGGTGTCCTCTGCTGGCCCCTCTCCAGCAGTTCCCTGCCTTTCTGGAACTGGGGAGCCCAGAACTGGTCCCAGTGCTCCAGCTGGGGGCAGAGCAGAGGGGCAGGATGACCTCCCTTGAGGTTCTCCACGCTCCCCAAGATGTCATTGGCCTTCTTGGCCACCAGGGCCCATTGTTGGCTCCTGGTCACCCTGGTGTCCCCCAGAACCCCCAGATCTTGTCCCTCAGAGCTGCTCTCCAGCAGGTCACCCCCAACCTGTCCTGGTCTTGGGGGTTCTTCCTCCCCAGGGTTTGCCCATGTTGGAACCATGTCCTTTTCCTCATCCCCAGGGCACAGCCAAGGACCGTAGCTTCGGTGAAATGAAATTTAAGCAGTGTCCCACGGAGAACATGGCCCGGGAGCACTTCAAGAAGCACGGGGCCGAGCACTACTGGGACCTGGCCCTCAGCGAGTCCGTGCTGGAGTCCACAGACTGAGCCCCCTCCTCACCCCACCGCTCCCCGGCCAGACAGCCCCCTCCTCATCCTCCTCATCCTCCTCCTCCCGCCCTCCCTCAGCACACTGATTAAAGACATATTTTTTAAAACAAATCCCAACTTGAAGCTTTGGTTTCTGCGCCCCCGGGGGGGGTCGGGGAGGGGAAGACCCCCCCAGTCAGTGGTGTCTTTGAGGGGAAGACTCCCCATCAACAGTGTCTTTGAGGGAAATGTTGGGTGAGGGACTCTGGAGGCGGTGGCAGGAGCCCTTTTTTCACACCACAAAATGTTTATTTACTTTATTTTTTATTTTATTTTGAAAGCAGAAGCTGTTTTTCCAGGCCTGGGGGTTGTCCCCGCCTCCCCCGCCATCTTGTTGGGGGGTGGGGGTAGGGTGTATGGGAGGTGCCACTGCGCCTGCGCGGGAG
>VXBW01000639.1:0-12993 GCA_013400375.1 Thinocorus orbignyianus | reverse complement strand
GGCCGGGGCGCTGGAGGCCTCGCTCGACAGGAAGCTGCAGGCAGTGACCAACACCATGGAGTCCATCCAGGGCCTCTCCTCATGGTGCCTGGAGAACAAGCGCCACCACAGCACCATCGTCTACCACTGGATGAAGTGGTTGCGCCGCTGTGAGTGCGGGGAAACGGCCCCTGGAGGTTGGGGGGGGACGGGACAGGGAAGGACCGGCCCTTACCCTCGGGCAAGCGTTTGCCCACCTCGCAGTAGCCCCTCCTGCCCCCTTGGAGCGAGGATGGGGCTCCTGCGGTTGGGGGAGAAGGAGATGGGGTGCAGCCAGACCCCGCATCAGGCAGCCAAGTGAAATCTCCAAGGTTTTCTGCCCTCTGGGAAACGGGCTGTGTGGCCCCTGGGCTCCTCCATATCCCCCCTTGTTGCGCCGTATAAATCACCCCCAAAAACTGGGTGACTGCACCTGGACGGTGGCACCGGCGGCCTCCTGAATTCTGGGATCTAAAACGTTGTTGGAAGAGCTGGAGTTGGGGGGGAAAGATGGGTTTGTGGTGAGGGGCTGTCACTGCCCCCCTCCCTCCCCTGGGCTTGTTGTGGGCACGGAGCAGCGTTGGGTGCCAAGGCTGGAATTTGGTGCCACGGGGGTGACCCGGGAGTGGGCGAGGTTAATGTTTTCGGGAGACTAAACACGGTGGCATTATCTCCAGTGTCTTGCTGCCACGGGAAGGTTTTGCCCACGGGGGCAGGAGTTGTGGAGTGAGCTTTGCCGTAACGCCAGGATAACCTTCCCGTCCCAAAGCGTCGCTCTGGTTTGTGCTGAAGCTTCTGTAAAGTTTTGGGGGAGTTTGGTTTTCTCTCTTGCTGAGGTCCTTGGGCGCAGTGCGGAGGGGCCTCTTCCCCCTGGATTTTGCTTTGTGATTTTCCTGGTTAAAGAGGGGGGAGGTAAGAGCCCCAGGGCTGCTCTCTGGTCCCTGTGACCTGCTGGTGAGGAGAAGCTGGTCCTGATCCCTCCTGGCCTTCCCATTGCAAAATCCTCTGGCAACCCTTCTCACCGGGGGTGCCCCGTGGGTCTATCCTTGCTCCTCTTGTCCCTCTTGCTCTGAGCATGGCCGTTCCAAACAAAATCCAGCTCCTGTCTCTCCTTGGGATGTGTAGATGACTCTGGACGTGGTGGTTTGGCTCCTCCAGGACCTGGAGGGCAGGTGCTGGCTTTGCCCGGCCTCTCGCCGGCAACCTGAAGCCTTGGTGCCAACACAACTCCCTCATGTTTATCATCCCCCAGCTCCCATCCCGCTGACTCTTCCCTGGATTCCTGCCTCTTCTCCGTGGCTGACATTCGGCTTTCAGCTCCTGGCTAAGGCAGCCAAGCTTCCAGAGATGCTGCTTTGCTTCCTTCCTTCTTTCCTTCCCGCTCACACTGCTCTGTTACACCTTCCCTCCTTCCCAGCCTCATCGAATTGTTCCCCCTTCCTCCGCTGTTCCTGCCCTGCCAGCTCCTGCTCCTCAGCCTTTGTGGGATTCTGCAGCCTGGACTTTGTGTTTTAGTTTGAGGCGAGTGCTTTCACGGCTGAGAGAGTTGAGGGGTTCAGCCTGGAGAAGAGAAGGCTCCGAGGAGACCTTGGAGCCCCTTCCGGGCCCTCTGGATGAGAGAGGGGGAAGGGTTTTAAGGTGGAAGAGGAGAGATTTAGGTTAGATCTTGGGAAGAACTTGTTTGGAGTGAGGGTGGTGAGAGCCTGGAAGAGGTTGCCTCGAGAAGCTGTGGCTGCCCCATCCCTGGAGGGGTTCAGGACCAGGCTGGAGCAGCCAAGAAAATGGAAAAGCTGCTTTTTCCAAGGAGTTCCTTGCGAAGGATGGATGTGGTGGGATTGGGGGCACCCTGCCTGGGTGAAGGTGAAGGCACCTGTGTTCGATCAGGGCTGAGAAATGCCTTCTTAGCTCTTCCATGGGCATCTCCAAGTGTGAAACCCCGGTGCCAGGCGGTTCCTCCCCCCAGCCTGTGGCTCAGGGTGTTTTCTTGCGGGAACCCTGGAGAAGATGCCAAGGGAGGAGGGGGAGCAATGACCCTTTGGATTCTAGATCTATCAATCAGGGTGAGTAGGGCCTGGGCGGGCACTGGGTGCTCCTGCCTCGGGCTGCGAAGGGGTTTCACCCGAGTGTTGGGGATCCCGTGGGTGCTCCAGTGGATCCCTCTTTCCCCCACATTCCATAGGAAACGGCTGCATTTTGCTGGAGGTCTTCCCTTTACCCAATCTTAGCTGATTTTTCCCTGTTCTGCTTAGCTGGGTGTTCCAGATGATGTCTAGCAACTCCTGTCCTGGAGCTGAGCTCGGAGCTGGGGTGGGCTCTGTTGTCTGGACAAGGGAAAAAAGCAGGTTTATTCCCTCTCTGGTTTAAACCAAACCAATTCCAGAGCAATTAAGAAACCCTTCAGCCATCAGATGCCACCAGTTGCATAACCTGGTTGAAACCCCTTGTCCAAAGTGCATTTTGGAGCTAAAGGAGCTTGGATTTTCTTCAGGCAGCTTGTCCTCGGCTTAGGGATCGGTCCAGCCTGGATTGATTCCTTTTTCCCTCCCCCTGCTGTGCAATTTGGGTGAATCTTGTATAAATATTAGCTCGAAATCGAGGAGCTGCATGAATTCTGCCTCGGCTGAGGCCTGGTGGGATGGTGCTGGAGATGATTTTGGGAAAAGCTGCCTCCGAATCCTTTGGGGAAGCCGGGGCGAGCGTGGCATCACTCCAGTTGGATTTCCAAGCCTTTCCAAGCTCCTCACTCCGCTTTTCCCTCAAACCATGGAAGGACTTTTAGGGTTTTCAGGTTGTAAATAACGGTTTGTGGTGACCATGCCAGGGTCCTAAAACTCAACTAACTCCTTCTTTCTGCTCTCTTCCTTGGATGGACTCCTTGGGCAGGAGTTGGTGGTGGCCACGGACTGCCTTCTCTGCGTCGGAGAGGAACATTGGGAAAAAAGGGGGGCCATAAAATAGAACAACTAGTTTTCCATAAAAGTATTGGACTTATTGGCTGGAAAAATACTCATGGAGCGGCTCTTCCTTGGAGTTTTGTGAAATTCCTGGCTTTACTTCTGCTTGGCTTTGAGCAGGAGGAGATGGAGTCCCTGCTCTGGGGGGTTTTCTGCGGCTGGTTGGGAAGACGGGAGCAGTATTGGGAAGAACAGGCTCCTACCAAGGGCTCTGGACCTGGGATGATTCTAAAAGCTTCCCAATGGGAAACCTGGAGACCGTGCCGTGGGAAGAGGCTCTGCTGAAGTCGGGACCGCTGGAAAATGAAGTGGGAAAGAGAAGGAAGGGATTTGGAGTTCAAAACTTGGATTACTAATGCGGCTGGGGAGGTGGGAGTCCGACGGAGCTCCCGGGCACATGAAAGGAACCGTCTATTGTCACCCTTCCTATATTTAAATCCTCATATTGTGGTGGTCAATTAAGTGAAGCAGCTAATTAGCATGCGGATGAGCTTCCAGCGCTCCAGGCCCTGGTACTGAAGGAGAGGTTTGATGAAATAATTTCAGTCTGGAGCTGGATGTGAGGAAGATGAGAGGTGTGTTGTTTGGAGGTCGGGATGTCAAGGTCGATGCCGGCTCCGTGGGGATGGGGGGGGCTTTTTTATTTGGCCAAATCCATCTTTAGAGTAGAAGGGACAGGGATCTGGGGCACAAAAGCTGGCCTGAAATCCTACCTGGAAAGGGCTGTCCAGGCAGCAGCCTCCAAGGAACTGGCAGCTCTTATTAAACATAGTAATAACTATGGTTTATTACTGGGAGGTGTTTAAAGGGATGTGGGAAGGGCCCTCCCGGGCTGGAGGAGGTGCCCTCTGGGCAGGAACGTGCCTGGTGACTCTGCCCTCCTGGGCAGCGCTGCCAGTCTTAGAGAGAAAAGGGGAGCTTTATCCATGGTGATCCTTAGAAAATACGAGGAAGTGGCCTCTACATTCCCATTCTGAATTCTAATCCAGCAGGAGGTTGTGCTGAGACAGCTCCCAAACGGGGTGATGCTGGAGTTTAGGAGATCAGAGCAGAGACATGCTCTGGAGCAGTTGGGTGCAGGGGGGTTGGAACTTGGTGATCTTGAAGGTCCCTTCCAACTCTGACCATTCTAGGATTCTAGGATTTTTGCCCCCCTGCAAAAGTTTGTGGGTTTTTGTGTTCAACCTCCTACCGCGGGCGCTGCTGATCCCTCCGACCCCGCTGTTCTCTTTCCAACACGGATATGGCGGAAACAACGCGGGGGCAACGGCCTTTTATGTCCTTTCTAAGCCCGAGTCAGTGTCAAGGTTGTCGTTCCCAAACATTCTGGGGTTGGGAAGAGCTGGAAATGGTTTGTCAATGGAATATTTCCTCCCTCATCCCCAGTTTTCAGCGTTGGACGTGCCCTTTGGCCGTGCTCTCGACGGAAATGCTGTAAACTGCCCCAAAACCACTGAAATGGTTGTTGGCAAAACACCTCTGATGTGGCTGCTTCTCCTGAGTTTTTCTTTTTGTCTTTAGCTGCCTTTCCTCATCGGCTGAACCTTTTTTACTTGGCCAACGATGTCATCCAGAACTGCAAGAGGAAGAACGCCATCGTCTTTCGGGATACCTTCGCAGAAGTGCTTCCTGAAGCTGCTTCGCTGGTGAAGTAAGTGACGGCGCGTTGGGAGGCTCCAAGAAACCAGAGGGTTTTTCATCTGGTGTCTCAGAGTCTCTAGAAACGTCAGGGAAAATCCCCAAGGATTTGGTTTGAAGAGCTGTGTGGGCTTGAGGTTCTCCAACAAGGAGGCTTTGAATTTGCACAGGGGTCTCGTTTGGGTAAAATTATCCCGTGAAAGGGTGCGAGGGGAGGGGCTTGTGCTGGTTCCTGGGGGATGGTGGCAGACTCAGGGGAGCCCTCAGAGGAAAGAGGGCTGCAGTGAGACCAAGAGGAGGAGGAGGAGATCTCTGCGGTCTCCAGGGACCTGCCTGTGGTCAACCACCATGAGAGGAAGTGTTGACAGATCTAATCCTTGCCCGGCTTCTGGGAGCTTCTGAAGTTCTGGTCAAGGTGGCACCTTCTCAGAGGTGGGAATTGGAGACTGGAATTCAGCAGAGTGAGGTGGTGGGACAAGACCTTGGGGTGGCACGTGTCCAGGAGCCTTGTCCCATCGTTAACCACAGCTGCCTTCTCTTCTGGTTTCCCAGTCTCACTCAAACCAGATGGTCCTTGAGAGGTGGAAAGGAGTAAAAATATAAAGTGGCTCCTGTAGCAGCAAGGGGATGTTTCTGGGTTCTGTGTCTGTGGAACAGAAGAAGGCAGATGGTTGAAGGCACGAGGCAGGGGGAGAGGTTCAAGTGGCACTGCTCATTAGCTTTAATTTCCATGTAAGTTGCCCGAAGAGAGAGTTGAAAATACCATTAATAGATGCCAAGAATGAGGAGAAGGGATTACAGAACAGTATCCGTGAGTATCAGCTGCCGAAGCAAGAGAGAAGGAAGAGGTTGTTGCTGCCTTGGTCTCACTGGGACCCCTTGAGCGGAGCTAAAGCCCTCACCCAGCCAGAGAACTTCCCGTTCCGAAGGGTCTTTTAAAGTTTGGGTGGAAACAGGGAATTATTTAGGTTATTATTCCCTTCTAGAATCAGGAGAAATGCTGGTGTGGGGAAGAAAGAGAACCCAAGGTGCTCTTCTTTTGCAGGGATCCATCCGTTTCCAAATCTATCGAAAGAATCTTCAAAATCTGGGAGGACAGAAACGTGTACCCCGAGGAGACCATTCTGGCGCTGAAAGAAGCTCTGAGTAAGTCCCTCACCCTTTCCTTACCTTCCAAACTAATGTGGGAGGTTAAAGAAAACACCTGGAATCGCGGTGAAACCAGTTGGTTGTGTGGATCCCTTCTTTCTGGAACAGAACAAAGTGTGAGACCTGAGCAGAGCTAAATTCAGCCTCTTTGTACCTTTTTAAAGGTGGGCTCTGAACCCTTTCCCGTAGGCTGGAGTCATTCCAGCCAGGAGCAATCAGAACCTGGAGGTAAAGTCCTCCAAAGGCTGTCCTGGCAGAGGGTTTGTGTCCCTCCTCTCCTTCCAGGCCGTTCTAGCAATAAATTGGTTTCTGCTTTACTTGATTCCCTCGGTAAGAGTTAAAGGTGCTTCAGGAAATCCTGGGATGTGGGTTTTAAAGCCCCTGCTCATCCCAGCAGGAGAAAGGCGGCGTCTTGGGCTGGGGCTGCGGCACGTGGAGGGCTTCACTTGGGCCTTGCATGTTGAAAAAGTGAAGTTTGGGTTGAAGTTGGGATGTTTAGGAAGTTGCCAAAGTTGTGAAATCTCTTTTTTGGTATCTTAAAATGAAAGCTGTTTCCAGTGGGTTGTAGGTTGGGCACCGTGACTCTTTGCCCAACTTGTGTTTCTTAAATGCTGGTTCTGTGAAGAGCTGAGGGTTATTTTGTGATGCCTTGTGGTTTTTATCAATTTTTTCCCTTTCTCTCTGGTTGTTACTGTGATTTTTTTTGCTATATCCCTATTTTATTTTGTTTTCTGGAACTGTCGTAGCCTAAGGGCAAACAGAAACTTGATTTAAAAGTGGAAGACCATCCCCCAGGTTGCTGCATTCCTGAGTAAACTGAGGTTCTCTTGGGCATCCAGCAGCTCCTCTAAGGACGTTGGTCTGGGTGTTTTAAACCAAATTTCTGTTCACTCTTTGAACCAAAAGAGCAGATTCCCGAGGGAATCCCGTAACGCCAGCCTGCAAAACCTGAAATGTTTTCCAGGTACCACTTTCAAAACTCAGAAGCAGCTGAAAGAAACTCTCACCAAACAACCGAATAAGCCGTGGAAGAAATCCCAAAGTAAGGAAACCATGGGAACTCTCTGAACTAATAACTGAACTTTCCTTCTTGAGGGAAAAGAAGGAAGATTTGCCCCAAGTGGGCAGGGTACCTGGACTAAACCATGGAGCCGGCATGCGATTCCCAGGCTTGTAAAACCTCCTTCCAGGCTGATAGACAAAGCACCCAGGAGCTGTTGCTGGAGAATCACCTTGTTTGGTGTTCTTTTATTAAAGGAATGGAGTGTGGAATACAAAAATCATGGAGAGCAGAGGTTCTGGAGGGTAAAGAGCTTGGTGGAACCTCTTGGAGCTGGCGTTGGAGTATCAAGGGTGCCTGCGCTTTGGCAGCAGGAGGTGGTGGCTGCCTTGGCACTCATCTTTGGCAGCAAACTGGGTGCTAAAAAGAAAGCTGGAAGCTGGCAGTGCCGGATACCCAACCTGGTGGCCCCAGAGTCCCAGGAGTGCAGTCTAGCAGGAAAAGCCTTGATAATAGATGGATTTTCCTCATCTCCTTATCCATTAAAGCCTTGGATGGTCCGTGGAGCAAGAAAGTGGAATGTTAGGTGTGCCCGGCTGTGCCAGTGCCAAGGTCGGGAGGTTGATAAGAGAGTTTTAAGAGTTGTCTGAACCTCAGGAGCTGCTTCCCCTTCACTCTTGACAGCGGGATTCATTCCCCTGGCTCCGTTGGTCAGAGGTGTGGGAGTTTTTTAGGGTTAAACCCGTGGTTAAGCCTGGGAAGCACCGCAGGGAGAGCCCAGCCGAGGGAAATGCCGCGCTGGCCGTGCCGGCCCTCGGCCTGGCGCTGAGGACATAACATCACCTTCCTTCTAGAGGAGAAGAAACTCCTGGGTTGGTAAATCAACCCTGGGCAGGGGAGGACTTGGCTTCCCAACGGGAGAGCTGGCAAAGGTACATGGTTATTATAAATAATAAAAGAAATGAGAAGGGAGAGGTGATTTGTTGGCCTCAGTCCCAGTCCGTGACCGTAACGGGAAGCCTGAGCGTGGAGGGACGTTGGTGTAACGAGGCCCAACAGCCTTGAGAGTCTTTGCTTGAATTTTGGTAAAGTTTTGGGGGTTTTTTTAATGAGAATTGCCTTTTGTGACCCATGTTTAGTCGGGGTGCAGCTCCTGAATTTCCTTCTGCTTTTTCTCTCTTCCAACAGCAGCCACAAACCCGAAAGCTGCTTTGAAGTCCAAGATCGTTGCTGAATTCCGAGTAAGTGGAAATGTTCTCCTGCACTGACCTCTGGCCTCAGGCTGTAGTTTTACATCCACAGGGGCTGGCTGTTGGGGATCCTCCTGGGGAAGGAAGAGTTTTGGGGGGGGCTTGTTGTGCTTTAACCCCAGCCGGCAACTGGCACCACTCAGTTCCCTCCCATCCTGCAGTTCGGTGGGGAAAAGAGGGACAAAAAGGAGGAAAAAAAGGAGGAAAACAAACCGCTTGTGGGTTGAGATAAAGGAGGCGGTTTCATAGAAAATAGAAAATAATAATAATGGCAAAAGGAAGCTGAAAAACTCCTTTACATAATATAAACATCGCTTAGCAACAACCAAATCAATATGTGTTACCGACATTCTTTTCCTAGGTGGAAAATGTACTGTATCCCAGGAGGAGAAATTTAGGTGCCCCCAAAGGAGTGGGGTGTGTTCATAAAATCCGTGGGCACCAGTAAATAAAAAACCAAATGGGAAAGGCTTGTCCCTACTTTTGACAATCACAGCCCCTCTCTGAGCCTGAGTGCACTGCTCTGGGTGATTTGAGGTTAAAAATGTCCAGATTGGTCCAGTTGGTGCCTGCATTAGCTCCTGGGTGTCCCCACCGGCACGGGTCTGTGCTGGTGGCATTCCACAGAATGTGATGAGGAGGATTTTCTTGTTTTCCTTCTTTCCTTGTTTTTCAGCCCCAGTCTCTCATTGATGAATTGCTGCTGTACAAGCGTTCGGAAGACCAGATCGAGCTGAAGGAGAAGCAGCTTTCCACTATGAGGGTGGACGTGTGCAGCACCGAAACGCTGAAATGCCTAAAAGGTAAGAGACCTGGGAATCCTGGCAGACCCCGGGATGCCCAGGAGCCAGCAATGGGCCTTGGTGACCAAGAAGGACAGGGGGTCCTGGGGGACATCAGGAAGAGCGTGGAGAACCTCAAGGGAGGTCATCCTGCCCCTCTGCTCTGCCCCCAGCTGGAGCACTGGGACCAGCTGTGGGCTCCCCAGTTCCAGAAGGACAGGGAACTGCTGGAGAGGGGCCAGCAAGATGCTGAGGGGCCTGGAGCATCTCTGTGCTGAGGAAAGGCTGAGGGACTTGGGGCTTTGGAGTCTGGAGAAGAGAAGGCTGAGGGGGGTCTGATCAAGGGGGGTGTCAGGAGGATGGGGCCAGGCTTCTTCCAGTGGTGCCCAGTGAGAGGACAAGAGGGAACGGGCACAAACTGGACCAGGAGAAGCTCCATCCCAACATGAGGAGGAACTTCTTCCCTTTGAGGGTGGCACAGTGAAAGAACACTCTCAGGTGGTTGAAAGAGTAAAATTTGGCACTTCTGTGTCTTGAGCTCATTTACCACTGATAACCAGTTCCAAACCAGTATAGACTGACAGCAGCTTGGCCTCTTTTTAATGGGTACCCATGGGTGAACTGGGCTGTGTCTGGGCTGTGAACTTCCCAGTTGAGGCCCTGCTTCTCGAGTGCCGATTTCCCGGGGGAGCTGGGAGAGGGGGCTGGCACCTTCTTGACTTGCTCTTTACCTCCTGGCAGACAAAACAGGAGGAAAGAAGTTCTCCAAGGAATTTGAAGAAGCGAGCTCCAAGCTGGAAGAGTTTGTGAACGGCTTAGACAAGCAGGTGAAAAACGGCCCCTCGCTCACCGAAGCCCTGGAGAACGCCGGGATCTTCTACGAAGCCCAGTACAAGGAGGTCAAGGTGGTGGCAAACGTGAGTGTCACCGATCCTCAGCTCACACCCTGCCTCCTGGGACAGATCCAGGTCCCCCTTGTGTCCACTGAGAGTCTTGGGGGATGGAAAAGGCATCATCTCTGGTCACAAACGGAGAAATTCCACGTTCTTGTGGTCGGGATGGCTTCAAAAGAGAGCGGAGTTGGGGTGTTGGGCAGGAACAGGAGGCGTTAGAAACATCCCCGGGTGGGAAGCTCAAATTCCTGGGTGGGCTGGAATGTTGGAGCCCCTGGGGAAATTACAGTTAGTCTGGGAAATCCTCAATCCTAGAAAAGGCCCCAGTTGGGATGGATGTGCCAGCTGCATCGCCGGAGGAAGAGTTGGGTACGGGGTAGTTCCAAGCGTTTTTCCAAGGCTAGTGGTAGGTTTGTTCTGGAAGTGGCTGTGACATCCTGCTCCCTTCCCACAAGGCCCTCACTCCCCTCTCCCATCTTCTCTCAGGCCTACAAAACGTTTGCCAATCGAGTCAGCAATCTCAAGAAAAAGCTGGACCAGTTGAAAGCGACTCTTCCTGATCCTGAGGAGTCTCCCGTCCCTTCTCCCAGCATGGATGCCCCGTCGCCCACGGGCTCTGAATCCCCTTTCCAGGGGATGGGGGAAGAGGATAATTCCCACTCCCCAGTTGCCAGTGGCCGCAAGATGATCTCTCCGGAACCTGTGACGGATAATCGGGATGTGGAAGACATGGAGCTCTCGGATGTGGAGGATGATACCTCTAAAATCATCGGTACGTTCTTCGGGAGTGATTGTTTTTGTGTAGGAATTCCATGGAGAGAGCCCCTTTCCAGCCTTGGCTGGGCTGTAGCAGAGGCACAAAGCTCTTGGGAGGCTGCGGGGTGGTGCCCTTGGGTTTCCATCTCCTGCCCACCAGGAGACATGTTCCCATTCAGCATTCCCAAGCACTCAAGGCACCTGTTTTTAGGTAGCCTGTGGGAATCAGATGCTGAGGATCCTCATGCTGATGAAAATCCTGGCACTCCCACCTGGAGTACTGTGTCCAGTTCTGNGAACTGGATGATCTTGAAGGTCCCTTCCAACTCTGACCATTCTGTGATTCTATGATTCTCCGGGGCCACGGAATCACAGGGAGGGGCTGGGTTGGAAAAGGGCCCTTTAAAGCTCCAACCACCGGGAGGTTGCTCAGGATGATGGTTCTGCTCCTCTTCTCCTCCCATGCAGTGGAAGAAAGGAAGGAGAAACAGGCTGCTCCGGCCCCCACCAAGGCTGAGAACGTCCCCAAAGTGGTGCCATCCACCACGGTGGGGGGCACGACCTCGGTGACAGTGACAGTGCCCACCCAGGCCCCGGTGGCCGCTGCGGCTCCCAAGGCTGCCAGCACGGTGCCAGCCCCTCCCTCGCCAGCCCTGGCCCTTCCCAACCTGGCCAACGTGGACCTGGCCAAGATCAGCTCCATCCTGAGCAGCTTGACCTCTGTCATGAAGAACACAGGTGAGTCCTGAAGAGGTGCTGACCTCGGGGTTTGCTTCCAGGAGAGAAAACTGGGAGTTTTCCTGGAATTGGCAGGGTTGGAAGGGAGCTCTAGGGATCATCCAGTCCCACTCCCCTGCGTTGCCCAGAGCACATCCCTCAGGTGGGGCTGGAAGGTCTCCAGGGAAGGGGACTCCACACCCTCCCTGGGCAGGCTCTGCCACCCTCACCCCAAAGAAGTTCCTCCTCATCTGAAGTTCTTCAGCTCTCCAGCCCTCGTTGTGTCAGCTTTTAAAGCTTTCATTCTGGAAAAGAAACCTGGATGAGTTACTCCTTGAGAAAGATGTGCCTGGCTCTCTCTGCCACAACTCCCTGCGCTTCTCCTGCCTCCTGCTCAGCGGGAGGTGGAGCTGTGGGAAAATTTGAGCCCAAAAAAAAGAGCTTCTCCTGATGAAACAACAAGTCCTGAGCGGTGTGTGCTTCCATCCTAGGTGTCAGTCCTGCCTCCAGACCTTCTCCAGGAACCCCCACGAGCCCCACAGCTCTTCCCAGTGGCCTGAAGCCCCCCGGCGCGGGGGCTGCGGCTGCTCCTTCCAACCCCTTGGCCAACATTCTCTCCAAGGTGGAAATAACTCCGGAAAGTATTCTATCTGCTCTCTCCAAAACCCAGACTCAGACGGCACCAGCGCTGCAAGGTACCTCCGGGGGGGTTGGGGGGGCAGTTGGTGAAACCCCTGCTCTGCCCTGAAGCAAAAATTAAGGCAGAAACACCTTAATTGGTTCATTTTCTGTCTTTGACCAGGCCAGGAGCCTTGTTTAGAGCAGAAACCCTCCCCCAGGTGCTGCTCCTGCTCCTGCACCTCCTGTGCAGGGCCCTGATGGGGGGTTTTTTTCCCCCCTGCCTGGTTTTACCCACCTTCCTCCTCTGGCTGGTGGGATTCAGATCGTTGGATCAACCTGATCAACAATTTAGACCTGGATCAACCTCGCTGGCCGAAGGGGGCACCTCGGCGGGTGCCAGCCTTGATGTTCGTGCAGCAAAACCCACTCCTGTTCTGGCTAAAACATTCTGAGGCACAAAATCTGGGACACAAACACCTCCCAACCCTTTCCCTCTCTGATTGTTGTTATCCTTCTTCCCAGGTTTGTCATCTTTGCTTCAGAGTGTGGCTGGGAACAGCGGCCAGGCCAGCGACAGCGCGGCGCAGAGCACCTCGGCCTCGCCGGCCAGCACCACCCCCACCGGCCCTTGCCTGAAGGGGAGGAACATCCCTTCCAATCCTCAATCCTTCATTGCCAAGAGTTTTCCTTATTCTCCAAACTCCTCTGCCGCCGAGGTTTCCTCCACTTCACTCAACAAAGCTCCCGTTGGACACACCCCAGGGCTGCCCAGCTCCGGTTTGAAGCCGCCAAGCAATTCCCTGGGATTCCCCAGTTCCCACCCTCCCCGCCCTTCTNCAGCCCTTCTTCCCTCCTGCCGACAGAAACCTCCCTGGCTCAATCCTCGGAAATTTCAAAAGCGAAGCTGGAATCCGAGCCCCCTTCTCCCAGCCTGGAGATGAAGATCCACAACTTTTTGAAGGGCAATCCCGGTTTCAGCGGCCTCAACTTGAATATTCCCATCCTCAGTAGCTTGGGATCCAGCGTGGCAACGGAAAGCCACGCCTCTGACTTCCAGCGTGCTCCTACCAGCACTTCCATGGACAACGTGGACGGGACCCCGGTGCGGGACGAGCGGAGCGGGACCCCCACCCAGGACGAGATGATGGATAAAGCCACCTCCAGCAACGTGGACACCATCTCCCTGCTCTCCAAAATCATGAGCCCGGGTTCTTC
>VXBW01000633.1:0-16137 GCA_013400375.1 Thinocorus orbignyianus | reverse complement strand
CAGCTGGAGGCTGCCCATGCTGTGTCGCCCACCCCGTCCCAACGGAGGGGTCGGGGGTCCCCACCGGGTAAGGAGGAGGGACCTCAGGTCAAAGGAAACCCCTCCGGGCAGGGAGTCACTATGGATACGGGGTGACGCCGGAATGGAGTCCCCAACCGGGCAGGGAGGTCCCACCGAGAGGGGAGTCACTCCGGGCAGGGAGTCCTGTCGGGTAACGAGTCCCCACCGGGCAGGGGTTCCCGCAGGGCAGGGAGTCACTCCGGACAGCGGGGTCCTGCCGGATAGGGTGTCCCCCACTGGACAGGGGGTCCCCACCGGACAGGGGGTCCCGTCGGATAGGGTGCCCCCCACTGGACAGGGGGTCCCCACCGGACAGGGGGGTCCCGTCGGACAACGAATCCCTACCGGACAAGGGACCCCCCACCGGACAGCGAGTCCCCACCAGGCAGGGGGGTCCCGCAGGGCAGGGAGTCACTCCGGGCAATGCCCACCGAGTCAGGGGTCCCCCACTGGACAGGGGGTGCCCGCCGGACTGGGGATGTCCTCCGTGCAAGGGGTCACCAGCCGGGCAGGGGGTCTCCTCCGTGCAAGGGGTCCGCACGGAGCGAGGTCCCCGGGGATAAGGGGGTGTCCCCCCGGATCCGCGGTCCCCGCAACAGCCCAGCGCTCTCCACCGAGTGTCTCCCGGCCCCAGTGACATCACGCACCGGCCTTAAAGGCGCCGCGGCGGGGAGACACCGCAGCGGGATGGGATGGGGCAGGGAGGGTGTTTCCCTGCAGGATTGATGCTGTCGGCTAGCAGGGGTCGGGCGAAATTCGGGTCCTCTTTCCACTGGGGCTGGCGGCAGCGAAGAGGTGGAAAAGTAGTAGCGGGAGTTTCCATACGAAGGGGAAAAATCAGGGCTTATCGGGGAAGTACGCTATAAATTCTAAAATTAGAGATGTAAAGCCAGAGATGAAGAGCGTAACTCATCTCACACAGCCTTATTCAACTGGAAAACAGCTCTGTTTGCTTTGCTGAAATCACACTGCCCCGTCTTTTCAGGATAACCCCTCAATTTCTGTATTGTATTTTCAGGAGATATCCTCGGTTTCTGTATATTAACAATTGCTCCCTACCCCTTTCCTTCTGCATAGCATTCACATTTTTTTTATATCTCTGTTACCTGCTTCACCCTCAGTCCTCTCTTTCCCAGCATCAAGAACCCAGTTCTGCTTCATTTCTCTATCATGCAAGGTGCTCCTTTTCATCCTCCTCTGTAATTTTTATTATTTTTAAAGCTTTTGAACTGGGCACACAGAACCACAAGTGATAGGAACAAACCAGGCATTCAGCAACGTAAAGATATTTTTTGTTTAGATCTCAAACCCTTTTCTGGCAATTCCTAACATGCCTTTTTTGATTGAGACTGAAGGCTGGGTTCTCTTTCCAGAACAGTAAAAACCTGATTTTGAGCCCAGCCTGGCTATTGTACCTCCTGTGTGTCACTCTCAATTAGTAAACTCTAATGTCTTACACCTGAATAGCAGCCACTCAGTAGCAGGACATCCTTCTGATCCTTAATGAGATGCTGATACCCTTGTGCTCTCCAGCTCCATCAGAAAACTCCTCTTGGACTTCAGGAGCATGACTTTGCTCCACGACAGATTTGTTGGCCCTTTGACACCAAGCATATACATTTGTCTCATCTGGCTGTGGTTTACTGCATCCCAAAGTGAATTCGGTTCTATAGAGGTCAGATTTCTGCAGACAGCAGTTCCTTGGATCAGTTTTGGAAGACTTCTAAACAGGTTGGCATCAGGTTTAGTTGTATTGCCTTCCTGAAATACCAGATTGGGTTTTGTTGAAATTTATTTTGTCTACGTATTCTGGTAGCTATGGAAAATGTTGAGAGTTCATAGACAAGAAATTCTGAACGCCAAAATACTGGCTAAAAATATATTTTTTTTTTCTTAAGTAATTAGTATTTTAATTTCCATTGATAAATACATATTTTCCACAAAAAGAGCCATAACTATAGAAGCCAACCTTAAAACAATGTCCCCTTATGTGCATGCACATATAGGCAAGAAACCTTATCACCAATTTGGCTTAAGGGAGCTTTTGTCTGGACACTGCTTATTGAAATTTGATATTGGGGGCACAGTTATCAGCTCAGATAATCTACACCTGAAACTTTAGATTTTTCAATGTATATAACAATGCATGTTCTGCAAGAGGAGGATTTTCCTTGAGCACCTAGTCTCAAATGGCACAGAGCGGGTTTCAGGGGTCTGTGGTCCTGGCTAAATGTTGGAGACAACATGTGTGCACAGGCACTGTGGACACTTAATGGTTATTTGTTTTCTCAAATAAATTTGTTATTTTCTTTGTAGAAGAAATGGAATTCCATATATACAATAATACAGAAAGAGGACATTGTCCTCATTTTTCATGCATGTTTTCTCGCAAAGCCAGGAGAGCTGGCTGAATGAGGTAATTATTCAGATAGCAGCATTAATCATTAATCATACGAATTCCCATTAACTGTAACACATTTCCATGCCAAATTCAGAACATTCTGCTAACCCATTGCACAAAGACCATTTCCAGTATTCCTGGAGAACACTGGAAATGGTCTTCGTGCAATGTTGAACCAAGAGTTGAAACCAAATATTGCCAAGAGTTTAATGTAAACAACTCCTTGCCTAGAGGAGGAAGGTAGAGGAGCTGGGACAGATGCAGGAGGTGAACTGAGATGTTCTTCTAGCAGAAGACACACTCACCCAGCTACCCTCAACTGCTGTGAGCAATACCCAAACCCCCAGGAATCAGCCCCAGAGCGGGCAGAGAACTGTGCACAATGTCATGGTTCTTAATATTCAAATCCTGAGCTGCTGCTGGTCCATCTGCAGGCATTTTGCTTCTATACTGGAGCGAACTGGGACCCATTAGAGCAAAGCAGAACTCTCCTGCTTTGGAAAGTGGGACTTGCAGGGGCATCTTCGCCCTCAGAAATGCTTCCCAGTGTGCTGCCAAGTCCTGCCAGCGGGCTGAGAAGCTCGTGGCTCTTATCCTCAGCCAACTGTGTGTTGAGCCCTGTGGATCACCTCCATCTCCCAGCTGATGGAGGATCTCCTTGTCCTGATAACAGGCAGCAGTGCCATATGGAGAACTGGGAAGGGATTTGTCCTTTCTCCAGCTCTGAATCCTACGCTGGGCTTGTACCCACAGGTAACAAGTGCTGGTCAGAGGGAGATGAGCGTGGTTTTGATTATGGATGGGGAATCCTCTTCCTCCTGCCAAGAGGGGCAACATCCTCAACACTCCTGATTCTTCCTCCTCAACCACCAACCCATCATTTTTCACCGTATCACACTGTTGTCCAGCTTACCTTCTTTCACAACAGGTCTTAATGCTGCTGATAAAAGGGAAGAACTTTCCCATCATCTTACCAGGGGCTGTATATCTTCCCTGGGCGAGCGCTGCCATGCAGGGACTGGGGCAGACTCAGTAATTCATGGTAGATTCACACTTAATCACTCTGGGAATTAAAGAAACGACCCAGCAGGGACAGAGTATGTTAGAGATGAAAGAAGATTATACATTTCTTGTCCAACTGTGAAAGATTTCTGTGCTGTGTTGTGCTTCACTGGAAATGCAGCTGACCCAGGGATAAATTAACTTTAAATGTTAACCTATTAATAGCATATAAGGGCTTAAACTGCTGGGCAAGATACAAGTAAAACAAAATTATACCTCACTGCTGCATCCGGAGTCACTGGTCATCAGCATCTAACGCTTGGTGTCTCTTTGAGGGGCCGAGTCCCATGAGCAGAGGCCAGTAAATTAAAAAGCAATGTAGAGAAACACCCTGAAGCAAGGTGTGAGCAGTGATAAGAAGACAACTCCATGGGCTGCGGCAATCAGGCAGATCCAGGCAGTGGGAAGACATGTCAGGGGCCACATAGCAGAAATAGTTGTACCCTCCAGGAGCTACTGAACAAGCTTGTTTCTGTGGGCAGCAAGATAGGAGTGATTTCTCTGCAGAAATGTGCATGGAAGATAGATTAGGGACTATGAACACACCTGAAATTGGCATGGAGAGCCTCACTATCAATGGCTGCAAAGTTCTCTACCCTTCTTTGCCTGGGACCTGGGTAGCTTTTACTGGAGAAATAGTGTCCCAGGGAGTATTAGGCAGAGAGGAATCCTCTGGTTTTTAATCAGCCATTTGCTTATGCTGTTATGTAGGAAACACCTCTGGCAAATACTTAAAGTAGCTGATGTCCCATGAGATGTGTCTCAAGACCTACAGGCAGGACTTAGCTGATGAGCTTGCATAATGCTGGAGCAGACCTCCTGGGACAGGCCACCCTCAGCTTAGAGGGACCAGGAGATTCCCAGTTGTGTCCAGAATATCCTCCCAGATCACAGGCTGGCTGAGCACCAACCAGCAGTGACAGCAAGTGTCCCACAAGCAGTCCCCTCGCACCACCCAAGATGTTCACTTGAGGGCCCTCTCTGGTGTATTGAGGTCTTCCTCTGCGACAATTTCTGGAGAGCAAGAGAAGTGGCAGCAGCATCTGGAGCCTGGCAAGCTAAAGCCACACTCCCACCCAGGGAAGGCTGGTCCTCCCATACGCTGAGGAGGTTTTTGTCTGAGAAGAGCCATCTCAGTAAGGACAGGCTTGAAGCTGAGAGCAGAACAATGCTGCAACAGGCAGCTACAGCATGGAAGAAAAACCATTTTTGATCTGTCCTGTTGGGAAGAGATAGCCAGCTGTGGCTCACGCTCCCTGCTCCCATCCCCCAAGTTCATTTTCGACATGGCAGCTATTGATAAGACCTTGAAAGAGCATGAAGTTTCCCTGGCAGAGGCAGCTGGACGGGTAACGTGTGGTTATACTGCTAATGAGCCTAAGTGGAGCACTTTGCTCAGAGGCATGAACAAGGTCCCAAGCTTTGACTGTACCATCAACCGTGCTCATCTCAGCCCCACCACGCTTCATGGTCCAAGGGACACTTTCACCAGCACCACCACCATTATAATGGTTTTATTACAGGCAGAGAAGAGAGAGAGCTGCCAAAGAGGAGATCAAGGGATGGGTTGATGTTCAACCAGAGCAGAATTTAACAGCAATAGCAACGTGATGGTGCAACTCCCACCCTGCTCTTTAGGTTTCTTGGTCCTTGGCATGAATTCCTCCCCACCTGGGTGAGGAAATGTAATAATTGAAATAATACGATGGACCAGAACATAATACAATGGTCTACCATGAAAGAAAGAAAAGCGGAGAGCAACCCCTTAGTGTCCCTGGTCCCCACGGCTCCTACCATTTGAAAATAATAACTATAATCAATCATTTCTGACAACATATTGATTGTGGCCAGAATTGTGGCAGGGGGATATCAGGACCCCAATACCTAGCAAGTTCTGGGCTTGTGTGGTGGAAAGTACTGGAATATTCCACTGTCTGAGCTGGGCTAGAGTGGAAAAGTACCTGATGAAAGACAATTATCTCGGCTCCTGTAAGTAATGATTCTAGTAAAGACCCTTTGAGCTCCTCTGGCTTGCAGCAAGCTGTGGCCAGCATCTCCCCTCAGCTGGGACGCTGCTTGGGCTGACACCTCAAGAATTAGATGGCCAGGGCAAGTCAACCCCTCTTGAGTCTCAATTTTCACTCATAGAGGAATGTGGATGCATTGTAAATGTTTGCTCCAAACTTGGGAAAAGGGAGATTTTTGAAATATTTTTAACTCTCTTTCATCCACATCTCCATTTATATGTTTATGATATTCACATTAGCTTTATGGATGAGAATGTCCTTCCATTTGTCTGTCCAATCTGCAGCTAAGTCACTATTCAGTTATTTTTGGTTAAGTCCCTTTGTAAACATNGGTGGAAAGTACTGGAATATTCCACTGTCTGAGCTGGGCTAGAGTGGAAAAGTACCTGATGAAAGACAATTATCTCGGCTCCTGTAAGTAATGATTCTAGTAAAGACCCTTTGAGCTCCTCTGGCTTGCAGCAAGCTGTGGCCAGCATCTCCCCTCAGCTGGGACGCTGCTTGGGCTGACACCTCAAGAATTAGATGGCCAGGGCAAGTCAACCCCTCTTGAGTCTCAATTTTCACTCATAGAGGAATGTGGATGCATTGTAAATGTTTGCTCCAAACTTGGGAAAAGGGAGATTTTTGAAATATTTTTAACTCTCTTTCATCCACATCTCCATTTATATGTTTATGATATTCACATTAGCTTTATGGATGAGAATGTCCTTCCATTTGTCTGTCCAATCTGCAGCTAAGTCACTATTCAGTTATTTTTGGTTAAGTCCCTTTGTAAACATTTAAATCAGTTAATGATTAAGTGCTGCTAAAACTCAACCTCACGATCTGCCTCAAATCATTAATAAATTTGGAACTGCTGCTAAATTATAACCAAATATTTCCACCTGCAACAGGCGATCATGGAAAAAATACTTTCCCAGATCTGTCTAGGAAGTGTTGACTCCCGTGACCTGGGCTTCTACACCTCAGACCCTCCACACTCTCACGGAGGGAACTGGAGCCTGTAGGGTTGAACAGGGAGGAGTTTTTCTCCAAGACTGGAGACAGGAATGTCTCTGGAGGCTACAAGCAAGTTGTAAGCTCAGGGAGCTTCATGCTCCATCAGCCAGGTATCTGCAACAGCCACGCCAAAATTCTTACCCTGTGTTGTTGTTGCCCTCCAACCTACCTGTGGATGAGAGGCAAAATCCTGCCCAGGCTGCCCAAGATCTCTTTCTAAACCCCAAAATACTTCAAATATGACCATCACATATTATCCGCCGACAGTGACATCCCAATACAAAGTCCCTGTGAAATACCCTTGGAAGTTCACCTGGCTGTCTGTGCTTTCATTTCTTGGACAATGGTTAATATTTCAAGATAAAGCTAACCAATCTTGCTCAAACTCACAGATGAGAAAATCTGAGCCTCAGCCAGCTTTATGGGAAAAATCCAACAAAAACATGGGGAAGAAAAAAAAAAAGCTTTGAAAGAAGGGTCTAGCCCTACGAGGTGTTTGTCAGCTGTGGTGGTTGTCCTGCCCCCTCTGAGAGTGGAAGGGACCTGAGCAGATGGGCAGGAGCAGAAGAGGAGTTGGAGGCAGGCACAGGTCTGCAGGGCTGAGACATGAGAAGGTCCCAGAGAAAGGGATGGTGGTGGGAAGGAATCTTCTCAACACTGGGACAGGATTTGTCGCTTTGAACTTCATGTTTCCTTTCTGCAGTTGTCTCCCTGAGCTGGGCATTTCAGCTGCACTTAGGCATCTAAGATGAGCTGTGGCTTGTGATCCAGTGGGAACTTAAGTTTGCGCTACAGAAATCCACATTTAGGTAAAATAATTCCCCACTCTTGGCTTTCAGGTCTTGTGTCTAGTCAGACGTCAGAGACTCACCAGGTGAGATGAGTTCCATTTGAGTTCCAGCTTCGTGCAATCAGACCCCTCCTGCTCATCTGCATATGCTAAATACCACATCTGTAATAGCAGCAGCGAATGCACAGCTCCTCACACAAACCCCACTGGCAACTGAAGATTAGAATAAATCATTTTTTTCAGCTTGTGGAAGCTGGATATTTAACTCTCCAAAACCACAAATGGCCATTTGGAGCTTGGCTTTTATAAATTGTCTGGTAAATCTCAGTAACTGGAAGTAATTAAAGCATTTAGTCCTAGAATTTAGGTTAAAGGGGGGTTTATGTGTGCATACATGATTGTCTTCAGCTAGTTTCTTGCATGTTTACCCCTTCAAACATCTTTCAACCTTTTTTATTTTTTTTCCTATTATTTTCTCATAGGAAAGGGATTTTGTTAGGCTGCCAGCCCCAGCTGGGCTTGAGTAGAAGCCCATCGTGGGGGAAAGAGGAGCAGGCTAATTTCACAAGGAGAACGCTCCTATTCAAATGGAGACATCTCTGCTATCAATAATATCAGGACAAAGAACTGCAAACAAGACAGTTGAATTGAGAGCTTGGAAGTTCCATATACTAATCAGAGTGCTTGAAAGCTGCAGGAAAATTTACGTGAGAGAAGCAAACACCACTTCTTTGTGGGCACCTATTTGATTAAACAAGTACAGTGAGACAGTTTCTCATCTGTGTTAATGGAGAAGCATCCTTTGTTCATGTTCAGTCCCACTGATTCCCAGCTCACAATGTCCTATTTAAGCTCCATTAATTCTCTGTGGAGCCTATAGGAAGAATTTGTGTTCGTTCTTGCTGGAAGGACTCTCAGCATCACTGCTAGTGAAAGGAGAAATCAAGACTGTGGCTGAGAAGGGCCCAGATATGAAAAATCAGCAGAGTGAAAGTTGGAAAATAAGGAGTAAAGCCTTGGGTCTGCTGAAGAAATCCTGGTGGTTGTGCCCGAGCCAGGAACTCACCCTTTGTGACCCCTCTTCATGACAATTATCTGACCTTGAAAATCAGGACTCCTAGAAGGTCCCTCTGGAGGCTCCTCCAGTAAGGTAGGGAAGAATTAACTGGGACTGGGTGCTTCCTTGTGCATTTTGGCTCCACGAGCTATTAAAGAGGAGAAACACCTCAAACACTAATGCCTCCAGGTGACCCCTTCTCCATGGCCACATGTGGGACCTGCCCTGGTGCTCAGGGAGAGAATGTGGGACTAGGTAAGAACTGCCTGGAGAAATGGGGACAGCAAATACACCGGAGCAAAGAGCCAGGCCTTCTGCTGAGCTTGAACAAAGTGAAGCTACAGTAAGTGTTTGAAATTGAAAAAGAAAAGTCAAGGTGATGCTGGCAAATCCAATTATTCGTTGCATGTGGTCACGTTTGCATCCAGGCAGTTGGGTCTCAGCAGCCTGGGGACTGTGGCTCCTCCTGACCATGTCACCTTCCTGCATGACAGCATCTCGTGCCAGTTTTTGGTGGTGCCATGGGACACGGGGCTGTCTCAGCACTCATCTCTACCTGTGTAAGGCTGATGGGCCTTGCAGCAGGGGATAAGCCTTTCCGTAGATGCTTTTCCCTCTAGAAATACATAGTTCAGAACTCAGATGTGGTCCAAATGGTGCCTTTGCATCATCTATCCAAAGCTCAAAGAAATGCTTATTTTTTGAAATTTATTATTTTCATAAATGGCTAATTACTGTGAATCCTTGCTCTCATTCCAGAGACCAGTGTAACCACTACCAAAAGTTATGAGCAAAAAACTTCAGGTCCAGTTTGGACAAGCATTAGGAGCTGCTCTCTGCTTGGCCCAGCAGATATTTATCACTGCTGCAATGATGACTAAATTCCCTAATTGCGTGGATCGGCACCTTTCCTCCAAAAACCTGTGTAAGCAACAGAAACAACTTGCTACAGTACATTTCCCCCAGCAGCAAGAGCTGCTGTTTTGTCCCAGGAGGAAGCTAGACCTGAAGGAGGGGTTTCCACCTGAATGATGATTTGATAATATTTGGGCAGACAGTGCCACCAAAAGGAAGCGTGATAAATTACCTGGCCAAAAAAAAAATTTAAAAATGCCTTTTGCCGGTGCTTTTTGAGCAGTTGCTATGATTTCCCTCTTTCCACAGACGCCTGCTTTGTTCCCCCATCAGCTCCTCAGAGGGTGCTTTGGTGCATCCATCAGAAACACACACAAGGCTCTGGGCTTGAGAAATTAATGGTTTTAGTCGTTCAGCTAAGGGAGAGTCTCTTCTTAGCTTAGCAGCTAAAGATTTTTTCCAGCACAATCTTATAAAATTCCTCGAACGCTAAATTGCACCACGTGGAGAAGTCTTATGTTTTTTGATACTGTTTAGATAACATATTCCTCTATATCCTGCAAAACAACAATCATTTGCTGCTGATTTACTGGAAAACTTTTTTCTCTCTCTCTTTTTTTTTTTTTTTTTTTTTTTTTTTTTTTTTTTAAATACACAGCAGGCACTACCAATAAGAAATTAAATATATTAGAGTTTGCCTGGACCTTTGAAGTACCTATTTCTGTAGCTGACTTCACTCTGGGATGCGGCTGAGGAGCTGAGCCCAGTCCTGGTCCATGGTCCAACTCCAGTCACAGCTGCTGGAGCATCCCGGTCTCATCATGAATGAGACTCAGCCTGGATCCATCAGACAAGGATGAGGGACTTCACATCTGCTGCACTTTACATCAAACTGATATCCCAACTGCGACTTTCACCAAAATTAACCAGAAGATGAAACAACGGTCTCCATTTATACGGGAAGATGGATTAAAATGCTTTTCCCAGCCTGGGTTCTCCCGGCTCTTGTTGCCGGGATGGCTGCAGAGGGTGCTGTTAACCTGCAAACACCAGCACCGAGCGGGACAGACCCTGCTGGCTGCGTTCGGGGATGGGAGAGGGATATTAAAGAATTTTACTGTGAGGATGTAAATTCAAGCTCTGCACAGACCTGCCTGCTACAACCCCACCTGAACACTTTCATATAAGATGACAGGGAAGATCTGGATCCTGTTGGCACATCCCATCCAATCTGTATCTTGGAAAAAAACCATTGTTCTCTGCTTTGATATGGAGCACAGCAGGATTTTGCAGCTCCCTGCTGGGTCTCAGCATGCCCTGGGTGTCCCCAGAGCGAGCAGTGCCGTGTTTGAGGCAGCAAAGGGGTTTTGGTGAGACCAGGCTAATTGCTTGGAGCCCAGCAGAAAGGATCAATGAGCTTCACACAAGTTGTGGTCTCTTTGCTGGTGAGGGAGGGTGTACATCCACATTTCTTATTAACCTGATGATGAGGAAACCATAGCTTGTGCTCCCTGCACTGCAAGAGTATAAAAATAGTCCTGTATCACCATCCAAAGGATCTTTGTCCCCTCACAACATTTGAATTTCATCAAGCAATGACAACACAGTCATTACCTATTTTACCAAACTGAAAATGCCCCATTTTTTTGGTGAGGACAGGCTGGGCACAGTTGGGCTACGTCAGCCCTATCCTCATGGCTGAGAGCCTGAGCTTTCCTACAGCATCGCGTCTTGGGAGGCAGTGAAAATTATTTCACTCCTTTGGTATGATTCAAACTTTCATTTTCTGTTTTCAAAGGCAGCTTCTTTCCCCAACTAATGATAAAACCAGGATGTGTTTCCACTACCAAACGCTGTCTTCTGCCCTTTCCTTTGATATTCCCTAATTCAGAGAAGAGTGATGCCAGGCTTAGGGCATCCCACAGGTTTCACCATGACGATTGCAGGGTGATCACCAGGATGCGGCAGGGATGGGGACACGGATGAGGGTGGCAGGTGATTGCAGGGGCCGTGAGCCCCCTCCAGTCCTGGAGGAGCTTTCACAGGACTCAGCAGCTGAGATCATTTTTCCGTGATAGCTTTTAAATCCGTTTCACTTCAGCATTAAATGCATATGCCTTGCTCATCATCAGCTGCCCAATGGTTTAAAAAGCTGGTTTCTTCCCTTAAAAATCCTGTCGTGGTGTTACTCCTGGTTGCTCTTGGGTTTCCTCTAGTCCTGCTGCTCTGGGAGGGTGGCTGCAGCTCTCCCATGCCTCCGCTCTGATGCAGACCACCTTGAGGACCACGATTCTCAGCATTTGGCTCGCCACATACGTGATTATTTTCCGTTCAGTGAGTACATGCAGGTGCCAGCTAACAGATGCAGCCGACAGACTGGTCTGAACGGCCAAGGGTGACGAGTGCCATTGCGAGTCAGGACTGTGACATTTTTACAGATGGAATATTTTTACCTGCTCAGGCTTTCAGTTTTATTTGCTTGGGCTGCGTTTTGTTATTTCTAAATAAGAGTTTCAACACTGTTTCTCTGCCTTTCTGCCTACGTCTATAAGGAAGAGTAATATTAGAGGAGTCGGACCAAAGCCAATTGAATTTTTGGTACTGCTGCTGTATGAGGATGAGGGGAGGAGTAGACACTGGAGAGCGAGGATCCTGCCAAGGGCAGGCTGAGGCTGTGCCTTTTCCAGCCTCAGCATCCCTCAGACAGGGCATGTGGTACCCAGCCTGCTCAGCCCTGCCCCTCGGGCCACAGGCATTCTGGTTATAAAAGGCAGAGAAGACAGACAAGAGGGAGAAAAATGCCCCCAGTGAGGTACTTACAGGAAACATCAGAAGACTCGTTCCCAAATTATCCCGAGATCGTCTTGCTCCATCCACTGTTGCTGAAAAACAGTGAAAAATCACATAAAAAAAGCTAGCCCAGAACTACTGTGCATGAGAGCAAACAGAAACTTTCAGTTTGTTTTATTACCCCAGAGCTTCTTGCTGCTGCATCATGTTTTCTTTAGTCTGGGTGATCCAGACCTCAAAGCTACTCCCATAGGTACCATATCTGGATGTGTTTTGACTTCATCACCATCACTTCTCAGGTGCCCCAGCCCCATCAGCAGAGCTTCTCCAACAGGGAAGGTCCTGAGGAGCATGGAGAGAAACAGCCACAATACTACTTGCTGTGGCTGCTTACTTTGGGCCCTAAAGTTGCTTGGGGACACTTTTTGCACAGTTAATGTGATTAGTGCAATTAGCAACACTTGTGCTGGTAGTAGACATCCATGCTGGGGCCTGGATTGAGCCACCTGAGCTGCTGGTGCTCCCTCCCAGCTCGTCTCCAGCTCGGACCTGCAGCCAGACTCCCTATCTGTGCTGTCTCCTGCCCTTTGCCTTGTATGTGTTTTTCTGTTTTATTAAAATTAAGACATCCTCGATAGCATCATCCTAGTTTCTGTCCCTTCATTCCCCCAGCAGTGATCTCTGAAAAGAAAAAAAAATAGTGTTTTTCTACCCAAATATTTCCTTACTGCTGATTCAAGAGTGCTGTGATTTCCCTTCGGCTTCTCTGGACTTTTCAGTAGTTCTTTCTCCTGTCCGTTTTCTGTGATAACTCAGTCTGGGAAACATCTGCACCCCGTTAGGAGCAGCTTTGGGTACATAAAGTTGAATACAAAGGGTAAAAAAATGTTTGATGGCTGAGTCACGCTCTCATCCAGGAAGCAATCTGGCAATCGGCACGGGGTCCCTGGGGTATCCAAGCTGAAAAACAGGCTCAACCCTTATTTCTAGCACATCACTGAAGCTACTCCCTCTGTTAAAATACTAAAGCTGCTATGAATCACACCTAGAGCATGAAGAAGCTGACATGTGTCACCTCACAGCATTAGCTTCTTTTTTAGTAAAAATTACCCGGCACAGTGCTATCGTAGTGTCCCCATCCAGAGAGAGGGGCTTTGGACCCACCTTCTGGCTGCCACAGCCATCAGCTTGATGTTTTCTCAAAAGCTTGGACCAAGAAGGTGCTGGAAATCTGATTCGCCATCAAGGGGCTTCAGGTAGATCTGATTTCGGTAAATTGGGAGCTATTTGGCAATATACCCATCAGACAGCAGTTATTTGCCAGCTGTGCTTCGTGGTTAATCTCAGTCGTGTAATTGAAGTCAGCAAATGCTTTTGGGGGACCACAAGCTCAGTGTGGGACTGGCAGGATACATCTCCATCGGGCTTGGGTCCTGAGTTCCCCCTGAGCCAACCGCATCCCAGAGGTGACTCTACATCCCATCCACCAGCCATGGTTGTTTAAGCATGCCATTTGCAGTCTTCTTGGGGAAATTCAGTGACCTTCCATTTTTTCAGGCTTCAGGTTTTTTATGCTACCTGCTGATGCCCCATGGCCCTGTTCTTCTCCAGGTGACCAGCACACTCCCTGAGAGCTCACCTCCCCTTTCTGCCATCCTGTTTTCTCATTTGATTTCCCTTATCTTTCTGGGAACAAGCAGAGATAAAGGTGTTTAACAGCCATTTGAAAATTTATTTTTCTATTTGCAACCTTCTCTTTTAAGGCCATTTTGACTGTGGAGCTCCTTCCACGCTCCTTGCTTTCCACAGCAGACTTATTGCTGGCTGCTGCAGACCACGGTGGTGGGTGAACTCAGGTGTCCTCACTGTTTTCCTGGGTTGGACGTGGATAGCCATGTTTTCCTAGATGCTGGGGCATTCCCATCAACTCCTGAAGAAAACTCAGAACTGTGCATGCAGCTGGTTTATTTATAATTACTTTTTTTTTTAACATACAACTCATTTGTGCTTTCTCTGTGCTCACGTGGCTTAACGACTTATTTTGGAGTGTTATTGTTATTATTATTTTGACTCTAAGGTCGAAGTCTTTGCAGGCAAGGAATGTTTCAGGCACTTTACATCCTCATCTGCTGATTTTCTCAATCTATACCTGAACATAATCACGAGATTCACGTTCCTAGTTTCAAGTGAGAGCACAACCAAAGAAATTATATTCATCCAGACATACATCCAGGGCTCAGCTATGTTGGGGGCAGGTAATAAAATATTTTAAAAAGAGAAAATGTTTTTCATGCTGCCTGTTGCTGCTGCTGAGAGTGCATCGCTGGGAGCCAGGAGGAGGTTCCTCCAAATTTAATAAGCAGGACTTAGATGGATAACTAGAAATAAATCAAGACAAGCACAGATCAGAGCCAAGCGGTTTGCTACAGCTTGTAGAGAGAGGATCGTGGTTTGGGAACCACAGTGATTAATTTGTTTTCATAGAGTAATTACCAATTAATCATTTGGCTAATGATGCTGTATTATGAATTAGTTATAAACAGACTTCAGCCCAATTATAAGGACTCAACTAGATCATTTAATTGAATGTTTATTCTTCTGAAAGTGCTGCACCCGACTTGTTTTTTTTTTAGCAGCTGAACACATACATCTAACTGGAAAATGGCATATGTTTAAAATCACTGGCTGCTAACAATGCCTTAAATTACACCCTGTTGTAATTAGGAGGTTCAGTGGTGTATCCATAGCTGAGCTTGACCTCCATGATAATGCCCGTTGTTTAAGCATGTAATCATTCTTTTACATCAGATCCTTTTCCCTGAAAATGTTGGTATTTAAGGGCGGGTGTTGTTTTTTTTTTACTTCTTCAGATGAGTGGGCCTAAAATAAACATTCTTTTCTAGGCTGACATGTGACAGCATTAACAATGAGTAGAAAATAAAATTGCACATAATAATGCTGTTCAGAAGAATGTCCTCAAAGTTGCTGCAGAAAATACCAGCTGTACATAGCAGACTAATACTTAGCAATTCAAGTTCCCCCTTGGGAGTACATCTGCCAGATATAAATATTAATGAAAGGCGATTGTGACAGGAAGATTAAGATTCATTAATCATTATTATTATCCAGCATCAGGTGCTAACAGGGCAGCTGCTTGGAGGGAGACGCCGCCACCTTGACCTAGTGCAGATATTTGTGAGGATACCCCCCAAAAATCAGGTCTTCAAAGGTAGCAATAAGCATGTTGCTGCAAGAGGAGATGTATTTGGGGAGTAAATCCCAAGCTCGGTGGCTGTCCCCGAGAGGATGTGGTGGGACAGGGGAGGAGCTGGGGCATGACCTCTGCAGCCGCTGTGAGTGATTCCCTCTGCTCTCCCCTCCGCTCACCCCACACGCTAACGGCAACTCCATTGTCCAGGGAAAACACAGTCAGAGGAACCAGGAAAAGCTGCGGCTCCCATGCTCCGGTGGGATATAGGAGATTTCGCAAACTTTCCCCTTCTGACACGTTTTTCAAACACTGCAGCTGTCAGACCCCTACGGTTCAGGTTTATATTGTGTTGGGCTTTTTTGATGTCTCAGCCATGGAGTGGGAAAGAGAGGCCGCTGCATCCTCCCAGCTGATCCTCCCTTCCCAGCCAGGTCAGTGTCTATTTCCACAGCCCTCTGCTCAGCCAAGCAACCTTAACTCCACACTCTCCACCACGCTCCCTTTCCATTACACGCATATCGCCGCTTGCCTTCAAATCTTGCTTCTTCCAGTTGCCCTTTTAGCATTCTGACAATTTTGCTCAGAACCAGCCAACCTTGGTGCGATTGCTGCAGAAATGGTTTGGTGACACCTCTAGCCTTCGGCATGATTTTATTTTTCCTCAGCTAACCACAGGAGAAGGTGCCCCAGTTTGGATCACCACAGGGGTTGCTGTGCCCCGTGCAATGACTGATGCACAAGAGCACCATCCATGGGAGGGAGGTGCTCAGGAAAGCACAAACACAGATGTTGCACTGCACAACGTATACATAGAATCACAGAATTATCCAGGCCAGAAGTGACCTCCAAACGTCATCTCGTCCAACCTCACTGCAGCCCCAG
>VXBW01000623.1:217361-408590 GCA_013400375.1 Thinocorus orbignyianus | reverse complement strand
TTGGGTTTTTTTTTTTTTTTTTTGTTTTTGTTTTTTTTTTTTTTTTTTTTTTTTTTAATTCCCCCCCCATTGGTTGGACTAGATGATCTCAAAAGGTCCCTTCCAACCTAGGTGATTCTGTGATTCTGTGATTATTATGGTCACTTTATGAAAGGCTGTCACTGATAGTTCTGTTGGAAAGTAAGTCCTGTTGGTTTGTGAGCAGTTAATCCAGCAATGCGCTGTTCCCGGTCAGCATGTCTAGCATCTGTGACAGGAAGCAGTTCTCAATGCCTTCCAGGAAACTGATGGATGTTTTGGTGTTATGGTTTGAGAAAACCCATAACAATTTTTTGTCGTGTAGACAACTATTCTGTCACCTGATGACCCCTCCTCACCCAGGAAAGGGGAATCGGGGAACACAAAGAAACAGGAGGGTTGAAATGTAAATAGATTTAATAGAATAAGATAAAATAACTAACAAGAATACTAAAGATATTAATGCCAACACTGATTTACAAGACTTATACTCAGCCAATTCTCTCAGCAGAAGCTGTGCACTCCCAGCAGGGACAGCAAATGTCAGACACTACGAGTGCAAGGGCTTTGAGAAGGAAGGCCTCAGGGGTCTGGCACTGGGGCAAGGAGTTGTCTGGGTCACTGCCATCAAGGGAGAGAGACCTACACAGCAAACTTTGCTAATTTATATTGAATGTGACATTCATAGTATGAAATAATCCTGTTGGCCAGCTTGGGTCAAGTGCCCAGGCCTCGCTTCTCCTTGGCCCTGCACCTGGCAAGGCTGGAAAACATTGAGACCTTGAATCTCACAGAGCCTGGCTGGCTGTCAAGTCAATATTTTCATTAATTCAGACACCAGAGTCCTCCAAAAATGCAATTTTCCCAGCATCAACCCAGGACGCTTGGGCACTGCTGTGCAGAAACAGTTTGATTTAGCAGGCAAGACAGATGAGGAGGCAGGCAGAGAGCAGGAAGCTGAAAACGGTGGAATGACATTGCCAGAAGTACCACTGTGGATGAGGTTTAGTGGCTCACACAGACTGGAGCTTAGGAGGTTTTTTTGTGGTTGGTTTTTTGTTTTTTTTTTTTCCCCTCCCTCACTGGGCTTTGTGTCCTAACACCTACTTTTCACTGGGTGGTGCTGGTTCATTGTGATTCCAGTAAGAAAGGCACTCAGACTTGGTGAAGTATCAAAGTGCTGTTTATTAGAGCTCACATTGTAAGATGAGAATAGCACAGATGACCTTATGGCCCTTTAGACAGTGGAAACGCTGAGTGGTGTAGCATCAAAGGGGCCTCCAATCCACACACAGCATCCTGGTCACAACCCATCAGTGTTGTCGTTCAAAATATTATAGGATTTTTTTTTCTTTTAAGAAAACAACTCTAGTCATCATTTCTGCTGTCAAACAGAAAGGATATGCTCATGAGAGCTTCTTGCTGCATGAGCAGGAGCACACACGTGGCTTAATCCCTGTTACCTAGCAGGACCTGCTTGTAGGCTCCTCTGTTAAAATGAGCTGGCTGAGTTTATTCTGTGGATGAGGAATTTGTGCATCACAACACAGGTCGGAAGGCCAGGCTGGTCTTGCAGCATATGGCAGCAGAGCACAGGCCTGGGCATAACTCAGGTTAATGTGCATCACCAAGTCCTTGATATACAATGGTCTTTCAGTCAGGATTACTACAAGGTCTCACTGAAAGCATCCTCCTCATCTGCCCATGGATCCCATCTTCTGTCAAGGTTCTTCAGATCTCCTAACTGCCCAGCCCCACATTGGTGAAGTTTACACAGCAGGAGAAATTACCCATGCTTAGCCAGCGCATGGTCTCCATCCACTGTAGCTAGCTCAGTCTCCAGCAAAGGCGCAAATTAAAAGTATCTGTATCTGAACAACCCCATCTAGTTGAGTATGTCCTTGAACACTACAGGGGGTTGGACTAGATGGCCTTTAAAGGTCTCTTCCAACCCAAATGATTCTATGATTCTACCATCAAGGAAAGAGAAACATGGATTTCATGTGGCTAAACAAACAGATATGTTGATGGGGAAATAGTTGCTTACAGTCAATCCCATTGCCATAGGCAGAGACGGGAACAGTCCTCAGCTGCTGTGCTCTGCTCTAACCCCAAAGAAGTATTTTCCTGATACAGAGAGAGTGGGAATGACGGTGGGCTTATAGGGTCAACGGGCTCCTCTCCTGCTGACATACTGCAAATGTGTTACGAAAAGCAACTTCACACAGGTTCTCCCTGTGCTATGTGGGGGCAATAAACTGTGAAGAAGAGAGAAACTGGTTTATTCACATTAAAAGCTAGGAACAAATGAAGAGTAGGTGCCTCCACACCACAAGCCCTTGGTAATTACACCTAACATACAGATCAATGTCGGTATCAATCATCAGCATCAGTGAAGTGGTAAAATGAGGGAGGGCACAAAATGCAGAAGACAGGATGGAAGCCTGCAGGGCATCAGGAGGTATTTCCTCTCTGGTTCTTGGAGGGACAACTTTAAAAAGGTCAGTGGAAAGCGAAGGGTTTAAGTATGGCACAGGCTACAGACTGAGCGTATAAATTGACTGCAGGAATTTCCCATTCAATTACAGAAAGTCTGCACTGATCCTATGGGACTGAGAAATGACGAGGTAGATCCAGAAAGGATATAAAATAGGATGTTGGAAACAAAAAGGCAGGGCAATAAAGGTTAAAGAGAAGATGAGGTAAAGGAAAAAAATAAGTGAAGATGAACATACAAGACAGTGTGCACAGAGCAGAGATGAGCAAGAACATGGGGAAGGGATGGTGTGGCCAGAAAAGGAAAGAAAGGGAAGCAGAGTTCCTGAGAGACACTAAGCGTTTTGGTGCCAACCAAAATTCCAACATTGTCCAAGATCGGGGCCAATACTAAAACACAATTCTGTGACTCAAAGCAAGTTTACAGAAGGAAAAATCCGCTTGACCATATCCCAAACTATTCTGTCTCTGAAAAATTGCTGTGGAGGGACAGATGAAGACCACGTGGAAGATGAGCTCTGAGCTACAATTGGCACTGCTGCGTTGCTAACGGAAAAGTGAAGACTGCTTTTAAATTAAAATAACTTGAAAGCATGAAATAACTAGAAGGAACTGTCAAAAAAGCAGAAATATGAACAGAAAATAGTCCCCAAGAAAACATTACTGCTGCTGAGAATTATCACTTACATTTAAGTAGAGAGGATTTTGGATCAAAGAGAGTACTTTTTTTTTTTTCCTTCCCCTGAGCTGGAGCAGAGTATTTGTTTGAAAGAATAGATCCTTATGCACTCTTACTGACTAATGTAAATTTGTGACTGTATAATCATAGTGTCTCTATCAAATAGGTGAAAAAAATTATAATGTATGGAATGCGTAGATTGCCCAGAGAGGTGGCAGATGCACCATCCCTGGAAAAATTCAAGGTCAGGTT
Source organism: Thinocorus orbignyianus (assembly GCA_013400375.1). NCBI lineage: Eukaryota > Metazoa > Chordata > Aves > Ciconiiformes > Thinocoridae > Thinocorus > Thinocorus orbignyianus. The sequence goes on along the minus strand of VXBW01000623.1, from coordinate 405,145 downwards.
GGATGGGGCTTGAGCAACCTGATCCAGCTGAAGATGCTCCTGCTCATTACAGGGAGGTTGTACTAGATGACCTTGAAAGGACCCTTCCAACCCAAACCATTTAATCGTTCTATGAAATTCATTCTTCAAAGCATGTTCATAATATGCCTAACATAGGCTGACACATAGAACTTACCGTCAGGTTTACGAGAAGCACTCTACATGGATAGACCACTCTTGTCTTGAGCAGCTCTTGGTGGATACTGCATGCAAACATCAGCTATGGGAGAGAATTACATTGGTGTAGCCCCTCTGCTAAATTTCCTCCTGGATGTGGATAATGGCTGTTAGCATCTTTTCACAAGTACTTATAAATCAAAAAAACCCAAGAACCGAACTCCACAATCTTCAAATTAAAAAAAATAATTAGAAAATGTTGATTTAGAAGGGACAAAAAGTTCTGGGAAGCCACAAATCTGAATAAATAAGCATCAATTTTATTGAATCATGAATAATTTAAGACTGGTACAATCATCAGCTTTATTCTCCATGACACAGGGGGTGGGGAAGGGAGAGAAATGGGAAGGGTGAGAAAGGGGAGGCATGATCTCAAACAGACCATTCACAAATTCCAATCCTAAATGAGAACTGAAAATTAAATAGGGAGAGGAGCAAATGGAAAACATCATAAACGTACACAAAATACTCAATTCCTAGTTTTTCTCTTTAAAAATGGCTAGAAAAAATTCATCAAAATGCAGCACTTTTAATCAAATATTTACATTTCTATGTTACAATGAAAAAATGTACATCTTATAGAACATATTTCATAAACTGTTCCACTGGAAACAACTAGATCAAAACAGCAACCTTCCATTTAATATTGACAAAGAAATATTTTTTTGCTTTTTGTTTTTTTTTTTCTTGAAAGAAAATTGCCACATTTAGACAAGTTTTCATACACATAATATCGAAGTTAAGCATCAACAATGAAATATCAGTTTGCTTCTTCCAAAATGTACAAAAAGGCTAATCAACCCCCTCCCTCCTCTTCCTCAGATACACCACATCTCATTTATGGCCTGTATCATTCTTGGCAGTTCTGAAGGAAAGAAAATGGTTTATACTTTCAATTAATAATTCAACATGAATGTTGCATAGAATCTTGCATTTCTTTCTTGTTGATTTTTTTTTAAACAAGTCAACTTTGTAAGAAAAAAAGGCAAAAGAAAAAAAAGGAAGCGTTTTGAAAAAATCTTAAATGAGAACAAAGTCACTTAAAGAAGATTTAATCAATGAAAAGTCTTGATAAAAACTAAGACATGTTTGTAACAGGTAACCCTGCTTCCCGAAGTTTCAGAAAAGACACTGAATATTGTGATGCTTAGAATGACTAGCCTACTCAAAATTGACTTGCTCACTGTAATCTAAACTAGTGTCAATAAAAAAATAACAGATAACAGAAATTCCTTCCTGAGCTTAAGCACAGGATCAAAAATTAGAAGAAAAAAAATAAAATACCCCATTCCCCACAAATAAAACACCCTTTTAAACATGTCTTATAGCACTCAGTTAAAGGTTAACTGAGACATTTCCTAAGATAGTAAGTCCATTTAAAGCCTTAGCCCTGCAACTGGATTTTTTTACAGGCACATGCTCTATTCTGCATGGATTCAGTCGGGGGATTAGGTACCAAAATTCACAGTAGTAGCAGGTAAAGTCAGTGCTGGGAAGCAGAATTGTCAAGACTACTGGAAAAATTAACCTCTCACAAACTCATCATCAGCATGCTACGAATATGATTCCATACAGATTTATACCACTTTTGCAGTACCAAGAACTGAATTAGGAACATTGGCTGAATAACCCTTGGTATTTCATTCAGTGAAATAATGAAATAGAGTTCATAAGGTTAAAACACTAACAACACCAAGCTCTTCGCCCCCATCATTAAAATATCTAAATTTTTCTTTTACAATATTTTTCTTAAAAAAAAAAAGAAAAAAAGTCATCAGCACTTAAAAGTTGTAACAGGAGCAGATTCAAGACCAGCTCAGTAAGACAAAGTACAGTTATGTTACAGAAAGTTATGAGGTATAATAAAACAATCCTCTCAAGCTGAGTGACAGAAGCATGAATTTGTCTGTTACATTACATTATACCCACAAGCTCTTAAAAACCAGCATATTCCTGTAATTTATTATAGTTGAAAAGCTTTTTTTTTTCCTCCTGCATGGATAAAACAGCTCTTCAGTGATTTATTAGCTGCAGATTTATATGAACCTGAAAAGTTACCTCATTTCCCTCCTTTTTTGTCACATTTAAACAAATTCTAGTATCTCATACAAACAATATTCACAGCAACTTATGATATTCCAAGAGATTACTTTAGCCCTGTTTCTTTAAATAAAAACCCATCATATACAGCACTAATTTAATCAAAAACAATTAGTACAAAATAAGGCATTGCTTTAAAAGTCAGCACCAAAAGATAGCTGGAAAGGCTAGTACAAATCAATATTGAGGAGTGATGTTTTTGCTGAGGTACAGCCGACGTCGTGGTGATGGTGGTGTAAGCATCTGCTTCTGTAAAAAGGAAAGTGCAATTCTTTGGGAGGTGCTCTTGTTCCCCAACAGAAGTACAAGCCTTAACACTGATAGTGTAGGTGTGTGCGTTCAGAGAGGAGGAGAAATAAAACCAGGTTCGCAGCTCTGCCAACACTCAAAAGTATGGCCCAGCTGAACTTAAAAGATGCTTCCCTCCTTTTTTCCCAGACCTGAATACTGCTAAAACATTAGGTTTTCTAATTCTTTTTAAAAAGAAAAGTCCTGTAAGTAAATGTTGTCACCAGTGTAGCACTGGAACTGTCACAGAGCTGAGTTTTAACTCATTTATGGTTGTGCTGATTGGAACAAAAACTCTGAACAAACCCCAAAGTTTTCAGAAAACAGCTGTAAAGTTTCATGGCAAAAATCAAAAACTGAAAGTCTGATTAATCCCTTTCCAGGGGTGTAGCTCACCTCCGTGTACAGGGCTCACAACGCCTGTGCACTGCTGAAGGTCCTTTGGAGCTGCAGAACTTCACAGGGCATGGCCCTTTCACTGACCTCTGCAGAGGAGGGAAACTCATTCTCATAAATGGAAATAAATCAGGTGTAACTGAAGTCAACCAAGTTGGTTATGTGGATGTAAGTGGGAAGAGAATCAGACCCTGACTAGCAAAGGGCTACCTGGTCTTTAACTTGCAGTAGGACTGATTGTTACACAGTGTTTGTTTTCAAACCTGATTTGCTCAGTCTGTATATATATATTTATATATTCCTATTTATATATATATCTTTATAAACACACAATGAAAGAAAGCCAAGGTCTCAAACTGGCAAGGAGAGCAGTGCTTTTTATTTTCTTTTTATTTTCTTTTTTTTTTTCTTCTCTTTTTTACTATTTATTCAAACTTCCCTGTCTTGCAGCTTTGCCTTTATTGAGTATTATTACCAAGGCAAGCAGTATTGTTATAGCACCAGAACTATATATGAAGCTGAGTTTCATCTGCAAAGCTGATTGGTAAAAGTCCAGCCCTCACCTAAATGTGTTTGGTCAGAAGCAGCATACGCAAAAATTTCCTCTCCCCTCTCCTTCTGGACAGTACATGGCACAAAGCTGTTTGCTTCATAGCTGTGAAGCTCCCCCTCCTCCTTTTAACTTTTAGGACTGATGATTATTTTTAACATCTTCAGTATCTTAGGCATGAGAGCTTACAGCAACTAAAAAAAAAAATATAACAAAGGAATAGTGCAGTTCTCATCATAGTCAAAAGAAAAAAAAAGTAAAGGTTGCTTGGGTTGCCTGCACCCAGGTTCAAGACTGACTCCAAGTGTCTTGTTGTTCTTGCAGCTCTAATACTGAGATCCCAGCCCAGCCCAGGAACGTGGTCTTTTCGTGAGTCTGTGATCAGGGTTCTTGCCAAGTGGGAGAGCAATAATGGAAACAACCTATTTCTATCTGAGGAAGATCACAACGTCGACTCCAGGGATGAATCGAGGATATCATCATGATGACTGTTGCTGTTGGAGTCACTGTCGTAACTCTGGGGACTTGAGTAGTTGGCTGCTTCTTGCAGTCTCATCAGCATGTTCATCTGCAAAGGCACAGGTGTTCACAAGTATTTGTATTGTGAGAAAGAAAGAGTATCAACTCCATATGAAAGCTACAGTGCATTCACTTTGTCAGTGGGTAACAAAGGAAAGGAAGAAACAACTGGGGTAATTAACACTGAATCTCTGAAAAGAGATGTTAGCTGTAGAACGTGGTAGAGCAGCATGCAAGCTAGTAATGGAAAGTATGCTTTTCCAGTAAAGGTGAAAATGAGAAGATTTAACCCAGCTGTACTTGACTGGATTCTGTAAGCATCCTATCCTTCTCTTGCCCTGACCCATGGAAATACGAACTGATCAGGCAAAAGCAGCAAATCTGAATGTCATACTATGTAGCCTGGTATCTGTAAATATATATACATGCTAGTGAGAAGTGTAATATGTGTTCTATACCCCCAACTGTCCAGAAAAGCGTACACCTCAACAGAACAGCTTCAAGGCATTCAGAGTTTGCACAGCAGCTTTAGTAATGTAATGGTTTTCCACTGGAAGTAAATGTGTATTTAGTGTTACCTTAAAACTCAATTTATACATTCTGTACACGTGAATACATGTGAATGTTTTCCTATATGCTTGCGTAGTATTTCTGATTCATAAAGCAGACACCAGTGATAGAGATACTTAGTCTATATATTCTCTAAAAATCTCAATTTTAATTTGGTGTCAAGAATACAGCTTTGAAAAACATGTGAAGTAAAACAACAAGCCTATTTTGTAGCTGTGGCAAAACAGGCTAAATGAAATGGCTCCACTGTGCTATTCAAGTACACGTATTCAAGATCACACATTTAATTCCAATGTAGAGATTATGTTTATTACACACATCCTCAGCCACTCCTCAAAAAATGAATCCTCAAATCAATCTGAAAAGCTTTGTCCACTGTTTCTTGCAAAACTGTATGGACTTTCTGTGCAAATGCATTCCCTGAGCCGACATGATGACTTCTCCAGAAACATCGCTTTCTCATCCTAAAACTTGTAATCACTCCTCAGCTGTCTTTTATGTTTTTATTCCGGTTCCTAATCCCTAGAAACAAGGGAAATGGAGTGGTTTTGCCGTTTCACAAATGAGAGCTTACCAAAGGATCTCCTTCAGCATCACTCACTGGAACTTGTTTGCTCGTTGAGCCTTCCCGTGACATCGAGTAGCCATCAAAGCCCACATCTTCAGGACGCAGCTGGAGTAGAGGAGGCCACTCATGGTGCTGTGGGGTGGCTGCCCAGGGGTAGGTGTCCATTACCCATTTGGCAGGATCCTCCCAGGGTGCTCTCCTCCCATACAACTGGAAAAGCAGAAAATCATGTAAGGCTTCCCTATTAGCCTACCATTTCATTCCATGCCTCCTGAACCAAAATGAATGTGCCACGAGTTTTGGATTGCAGAAAACACTTGCAAGAAGGGTGGAAGGCAAACAAGCGAGATTTTCCTCACCCTCATAACATGCAGTCTGAGCTATTTTTAATGGCAACTGATTTGGAAGAGGCTGACCACCTCCTTTGAGACTGCAGTGCCCTTCTCTCAGCACCAGAGGAGACCTGAAGATCACCTCACTTGGTAAAGTTAACTTAAATAAAGCCAATACACAAAAGCACCAGCAGCTAACTTATCTACGTCTGCTGTCCTTGGGAAACTGCCCACAGTGGAATGTGTAGGAGGAAACGTGAGACCTGTCACCGGGCAATAATAACGGATGCCACAGCAAAAGGTTTTCAAGTCAGGGGAACTTCTTTCTACTGAACCAAGAAAGAGCACCAGCAGGATTTGGCTATGTTTGTATTCCTATTTCAAGTAAGCAAGCTCTATTGCTTAACTGAAGTTTTTCTGTTTTGAACAGTCTGTGTTACTGAATCATAACATATTCATCTTGCCATATTCAGTTAAGCTTGCCTTAATTAGATAATCAATTCACTTTAATGCCACATGATTTTCAAGAGCATAAATACAAGTTCAAGTGACTTTAAGATGTTTATTTCTCCTTAATACATTTCTGCCTAAACATCCTTCAGCCACAGGAGTTTGTCACTGGTATTCTGTCACTTTAATTTGGAGAATTCTCCCTTTCCTGCACAATGTTCAGGAGGAAAAGCAGTGGTCTAACAAAGCAATTCATCAGCTCTCTGATGGATCTAAGACTTTCCTCGTTGCTATTTCCTCTTGGGGGTTTTGTGGTTTTATTTTTCGCAGGCAGAAAGTATTAAATTGCTCTAAATACCATCATCTGCTTTGTTCTGAAGCAGAGCTGTGTCCCAGCCCAGAGCCGAGGTGCCCAGCACATGGTGCTAGGCAATCTTAAACGCAGCCTCTTCCACAACCCAAACACTCTTCATTCATCCTTGAGTGCTGTACTATATTATTTTCTTAGCGTAACGTTTTCAAGCCAGATCTATTTTAATCGTGTTCTCGAATTTACAGCAATACATGTCAGTTGCTAAGTGGAGAGGATTTTATATTTTTCATGTCTTTTCTACCTGGAAGGTCCAAGTGGGCCCTAGCTCATTTCTAAAAATGAGCTAATAAGTAAAATTCCCATTTCAATATATGAGATCAGTACATGTCTTCAGTAGATGGGAAGGCCGAATGACTAACTCACTATTCCCTTCCACAGCAACCAGATCTGTCCATCCCTTTCATGTGCATGTTTTCTAGGGAGCAGTAAAAAGGGGCAAGAATCCAACAGGTTGCTTCACAAACCACCAAAGAGAAATGACTGGATTATGAGCGATAGTGGCAGGAAGCCACAAGGATTTGGAGACTTCTTTTTGCTGGTGCTGCATTCTATATCGATCCACCAGGCAGGAAGAACTGAGGTTTTATACAACCCTCTAATTTTCACATCCCTGTTCTGAAGAACAAAAAAGAACTCAGCTCCAATGAGAGCAATTACTGCAAGGATCCATTTGGCTTGCTTGCCTTTCACCCAAAATAGTTCTCTAAACGAGAAACGGATAGATAAAAATAGTTTGGTTTAGATCCACAGAGATCAGAGTGAAATCAGCAGTCCACCCTTCCTCTCTGGCAGGCAATTTCACAAGACTAGATGCATTCTTGGAGGAGACTTTGTGGATGTGGGGGACAGAAAATATCCCACAATGAAGCACACATTTCCAGCATTAGCAAGTTAATTAGTACAACTCTGGCTACTCTTCAGCTACTGGAATCTTATTCTTATCCACAGACTCAACAAAAGAAAAACTCTAGGGTAAATCGAGAAATTATGTAAATAGACATGAATGAGTGGAGTTTGGCAAAATGGGACTGAAGTGGATACAGAATCTACAGCACAAAGCGAGAAACTTAATGGCTTACACTTGGAATGCAAGTCATTCAAATAACCTAAGGAAAAGTGTAGATTTTGGCCAAAAGAAGCAAGCTAAAGATGGTTTTATTGATTGTTGTTCTTCATCTTCACTTTTGTTACTAAATTTTCAGTGCTTTCCACCTACTGATCAGCTGCTAGAGCTTCAAAACTTCAAGCTTCAAGAGCTTCAAGGAGTCCAAGCATCACTTAAGTATTAGTTTTGTCCTTTCCAGGAGGAAACAAAGTCACAAGCTCTCCTGTCTCTTGTTTTAGGTCAAAAAGATAATTGCCCCCCATTACCTTCCTTTATAGGAAGTTTTACATAAAATAGTTCTCCTGTCCTATTTCTAGCAAAGTTCCCCTGTGTGCGTTGTAGTTTAGGGCCTACTACGCTCATCATCTCTAAGAGCTCAACACAATCCTCTCAAAGAAAATGAGGTCTCCAGGCACTGACAAATTTCAAACAGCAAACAGTTTGCACACATTGTACAGATTCATTAAGTAAAAGCTGTTTTCTATGACAGGGTTGTCTCCTTCTCTTTGCTATTATCTATAAATCTCTGCTGTACAGATTAAAAATCAAATACAGGGTAGTTGTTAGCTGGACAATGTAAAATCCCTTTTCATTTCTCATTAGTACTTCTTGAAGTACTCAGACTGGTACATCCTCGTGATTTCTCCATTCTATGCAGAGTATTTCCATGCACATGAGAGCTGAACCTCTATTACTGGAAGAGTTATGCACAGAAAAGAAACATAACAAACAAAATCCCAGTGTTTTCAAAAAGCAGTCTTTCACCTTCTGTTTTTACGTATCTTAACGGCAAGGCATCCTGATGCATGTTTAGGGTGAGCCCTAAGCTGTAACAGAATGGAGAGAACTATTCTTCACAAACATGAAGAAACCATTCTGCAACACAACTGGCTCTCCATGGAGCTCGTATGTGGAGTTATTTAATGTTTCAGAAAGACTTCAGACACAGAGACATATGTGATGGAGAATCTGTTACTTCTATAAGTAAAATTTCATAACTGTTTATTGTTCTCATTAATAACAAGCCATCTTGCTTACAGATTGAATTTTTCTTGTCCAAACTTGTCAAACATTCACTAGATTTTTTTCCCTGCAAGACTAAAGCAGAAGCCTCCCATAGACCAAGTTAATATTTTAGCTTCCTCTTGAATAAACTGTATAGTTTGAGCTTCTCATCTCTCTCATTGAATAATGCTTTCGCTATCTTAATGATACCCACCACCCTTTCCCAAACCCTTCCCGCTTTATCTTTCTAATAAGTGTTTTTTCATACTGTTAGTACTATTCCCTTCCTACCCTCATCAGATATAAGTACAGTTTATGCCTTCAAAATGGCATTTGTCCTCTTACCAAAACAGAAGCTCACAATGCATTGCCTTAATTTCCTCTTCGCCATCTACCTTTAAATCTCTTTCAATCTTCTAGACTCTCACTGTGATCTACCATTTTTTTTCAGAGTGATCTTGTGTTTAGCTTTCATGCATGCAATGCCCAGAATTTACTGGTATTTGATCACGCTGTCTCCAAAATCATCTTTTCAATATTGTGCTGACTTGCTTAGTCTGTCAACAGAAGACTGAAGGATAAAAAGGTCATTTTTCCACAGCTGCATGACAAGTCCATAGCAATCCTCTGTTGGACCCCTCTCCCAATTTCCACATGCTTTATTGTCACAGAAACACTAAGAACCGTGTGGTCATGCTTAAAACTGTCCAAATTGCAAGAGTATGACTCAGTTACTAAGTACAGGCAACCAATGATGATTTCACTGAAATCCTCTGAAAGAATTATGAAGAAATCTACCAAAAATTCATCCTGTAGACTGAGAAGTAATCAAAATGTCACTGATACTGATCCTGTCACTCATTAATACGTTTCTCTCCATACACAGCTTTATTCCTCCTCTGTTGAAAGATCTGATTTACAAAGGAACATCATGTGAAATTGAGTTAATGACCAGAAACTTGTTTTTCAAATGCACAGTACAGTTTTAAGGTGTATGTCTGGGACAGATTATTGAAAGATATTTGGGTGTCTAACCCCTCTCCTGCTGAAAACATCAGTAGTTGGGAATCTAAACACTTAAAAAAATCCAATCAGGACTTCTTGTGCTTCCACTCCATATTTCAAAACTGTTTGAAAAGAATAATTCTGCCTGAAATTAATGAGAATTTAGGTTAGATTTTCACTGACACGCAGGTACTCAGTGTGCAAAGTTACAGGAAATGTTGCTGTTATTCAGTTTTGTCCAAAACTGTGTTGCCTTCTGAATAGATGATTTTTCACTTTTGCCTGCTCACCTGTAGCCCTTCTCTAACTGCCTCCAGAAGATATGGAATGATGGAGTAGTTCCACAAGTCAGTAAACCAAACTCTAGAACCATCTACATCTATTGGACAGGAGAGGAAGAGCCGTGGACCTGGAGAAAGAAATTCAGATGTTACACTTAAATCACGATCCTGATATGCATCAAAATAGGATCAAACAACAAATTCCAGTTCTCTGGAGAAAGAAGGATGGGAGAACATAAGTAGCTGGTGAATTGCTCTTACTGAGAGCTCAAAAATCCTCTGAATCAACTTGAAAAACTATAACCTCCAAGGTGAAAACAATTAACCAGAGTTCATAACGCTGTTTGTATCCAGGACTTAGAAAGAAGTCCTTTATTTTCTTAGAAAATGGGGAAAAAATGGTTTAGAAACTTCCTGTACTCTTTGCCTGAGAGTACACTGCCATCTAAAAGTAGGGTTTTAAAGAAACTTTTTTTTTTACCTGATAAAGCACTAGGAAATATACAAGGATGCATCTGATATACCAGGAAATAAAACATATATATTTACATATGCCTGGGCATATGGTAAGAGCACTTACCAATAGTAACATCAGAGGAGCTGTGAGCCTCCAAGAATTTGTTCAAATGTTGCCAGACCTTGGGAATCCAATCAATAATTTTAACCAGTTCTGCATTTCTTATCCTGCCACTGATCTCTGTTTCAATTAGTTTTCGTCTCAGGAAACGGCCAAGAAAGCCTTTGACCGGCTCAGTGTGGTTAGCACATAGCACCCATCTATGGCAGAACAGCAGAAATCCCCATTATTCTACTTTCACGAACAAACCTATTCTGGGCTAAATGTCTTTTAATATTTATTATCATGATCAAAATGGGTTATCTCAGTCACATATGTTTTTCTTAGCAAAAATTATTTTGGAATGATGAGTTCACTAGATGGAACAATTTGTATCATGCATGTTTCAGCTTATTTCTCATACAGTATCTGCTTTGCCTAAATATTGTCTTATTTAAAATCTATTAGAATATTGAATACCTTAACAGTCATCTGAAAAGTCAAAGTTTTACAAACTGCAGTTACTTTAACAACAGCATCACAACAAAGCTGTACATGTTAGGGCAGCAACTAGTAGCGACTGGTATTTCTCTCTCAGTTTGCTGTTTCAGCCGCTAAGAACAATTTCAGATGACTCAGTAGCCATTACTCCTTTGCCAGCCCACAAACACGAACGAGAAACATGAATAAACAGTACCTGAAATTATGGTGAAGTTGAAGATTGGGTGTTGAGGAGGTGGCTTGGTTCATTGTGCCAATAATATACGGACTATTAGAAAAAAACACAACAAAAAACCACCAAGCAAATCAGACTCGTAAATTCTGAAAAACAACTTTTTAGTAAGATCACAACATTAAAGGGGTTATTCAAATGTCTTTTGTTAAAGAAAGTTTTTGTATTTACTTATAATCAAATTCTCTACTGAGAATCTGACTTCTGAGAACATCAAATCCCAGAAGGAAAACAGAAGTCTCAAAGCAGGATCTTTCACTAAAAATGGAGCTTTAGTACTGAAGATCTACTGCATGAAGTGAATGCAAATTACCCAGTCCTCTACTATTGTTTTTACTGATTTCAGGGGAATTGATCATTTTATGAAGAAAGAAAATCTCTGAAGTGCTGTCCATAATATGAACAGTCTGGCCATCTTAGCGCACTTTAGTGAATTAATCTAGAATTTGACTTTGAGATCACATTTTACAACAGCAGTGGTCTGACTGCAGTACTGGAATTTGGAATGTGTTCTGATGTTATTTCTTTACCATTTGTGGTACTTGCAGTTCAGAAGTCCATTAAAGATCTCTCCTAGGGAGCTAACGTGATGCAAGTTATCCAAAATGATTACAAGAGGCATATCCACAGCATTATTTTCACTGTTACACTGGTCTGCTAGGTTGGACAAGTATTGGCGGAGTTCCTGCAAAGCATATAGAGAGAAAAGCAAAGAAACCCAGAGTTTTCTTCATATTCCTCAAAAATTCAGTCCAGACAAATAAACTACTGTTTTTGTAATGGAATCTAAAGGAAAAGAGTCCGACATCTCACAAATGCACAAATTTTCCATGGGAAAACAGAAGAATATGGTTTTCCTTCTCTTTCGTAGGTTATGCTGAAGATTCAAAGACTGTGCCAGAAATCTTGTGTGAGATAGGGGTCTAAGGAGGGGTAAGATTTTGTCATTAGTTTGGGGTTTTTTGTTTGTTTGTGCTGTCCTAATCTGACCCTCAAGAGGCCTGAAATGTATTTTTCTTTCTTTCCAGGAAGTTATTCAACTCTCCATACTCCAAACTAAACCCAGCTAGGTTTGTTGTCTCTTCTTGAAACTGTGTGTCTATCAAAACACAGCCAATAACATTAATCTGTAAAAAAGCATCCCTCGGCAGAGGCCAAATCTGGATGCCTTCAGTAACATTGTGAAAGAAGGATAAGCTCACAGGGCTGCTGCCAGGTGACTGAGAATGGTTGAAATACTCTCATTAGCTTTAAAGCATTTATTCCAGAGCATGTCTCAAATTATACCAGTGGCCTACAACCACAATTTCAACCATCTCTTTCCTCCAGAGGAAAATGTGCCTTAGGCAATCAAATATACAGCTTTTTTTTTTTCCTTTTTAACTTTAATCTAGACTTTCACTGGAGGTATATTCAGCAAAACCAGCAGCACACACACAAAAAAAGCAGAGACATGCCTTACCAGCGGCAGGAATGTGTCTGGACAGCAGTCACTCCAACCCCAGCATATGCAGATTACAGCTGCTGATGCAGCTGCAGAAACCCTTCACAGCCTAGAGATGCATTTGAGGGTTTTTGGAAAAACGCCCACATGCAATAGAGATTGCTTAAGTTGCTGGGAATTTTATGCAGGTGTTTCAGCTTCCTCAGCGATTCTCAGGCTCCTAACCACTTGAAAATCATGACACCTTGAGGTGTTTAAATATACACCTGGAAGCCTGCTATTTCAGGCCCATAATCAGGCGAATCTGCTGTTCTGAAAATCTTAAATATCATTCCCTTCAGGATTAACACTTTAAAAAAAAGAAAGGTGAGTTCAAAACCAACTTGTGATGGATCAATAAAGGAGGAGTCTCTCATTTTTGCTATACAGTAGCATTAACTGTGCAAGGATGATTTCCATTTCCTCACCTTACTAGATTTATGGTCCACATTGAAGGTTGCAATAATGCCATCAGCCAACTCCCTGCCCTCTCTAAGGACCATATACTCTGACAGACGGTTTGCGAGGTATGTTTTACCCGTGCCACTAGGGCCAGATAAAATAATCCGTCTATGTTCCATCAGGAGAGAGACATAACGCTGCAGGATAGGCTTCGGGATCAGCGATTCAAACACCAGACCATCCAAACTGTTCTCACAGATACCTGCAACAGGAAAAGGTTCCTCATTTAGAAGGATGCCCAATTTTTATCCAAATTACCTTCAGTTTTTAAAAGCTTTTTTTTTCCCCCCTCACCTGATAGTTGTAATGCTGCAAAGCAATCCCATTCATGGAATTTGAACAAGCAAAATTAGTTGAAATAACTACTTATACCACAGAACTGAAAAATGTGATTTGATCAACACACCTGGGCCCAGTAACAGGAGGAGAAAACCTCGAAACAACACTTAGAAACAACAGATTTAGATCTGACCTGACCAGCCTGTTGCTAACTTCAGAAATAAATCTCTTCCCCACTCTGGCATCTTTCGTGGTTGAGAGGAGTGCATATAAAGCTGGTAGAACAAATGCAGAAGTGACCTATGGGCTTAGCCTGGGTCCTCCTTCAGTGCTCCCAGTTTTCAAAGTACTCGGTTGCATCCTAAGGTGTCTAAAGCCCTAAGGAAAGTTGCCATAAAAATGATTCCAGGCCACATTTTTCACATGCAAACCGTCCATTTCACAGTATTTCACCACACACGGTAAGCATTCATCCAGAATTTACTTGTTTACTCTTGAACCACTAGACAAAAAAAAACCACCCAGCTATCATCAACTCCCCCTACTTTCCCAAACACTTGTAATTAAACTTCTTCTCTGTGTGCTGATAGTTATCTCCTCTAACATAAAACTACTGATAAGCATTTGCGCAATGTCAGCAGTCACTTTAGGCAGAATTGGCTAAGGGGAAATATACAGTACTTCAAAATAAACAGCAGAAGGGGAAGTTGGCAGATCACACAGAGAAATGTTTGCACCTCAATGGTTACTTGGAATATTAAATATTTATATAGGCAGCTTTCTATCTCAAAGGTATCTGGAAGTGATTTTCCATAAATTGATTAAATACATTTCTATTTTATTGAAAACTGTTATCGCATATAAACCTTCCAAGTACAAGTCAAGCCAATGCAAGTTAAATATAAAATCAGAGTGCAGCTTTATAGGTGTGTCTAGTCCTTAAGCAATATTTCAGTTGGGATTTACTTTTGGACAATGTATTCAAAATTAAGCAGAATATCCTTGGTTCACATCAAGCCTCAATACACTGAGATATTTCACAGCTTATTTTGTCTTCCTGCCTGCTGATTCGCTACCCAAGGTAATCGATTTTTTACACCTATATTCAAAAATCAAACTACGTTCAGCCAAATGCCTCAGCTAAACTTTGAAGTTGAGTTGCAGAGTGTTTCGCAATGCTCTCAAATACTCTACTGTTGTACACAGACCTATGCTCCAGATTTCACTGGAGTAACTTTGAGCAAGCTGACGTACATTCAAAAAGCAGTGGTTGATGACTTTTCCCTCAAACCTAGCTTCTTAGTAGTTTTCATATAAAACTGGTTCCCTGAGAAACCAAATAAGAAACCATAGGAGAAATATAAGCATTAAATTCTTAACAGTATGATATCATGAAATTTATGAGAATTCTGAAAACCATAGTTTCAAAAAAATATCCAGATTTTAAGGCGTCCCATGAATTCTGGGATCCCTCCTTAACGGTGCCCAAGCAGGGACTCTTCAGTGAGAGCAATTACACAAGCCAAATAAAGAGGCTTTTCACTCTTGGAAAGGAAAGGAAATAACTGTAGCTGTTACAAAGAGGTAATAAAGTTCTGAGGCTTTATTCATTTGGAAGGTACTTTCCTTCCCAAGCAACTCCACTACATCCCTTGTGGTGCAAGGTCCCCAAGACAACTCCAGGCATCAGCTCAACATATGTGGAGAATAATTCTGTGTGCTTAATTATTCCTACTGTCACAGGTTGAAAATTCGCTGAATTTATAGACTTAGCGTACTTGAAGTGTTGTCTTCATCAAATGAAAATAGGACTAGTAAAATACAGGTACGGGAAAAAGAAACACAACAACAGGTTTCTAGTTCTGGGAGTTTCTTGACACAGCAAGCTTTGATAAAACTGCAGTCAGTGGGAAGTACAACAGACAGGTCAAGCCTAATTACCTTTGATAGTAACTGAAATAGTGTTGTTTTCTCCAACTAGATAGCCACAGGGCAACAGCTCGGGTGTCTCTGCGCTATTAGTCCGTTTGATTTCTCCAATGCTGTAGCCCAGAACACTGTCTGAATTCAGCCCCAGCTGGCTCACGGGATCCACATGAATGATATACTCCTAGGGTGAAAACGGGACAGGAAAAGTTAGGCAGCGCTGAGATCTCCGTGACTTTTATTGTATGCTATAGTAGTAATAATCACAGCAAGTTAAACATTGCTTGGTACCATCAAAACCTAATAGGAGAGTTCAAGCATGCTACAATTTGTGCTCACTAACCTTGAACAACCGTCTCACAACCCCATCCAGAACATCCCATTTGGTCTTGCCACTGACTCCGATGCAGCCTATGAGGAATGTGCGAGGCCTCGAATCCTAAATACACAGAAATGTGGATTTAAGTTAATAAATAAATAAATCCTAGCTCTATCAGACAAGTCTGTTGCCTGCAATGAAAATGCTGGGTTTCTTTTTCCTTCTTCTCTTTTTTCTAAAAATTTTTAATGTTTTTGTTTGTTTGTTTGTTTGGGTTGTTGTTTTTTGTTGCTGTTTTTGTTTGGTTTTGGTTTTTAATTTCAGGGCATCTTTACCACTCTATATGGTTTCACTATGTGAAATCCTTCTTCTCTACCAAACATTTTCTGCCACACTGGAGTCACAAATCCAAAGGATACTTAAGTGGCACTGATGTTAAGTAACGTGCATTTATTGATCAACCTATGCACAATTCAAAAACCTCTGAAAGGATTACAGCTTAGCAAAAAGACAGAAAGACTCAGGAACATTCTAAGTAGAAAGTTCAGGGCACATTCATTTTTTCATGACTTCACAATCAAACATGTTGCAATTGCAAGGTTTATTTATTTACTTCTAAAAATGCTAGAGTGGACACAGAAACCTAAACACATCTATAGAAATTATACACTGTTACAGGTATAGTTTTATATATAGAGAGGTTTTTTGATATATTTATTTATATATAACTTCTTTGTTATGTTTGGTATATCTCAGCATCTTAGTTGATAATTTTGTTTCTAAGGCAGATAAAAAAAGCAGAAAGCACCTCATTTTTCTATTCTTCTACAGGTCTCTGTGAAACATTCAATTGAAGAAAAACTAATTTCTATCAGAAGATTCCAAGTTCAACTAAAACATAAGGAATCGTTTCCAAGTGGTAACTTTACTGACTGAGCACAGTGGAGTCTGATACAATTAGTTTTACTGTTGATTTGCTTATCCAGGGCTGTAATTTATTAACGCAAAAATAGTATTTAATGGAAAGATCTGCTGAGTCGACTTAACTTATTATCATTAATTAAAATTTCTGTCCGTCCCCTTTCTCCCATCAAGACATCAGAAGTGTATTCCTTAAATACACTTTTACAGGTACTCATAATGCAAGAGAGCAAGGCCAGTGCCTCGCAAAGATTGTGCAGTAGATTCATACATGGATTACACACATAAAGTGGTCTGCAATTTTATACCATCTGAAATGTGTATGGATATTTAGGATTTTTTTCAGTTACTTATGAATGGAGAACATCTGAAAGATGTCCCTCTAAATGGGATAGTCGTACCAGAGAGGATTACTTGAACTGGAATGATATGGTACAGATCTCCCAGTTTGGATACATGAAGTTCTTCAAGAATATCGGTGCTTCTAGCATTCTGCTGCACCTTCTATCTACACATTGGATCATTTTCATTACTGGTTAAAATTTTAATGATGTTGAACAGAAAGGTCCAAGAGCTTTCTGCAGTTTTTTAAGATATGAGTCAAACAGATGCTACCCCGAGGTGCAGATTAGACTGCCAACCTCATTGCTGAAAACGTGGCCTGGTTTTCAGACATACTACTGAAAGGCTCAGGTTGTTAACATTATCACCTACACAGCTGACACATGGCATAGTTCAGCAATCCAGCCTTACCAACATGCGTCATGGTCAGATGGCACCAACAAGAAACTGCAAAATAAAAAGCTACTGTAGGCGACTCCATGAGACGATCTGTACTGGCAGTGCAGGGAAGAGGGAAGAAGCTGAATGCCTTGACTATCACTAGTGATACATTTTTTCTGAGAAAATTTTTAACAGTCTTTTGCAAACAAAAGCCTCTGAACCAAATTGGATTTGATCCCTTGGTACGTTCCAAAGTTACTTATATTTCAAAGCTGGGGATGAAACACAACTCACCTCCTTCCATTTAATTTCATCCTGAAAGTTGACAATTATTTTGACGTGCCTGCCTCCTTCTTTCCGGGCAGAGCCATCTCCAGTGTCATCTAACAGCATGTCTGTGAACAGAAAACGTCAACGACTTCACAGATGTATCTTAATAACATGAAGACTATTCTGGTTTACGCCAACTTGTTTATTGTAGTCAAACACAACACACCTGGGCTTCACATGCCTTGAAGTCAAACACAAGTACCAGGTTTACTGGCTTCCCTAACAAATATCAGTGTCACTCTTAAAAAGTGAAGGTCATGCAAAATTACTAGTCAGTTACTCTGTATTTTCCTTCCTACCATATATCCCCTGGCAAATGTACACCGTTAAATGGCTTTAAACATGACTATTGGCAGCTGAGGTCATAATTGGACAACTCCGATCTAAGGTGCAGCAGATCTATGACGAAATTTTAAAAGAAGGCTTTGTGCCAGCTCCCGATGTATTTCCACACCTCAACTGTTAATACTTTTCATGTTTTCATTTTTCCATGGTTAACCCAACCAAATCGTCCAAGTGCAGGATAAAACCTGCCCACCGCTGCTCTCATTAAACTCACCGAGACTAGTTGACTCCGTGAGGTTCAAACTGTGTTGAGAGAGACCCACTGAATGTCTTGGAGAGGATGAAATGGAAACCTGAGACTGAGCCCTGCTACAGCTGCCGTGGTTTTCAGATTTCAGCCGATCATTTTCTGCTTTTAATTTTTCTATCTCACTCTTGAAAAGACAAGTCAGGAGTCAGAAGGCACAGTGAAAACATACACTCAAACAAGAGCAACATAAGTAACTTAAGAATAAATTCCAGTTTAGCAGAAATGTAATTTTCACAATATTTTAATATATTTTAATAAAGTAATGATCTTAATTATTACAATATCCTTTCCATGAAACTTTTCAAAGTATCCCAGAAAACATAAATATGTGGGAATTTACTAGACACTGAAATGCAGCTACTTTAAGGCAGACAGCATGGGAACATCTTAAGAGGTTGCTGACAGTCAACACAATGATCTTCCCATAGGTTTCCAGGGTTGAAACAGTTACAGATACAGAGTTGAGGGCAGCAGAATTCATGTGCTCAAGCAGATTTTTAGTGAAGGTACAAGATTTAACAATGGCATAAAACTAGACACAAGTTTCAGCAAGCATTCAAAAACTGAAAATTCTGAAAGAATTTACCTTCTTTCAGATCTTTACTGTGTGGCAGGTTGGCCAATCTTGTAACACACCAACACAGGCTGCAATATCTGGGGTGGTAATTTCTTACCTGCATTCTGTTCATCGCCTCCCGAAGCTGGTCAAGCTGATGAGCAGAGCTAAGGGCTTCTAGGCGAATATCAGTCAACTTCATCTCCTTGTCTCTCAGTTCGTTTCGTAACTGCATGACTGTTTCAGCTTCACTGTCAGTGCATTCAGAAATACTGAAGAAGATCGAAAAACAGACATTGAACGAGACCATTTGTTACTTTTCAGACAGTGCTTCTCCATCACTTCTCAGTGTAGGAGGAAAAAAATATATGTTTTATTCCGCAAGAAGCAGGCAACAGTTTTGGCTTATTGGATTAGCGGAACCATAGATCAGATATTAAATAGGTCATGGAAATATTAAATAGACTAGTGAAATAAATATGTCTGAAGGTTATTTTTCTTTAATCAGCATCTGAAACAGAATTCTAGAAGCCACTTACTATTGGATAGTCTTCTTTTTTTTCACAGTTGTTGCCATAAAGGACAACTTCTAAAGCCAAAATCTAAATAAATTAAGGGGATGCAGGCAGTAACATCAGTTGGTTGGAGATTGATGAGTTTACAGACAGATTTAAAGCTCACCAGGTGTGCACAGCTGGGTTTCCCTGAACTGTTCTGGAGGGCTTTGGAACTCTACACCTATTCAAGCGTGATAAATTCCTGCTTGCTTTAAAGCACTCATGCTTAAAAAATTTTCGGTGGCATTTTGATTCCCTTCTCCCACAAAAAAAAAAAAAGATTCTGTGTGAGTAACATTTCAGCACATTCGTTAAGTGTATCTATATAAAGATCAACTACACAGCTGCATGCTTTGAGGGAGATTTCATTTAAAATGTCTCTCGCTACATCAGGTTAATGAGAGAAGTTTTCCCCACCAAAAAGCTAATAAGTCAAAATACACAAGTTTTACTTGTGCTCCAGCGTTCCCTCAGTTTGCATATTTACTCTTCTCTCATGTTTAGCTTTTTGGCTTTCATGTCAAGATGAGACGTATGCACATAGCATTTTGACTGACGACAGACAGGATCATCATTTGACAACTTTCTGGCCTTAGATTTCTAAAGCACAATTTGCTGCAGTCACCAGAAACTCACTGAATTAGGCTTAAGAGACTGGAGAAGCTTTAAAAGAAATTCACAGGGGATTATCTCCTGTTACGAACATTTCATCGCTATTTTACGGCTGGAAACTATTGCTATTGTTTTCATCTCTTCATGTGAAAACAAGTGATGGGCAAAACTTCAAGTCTGGGTACTTACTCAAATGCACCTGAGCTGAAATCACACTGGAAGCTTTGCATGACGTCTGTAAGGTCGTAAGGGCGTCTGATAATTATATATTCCACAGCACCGCCTCTTACAACTTTCTGTATTTATTTATCCTACTCAAGTGATGAAGCTACTGATAGAATTGACAGAAATTCTGCTTTACAAGTTTTCCAGGCACATTCTAAAATGTGAGTTTAGACTCAAAACAGTGTGGTAAGGCAGTTATTTAACTTTATTTCACAGTGGCTATTTATTTATTTCACAGCATCAGGATCGCCTGTGACCTTCCCATGAACATAAAGTGAGTTAAGCAACAGAGCAGAAGTCCTGACTTTCAAGTCTACATCTCATTCTCTTGCAAACACAAGCAGAAGGGCCAAGTTTGGTCCCACAGATGAAGCTACACAATGGCTTGCTACTACCCAAGAGAGCACATTTGTTTCTCACTCCTCTTCCTCAGTCTGCTCCCAGCTGTGCTGCTGTCATGGCCCTGCACTCATCAGTCTGTTCAGACCCCTGAGCTGATCCAACCCAGCAACCCAGGCAAAAAACCTGTTCATGTTTCTGCCAAATAATTTTTCGTAAAATTTAGCATGTGGCATCAACTCAGAGGAGCTGCCTGAGAAGTAGCTGAGCCAGTGCAAGGGAAGGACCAGGCACAGGTGGTTGGGGAGGTGCAGAAGAAACAAGGAGCGGATCATCTCCCCTCATCAGGTATAAGCCGTTAGATAGTTCAGCCTTATCACTAGACCGTGATGTTTGATTTCCAGCAAATCCTTGCCTTTATCTGAATTTGTCAATTTAACTGGGAACTCATCATTGCAGATTAGTACAATATGTGCTGTCATGGGCCATCAGAGAAAACAAAATCCCAGATTTGGCCTGGCTTGTTTCACTAACAGCCACAGATCCAATTAATTCTTCACTCCAAGGTCACCCTGGCTATTAATACCCTTCCAACTCCGTATGTTCTGTTGAAGGAGCACTCTGATGAAATATCAAATTACACCACAGTGACAATACAATTATTTTTGCCTTCCTGGACATTAATGCAAGGGTACTGGGTTGGAAGTCAGCTTACATATCTTTAATTCCCTGAATACATAAATTCAATTTTCTTGTCCTCTGCCTGTAATCCCCTTCAGCTACAGAAAATTCAAAAAAGGCAGCAGTTAAGAGTGTGACCTTTGCCAGTATGACNGTTTGTTTGTTTGGTTGGTTTTGTTTTTTTTTTGTTTCCCCCCCCATTGGTTGGACTTGATGATCTTAAAAGGCCCCTTCCAACCTAGGTGATTCTGTGATTCTGTGACAGGGTTAAGGATTCTACCCAAAACACAGCCCCTCTCTGTGTAAATGGTGCTTGGGAGAAGGACTCATCAGTAGCAACGCACCAGCCCTGATCTACAGGACAACTATGTTTGGCCACCTGTGTCTTCTGCCGTGCCCTCATGGTGAACAGCTGGTTTTGGCAGTGGATGTACCTCAACAGCTGTCAGACTCTTCTAGTGCTTTATACAGATGTGTTGATTCTTAGACAGAGGAACCAAAGAGGCATTTTGCCTCTGCTTGTTTCTGTCAAGTGATCTAGAGCTGTTCTGTAAGGCTTGCACGGAAAACATGGGATCTCTCCAAAGCATGATAGTTCTCTTTTCCTCTATCAATTCGGCAAGATGCCTCCCACTCCATTTCCTATTTAAAACTTTAAAAATCACTTACAGAGAATTGGAATGGGAAGCTCTCAGCAATGGTGTTGAAACAGTGGAGTTATGGTGTGGTAGCTTTGGTGAAGAAGGCAGCGAAGAATCAGTCATCTCCTCAATATCTGAATGAGAAGATGCTGACTTGGGAGATTTCTTTTTACCAAAAGCTTGTTTGAAGGAGCTGCGTAACTGAAAAAAACAGGACCACAACAGGAAGCACATCATTAAGAATGAAAACAGGCAAAAAAAGCCACAGAGTAAAAAACTCTAGCATGCAAATCCTCCAAAAGTTACAGCCATACTCACATATTTTAACACAGGTAGAAAAGAATAAAAAAGCTTTTTTTTTTCCCCTTAACTATTTTATGAGATTAATAAGGTCAATAGGACTGGATATCAATGCTTCCTAAGATAACGATTTCATAGCAAATCCTGCTCAGTGCAACAAAGAGTGCAGCAATGGTGTAGCATCTTGCAACTATACTGTAACGTGGCTCAGCCAAGGTTAATGATGTTGGAAGGGTTAGTGATGTAAATGGATAGGTTAGCTTTGTATCTCATAGTTTAAAGTAGGTCTTCCTTACCTCATTGACCTGCCGGAGGAAGCACAAGCAAAAGGAAATGGGGGAAGGAAAAAAGACATGTTTTAACAGATAAAGCCAGTGATAAGGAAAGCTTTGGATTTCTAAGACAAACATGACCAATAATCAGCAAAGACCAACAGTTACTTTAAAACTGGAACCCTGTATTTTCTAAAACCAGGTGTTTCAAACAGCATATGGCCATTTTTTGCATAACTTGAGGGAGACAGTGGACTCAAACCTCTTAACTATTTAAATTATATTCTCTCCTTAGCTCAGACAGAATGTTTTGGCTAACAGCGAAGTTAATGTTGTGTTTTTCCTTGTAGGAGGCAGGTATTTCCCCAGGTGAAAAAACCCTGAATCTTCTCTACTTGCCTGCAACTGCAACAACCTTTTTACAAGTGACAGCTGTTTTCCAAATAACAAAAAGAACGAATATTCATGTGATTAAACTGATGTTATGCCAAGTGTTCAAGAAGCATTTGGACAATGCACTTAAACACACAGTTTGACTTTCAGGCTGCCCTGTGTGGAGTCAGGTTTGGGACTTGATGGTCCTCATTGAGTCCCTTCCAACTCAGGATACTCTGTGAACATTTTTTAACGCTATCACAAATTACATGTTGTAAACAGACTGCTTTAATATGAGCTAAAAGTTATTTTTAAACTAGACAAAGGTTCCTACAGTGAGAAATGTTGAAAATCTGGTGTTTCAGCTCTGAATGGACAGCTGGCATTGTCTCTACAGGTAGCAAAAAGATCATGACCAAGAACTGTCTCAGTATTTGTAGAATAAGCAATGTGTAAACCAGACTCAATTTACCTATTTTCATAGTAAATTACTGATTTGATTTTTAATTTTCATTTTACAGCAATGATGTATTGATTTTGAATAACAACATAAAATATTGTCCTGTTTCTTCTACTTCCTGAAAACTTCATTTATTTCTCTTTATAATAAGGAGACGTTTCCTTAGCTTACTTTAAAAATAGTCATCTGCTAAGTAAGAAGTGTAGGCTGGTGTATGGTAATATCAACTTGGTGATAATAACAAAGAACAGGAGTTAAAGGAAAAATCTGTTTATCTTAACTAAGTCGCAATGGTTACGAAATGTTTGTGTCACAAATTAAGCAATTTTATAGTTGCAGCAATTTACTTGGTTTATAACTAATGTATAACCCAGCACGAGAAGGATTTGGAGACGGCATTGCTTCCATTCGACCAATCATTTAAGGAGCAGAGTGGAGATATTGCTGTTGCAAAGGATCTGGCCAGATATCCAAATAAAACCACCAGTTTAAGAGAAAAATAAAACCAAGAAGCTGCTCAGGAAGCTGTTTCTTACAGTTCAGGAGCTTCATAGTAATTTTTGAGAGGACACTGTGCAAACACAAACCAATCTTTTACCAGCTCAAACTACATTTCGTAGCTACGCACATTTACTGGTACATCCAAAAGATTCAGAGAGATCTAAATTCAGTGGGAAGGAAGGGGTGGGTTGCTTTACTGGCTACAATAAAGGATCTAGAGACTTTAGTCCAAACTACAATTAGACTAGGTCACTAAGGCAGTCATGATCTAATTCAAAATGGAGTTTAATATAATGTACCTTTCCTCCGGTACAGGGTACCTTGCACACAGTACATGAGGAGCAAAAAAGGAAAAATGGGAAATCAAAAGTAAGTATTGCAAAATTTTGCCAAGTATGTCCATTACAATAAATTTTTAAAGATTGGTATTTTTTTTGTTGTTGTAGAACTCCATGGTAAGATTCAAAACAGACTTCTTTAAGTGTTGAACATGTTATGTTCACTTATGATCCAAGAAAAAACAACATCAAGAATGATCTCTCATTGTGGATTTGTTTTACTTTAATAACAGACGTTGAGTTTTCCCTGAGGGGTTGGACACCGTATTACTTTTAGCCAGAACTGATCTTTGACAGCTATTTCTAATTTAAGACTGGTCTTTTGGCTGTTAAGCTAAAATTCAATCCTAGGCAGAGTCAACAGAAGCATATACATCACTTACGACTCAATTAAGCCTTCAAAACAGCGTTTACACAGGATTTAATCAGCGCATAGTCCTTGTGCTGACCTGCTGCATGAGGGGAGGAAGGAGGAGCTGAGCGGCTGGATTTCACTGTGCATGTTCTGACAACTTCACATAAAACCCACGCAATCTGTTCAAATACACTCACCCAGTTCTTCCTCTTCTTTTTCTTTGAATCACTCTCGATGTTGCTGCCCACACTGGAGTGACTGGTAGCACTGTTAATACTGGAAACGCTATCCGAAGAGTGCTGCCTTCGGATCCGCAGGTCAGTGGGTTGAGCAGCTCCAGGTCCTGAATTTTAATGAAGGCAGTGTCAAAATTGTGTAAGAAATCTGATATACGTGTGAATTACTCTGATAGGTAAGAAAAGTGAGATAAGATGGGACTGCATTCAGGTTTTATATTGGAAATCACTGAAAAAGAAAATAAAGCCAAGTGCCTGACAGCTTTGAAACGGGGATCTCTGCTCCTTGCAGCTTCACATCAGTGTCTAGATGGCTGAATTACTAAATGTTTACAGCAAATTCAGTGAGCTCACTTGTTAAAATGCCTTCTCATGTGCCCAACGTCCATTTACTCCTATAAAATTAACTGCACTATTTACAGAGACACCCATTTCAAATCCCCACACGATACTAAAACAAGTAAATAGAGCACGGTGGTGAGACAAGGCTGATCTCCGATGGTTACATCAGATATTATCAAGAGGTCTAAAGTCCTATGAGGACTGCGCAGTTGCTATACGTGGTGCTTGCTTCCCACCTTTGCAGTTGAGCTCAGGTGTGTTGATGACTCCATTGATGGCAGCCTGGGCAGCAGCATTTTGCTTCTTCAGTAGTTCAATAGTCTTCCTTAACTCATTCAGCTCCGAGTCCTTCAATAAGAAAAAAAAACAAAACCAAAACAGTGATACATGGGAAAATGCAGATGGTATCTAACTGCTCCAAAGAAGCCACATTTTAATCTTAGCACTGGTAGCTAGAATCAATAGAGAATTTATGGAACATAGATACATATAAGGAGATGAAAATGAGGTCTGGCATACCTGGGGAAGTGCACCCCTAGCAAGCTGCAAAATAGCTTGGTTATTACAATATTTAAATATGTACCTGCTCTGTAATATAGAGATAATGCATATTCAAATATACTGTACAAAAACCCAACGTTGCCTGTCTTACAAGGATTTCCATTGGTGTTTGTCTTGAACATGCACACATGTGGATGCACTGGGAAGAAATTTATTACAAAAATATGCAATACTGAAGATTTGTGTCCAAAGTAACAAATTATACCAATAAGCTGATTAGTTTTCACATCACCCCAGTGAGGAAAATAAGTATTTCATACAAAATTTTTTACTATTACATTTTACTCCATCACTACAATTGAGGAAAATAAGGGAAACAGTGTATTTGTTTTTTGGTTTTTTTTATTCCCCATGACTACAGAAGAAACATAATCAGCAATGGTGGAAACAGAAGTTAAGTCTTCCCCAACCAGTTTTCAAGCTTGCCTTTTGTTCCGCTGTCATGGTCAGGCTCTGCAGTCTGATTGTCATGTTCCCCAGGCTCTGCTCAAATGCCGCCACCAGGTGAGCCTGAAAGTTCAACCACACACAAGCAGTTTGTTCTCTCCTCCCAAAACAAGAATATTTCTGCAGGTATTTAAATGGACCACCACCTGCACTGCATTGGCTGTTGCGCAGATGTTGTGGAGAGAATAACACTGATTAGAAAAGGTCAAATGAGTAAAGCATATGCTGTGAATGTGTTTGTAAACGAATTACCAGGAACAATTTAATTGTGGGAAATTAGAAAAGCCAAAAGTAACAGACCAATCTCAGCACTTCAGAAAATGACAGCCCTTTCAAGTACAACTACTGCTAGCAGCACACTATGGAATGATGCAGGTTTAGGCTACGAACCTCATCCTGCTCAGCAGCAGCTGCTACCAAGCGATTTAGAAAGCCCAGATGAAGGAGTAACACTATGACCTGGTACATCAGTAGGAGATTTCCTAGGGGTGGCTCCTCAGTCAGCTGCTACATCCAACTTCTTTGATACTGTGATTTCAATAGCTGGGACAGTTACTCTCAGACATACTCTAACAGAGCAGCAAAGTGGGATTTCTTTTTTTCCAGTTTGTGATACTCATTCAATCTCTGAAATGTTCAATCCTACATTCAGAGGACAGTGAGAACAAAACCACCTCCTGAGTGCCCAGAAGTTACGGTCCTTCGAAGAGTCATATCTCAAACTAATCCAGTTCATGTACTTTCCTCAGCTGCTTAAAGATAAATGTAAAAGACATTTTGCTACTTTCTTGAAACAGAGGCACATGTTAGTTTTTTTTGCTGTTGTTTTTTGGCGTGGGTTTTTTTTTTTTTTGAACCATCCCACAGATTAAGTGACTGAAGTTTTTAAGAGATGTTTTGTCCCCTGAAAGTATTCCTGATACCAGAAAGGCACAGAAGAATTTTATCTAGCCAGGTCCCCAATCTTTAGATCAAGCAAGACCATGAAAAGACCTTTTATCACACAAAATGTGAACAGGAGAAAGAGATAAATCCATCCGTGTTTCTAAACATCTTCTGCTGTTCATTTTGAAACTATCACTTAGTGATAGTTTTCAGGTAGAGCTCAGAGAGCTAAGGTAACTCTTGCCACAAAACTTTTCAGAAGTTGTTTAAGTTTTTTCCCAAAGAATGTAAAAAAACCCCAAAACATCACTCGTAAGTTTCAGGATACCCCTGAAAGTAAAAAAAAAAAAGAAAACAGTAAATAAAATTTAAAGCAAGCTTTTAGATAGAGGAAAGCCAGGCAGAAACTTCCATCCAACTAGATCACTATTCTCCTTGTGGATATTTAATGCAAAAAAATGCTGGAGGTCACAGAGGTGGAGATTCTCAGTGTTCTACCCAATGGGAGAACAATGAAAGCCAAGTCAGCCAGCTCAGCCCAGAGATGTCTTCAATGAAGAGAGGGATAAGGATGGAGACAGGACTACTGCAGCATTGTAGCCAGTCTGTTAGGTGCTTTATCAGCTGATACACCTGCATCTAACACAAAGACTTCTCCAATATTTGAGTGCACCTTGCTTGTAACCAAAGTTGCAAGGTCCACCTGCTAAATATCATCCAAACCTTCCTGATGCTTGGTTAATTACCCTTTTTATTTTCCCACAAAGGATGAGAACCTAAAGTCAATTTTATTAAGGACATCAGCTAAGAACTGAACATGACTAGAGAAGTAAAAGGCAGGAAAAGTAGGTTGAGAAGATGGAAAGAAGCTCGATAAAAGGGTACTATGTTTCTAATGTCATGATATGGCATTGTTTTATAGATATGTATGTATATATACTTCCATTTATAGCTACATATGTATACCTCTGTATCTATACATCTATATGCAGTTGCATCTGCAAATGAATGAAGGCATAGTTCAACATGTATTTGTCTCAATAGCCATAATTATCCACACTAACCAGAACAAATAACCGTTTATGTGTCTATTAAAAATAATTCCATACGCACAATGACAAGGAAAATTGTGCAAAATCTTTCCAAGCGGAAAAGGACAATGTCTCCCTTAAATATACACAGAATAGCAAAATCTTTCACAAAGCTAATCCAGACTTATTCATCATCAGTACGCAGCCGACTAATCCTAAATAACTGTTCTCACATTCGCAATGAAAACAAACACGAGCAGTACAATAACTCTGGGATGTGCATCTCTCATTCCCATCAGCCCCTATGAAAATAAGCAGAGCTGAGACTGTGAGAAAATAGGAAGAAGTAATTTAAACCCGCACACTACACACATTTGAAAATCTAAATGTTCATTTTAAAAACACAGACTGCAAAGTTTCTGCTCGGGAGGATGAACAGGGAAACAGGGAAACAACAGAACTGATATTCAGTCATACTTTGCAAAAGCAAAAAATAAATGGGCATGCAGGACCGCATGGATTAATAATGGGATAGAAACCTCTGATGCTTTGACCTGAACCTCAAAAAGAGTTGTTCTTTCAAAACCAGATCAGGCCCCTTTAAATTACTCATATCTGGAAATTGTTCAGTGAGCTATGGAAAAGGGTTATCTTCGCCTCCTAGCTGGAACGAAACCTTTTCAAAATCCTTATCCTGACAGCCTGAGAAGCACCAAAAGTAGTGTCTATACAGGAAAATCCACGGAAAAAATAATAAATTAAGTAAACAGATTAATTCAAATTGTCCAAGTTAAAAGCTTTTTGGGTTTTTAAATAAAATCTTATGTTAAGGAAACATTCATAAAGCAGTGTCTTAAACAGCATGTATTAGTCTTAACTTTTTTTTGGAGCAGAACTGGCCATTTATATGGAAGAGAGTATGTTCTCTGAAAGAGGTGGCTGGAGAGTGAAATATATTACTAGTAACATCTCTGCGACAGACTGTAGCTGATTTATGGACAAATGAGGGGCAGGCTGAAGTCTAAGAAGTTTAAACAGCATGAATAAAACCCCCTAAAATTGTAGCAAAGCGAATGAAGCAAAAATAGAATATTATCAAAAAACGAATGATGCTTACTCTTTTTGGATGCGAGGGGAAACAAACCAAAAACCAAACTACTCTGACACAAACTACTGAAATCAAACTATGTTAAAAACTGTTCTCTGTAAAGAGAATTCTAGTAACCACACACGACTTCTTGGGCAGATGAATGGCAGGTGGGGCAGGCACACAGCAGCAGGTGCCACTCGCTTACTCTTGGAGCCAGGTACTAACTCCTGTGTTGAGCAACAGCCTACTGAACTCAAACACCGCAAGAGGAAGAATGTGACAAAGCTAAGGCTGAGCTAGATGAGTTGCACAGCTGACAAGTTCTTTGTTATGACCAAGAAAAAACCAAATGTATGCAAGAGAATCTGGCTCTTAATTTCCCACGTCAAAAAGGCTTCTGGATGAAAAGCAATTCATGCATCCAGTTCCCTCTGTATTTGAAAGGAAAGCATAAGATTTAGTTTTTGGAAGATTAAAAAAAATTTTTGCTTTCTTTCTTGGGAAAGTGAGGGAAAGTGGTTACATGCAGTCAAAGCCCTTTAACTTGACTTCCCTATGCTCTTGGTTTTGCTTTTCCACTCTGCAAGGTGGATGAAGCACTGCAATGCCTGCAGTGAACGCCACAGTAGATTTCCTTCAAATCCTTCTTGTGATAGGTGTTACCGCTCAGAGGAAAGCTGTCCTTTACTGTGCCAAGTTTCATATCCTGCCTATTCAGAGAGCTGATGGACAGAAGTGTCCTCTTCAGTAGCATGAGTTCTGATGTTTATTCATTCCCGCAAACCAAGATGTCAGTATGATCTGATCTGATGACTGTTCATCTGTAGCTTATTTACTTTAGAACCGTTTCTTTTTCTGGCAAGCTTCTGTTTTGCAGATTCCTGCTATCTTTGACTACAGCATAGAACACACAAACAAACTTGCTCACGGTCATACATAGTGTTGCCTCAACACCTCTTGCCCTCCCAATCTTTTTTTTCCAAGTGTCTTCAACTACTTACTCATCAAATTCTTAAGAGGAAACCAGCAGAAGTATTGCTTACACTGGTAAAAATCAGGTACATCCAGTCCGTTAATTGTAAATTTGTTCCCAGAGCCCCTTATGCCACTGTTACCTATCATGTCATTAACCTAGATCTTTATGCAACAGCAAAGCATAACGCACTTCAGTCCATATTTTCACTAATTTTTAGTCCTATCAATTATAACCCTAATCTGTACCTCATCCCACTCAAATAACAAAACAAGATACTACTTACAAAAAAAGACAGTCTTCAATGACTTTCTCAAGATCTGAAGTAGTTTTCATATATTTAAAGCCAAATGAATATTATAATTCAGTATTTAAAGAAAGGCGTAAGAGAATTCAATAGGATGGAGGATGTTATTTTTTGGGAGGGCCCATATGCACAGTTATTTTATAAACACATAGGTAATGTGAACTGAATGTTATACACATGAAATCTTCTGGTCATTTAGAAAATCTGGGTGGCAGCTGGTGCACTAAATGCATTCCCTGTTAGTGTTTGTTCTCAAAGTTGTACTCACGTTGGCAGTCAACTGAGTTGTCAGAGCTGACACTTTTTCTTGGGATGCATCCAACTCTCTTCGTAGCTTGCGAATCTATGTATTTCAAGAGAATACTTTAGTGCACCATAATATGGAGAAATAAAACAGCAAGACACCAAATGCAGAGTGTCTTGACAGAACATTCATGCCTGTCAAGCATGATGTGCTCTTACCTCTGACTGGCACTTCTCTTCAGGCTGTAAAATAAAAGTGGAGGAAAACACATGAGGCTATTACAACACAACCAGCCTTATACATTTCCCAAATTTTCAGTTCTTTTCTTTTGCATTTCAAAAACTTTGACCCGAATTCCTTATTTTGGACTCCCACATCCATATTCAAGATAATATCCACATTTATTTACTCTTCAGGAAAAAGAAAACAGGCTGCTTGTCCAGTGCTTCTTCCAGCAGGAAGGAATTCGGGCTTCACTTCCCAGCCTGTCAATCAGTGCACCTTTGAGTCTGAACTATGGAAGGGTGAAGTCCTGGCTCCATGCATAAGGGACTGGGCAAGGCTCTGAGGAGCCAGGACTGCCACAGAACATGGCTGATACAAGGCAATTCCTCCCATTCCCGGCTCTCCATGGGATAGACATCATGGTTTTGCATTCCAAAATGATGTGGGGAAATAAATAAATGACTCCCATTTGGGACTACCTAAGTACTGTGGCAATGAAAAACTGAGGACACACAACTAGCTACCCAAGGATGCAAAGTGGATATAGCGACCATCTGTTGTGGTCTGCATGATAAAATTGTGGCTACTATGGCTTGTTTCTAACTGAAGTTATCAGCTAGACAGAAAGTACATGGTGGGAAGTTACACACTACACTGTCCTTACGTAAACATATCCACTATCAGCCACCATGAAGAATGAAACCCATCAAACCACACTATGAAGAGGCCCTGGCGCTTGGACAGCAAGCACATAAACCAGAAGCTTAGACAGCAACTGCCAAGTACTCTCCTTGTGTCTCTCTGGTTGTAAACACCAGCCCAGAGGAAAAGGTCTGTTCTCCTTCTGTCCAATGCATTACCTGTTTTGGTTTCATATGAATCTTGCCTGAGGCAAGGTCAATACTGAAAGGCAGTATTTTTTCAAGTTATTATCACAGAATCATGGGTTTGGAAGGTTTGGGTTGGAAGGGATCTTAAATATCATAGAGTTCCAACCCCCCTGCCGAGTTCCACACCTCCCACTAGACAAAATTGCTGGAAGTCCCATCCAACCTGGTCTTGAACACCTCCAGGGATGAAGCTTCAACAGCTTCTCTGGACAACCTGTTCCAGTGCCTCACCATCCTCAGAGTGCTTCCTGATATCTAATCTAAATCTGCCATCTTCCAGTTTGAAGCCACTACACCTCGTCCCATCACTGAAAACTCTCTCCAGTTTTTTTTGTAGGCCCCCTCTATTTTCAAATTCCAGTAAGCCTTATTTTAGGATCAGATAACGACAATGAATACGTACTTTTGGAGGAAAACATTACTGGTACAGTAAACAAATGTCTTCTTTAGAATTATTAAAATTGTGCATTAAAAAACTTACTCAAAATTCTTCAGTAGCAAACCATTAATACAATGGAATTGTATTGGAATGACTGGAATGACTTTATTCAGCACATTTCGGGGTGCTTCAGATAGCGAGTTCAAATCTGATCAGATCTACTGAGGTCTTTTGTAGCAAAACCTATTTAGTGTAGTGGTAAAACACCGACTCAAAAAATAGATTGCTGCTTTCAGGTCACTAATGTCTGTGTTTAATGAGGATACTGCTTAATATCCACAGACATCTTTTTGAAGGTAAATATTCCTTTCACAGCTAGCATTCAGAACACAATCAAATGAAACCCACTTTTTTTTCCTTCCTCCTTGAATGGCAAAAATAATTAGCACAATTAAGACCACTCAGTTCAATAATTTTGATTAGTAAACCGAACTGTTCATTTCATTATACTCACTGTTGAATAAATAGATGACGTACTGGATACCAAAGAGAGAGAGGAACCGTGCACTAAAGGAAAGAAAATAAAGACAGTGAATACAAATACAGTAACCACACAGTGGAATCATCATAGATCATCCACTGCCAAAGACCAGCCTAGTGAAGAAATACTTCCACAAATTTCATCATCTATCATAAACTTAATTATATTACTGCACCAATAATGTAGAGTTTGAAGAACAGACAGCCAGTTAATACAACCCATAAACTGTACTTGATTTAGGGAAAATGAGGGGTAGTCAAGAAGATTAAAAAGAGAAGTTTTGATGAAGATTTGTTCAGAAATCAATATTTCCCCGGACGCCTTATCTTAAGATTCTTGCAAAAGAGCTTACTCAAGATAAAAAAACCCAAAGAATTCACCGAAATGCAGAAGAGATTACAGAAGTAAATCTAATCTTCAGTTTTACATGAGATTGAGGGGGCGGGTTGTTTTCGTTAAGCAGCAGACCAAGATGGAGAAGTCCTGAGAAGGCCATGATACCCAGCTCCAGCACATAACCAGATGCTCCAGGAGAAAATGTGGAATACTCATGGCAGAAACCACTGTCTAATTCTGGGGCTCTGATCTGTCCTCTGAATACAGTTGTATTACCCTTCTGCTGACTACATCGATTATGGCATCGATGAGCTGAACGTTCCCTAGACCTGTAGGGTTTTTTGGTCTTTCTTTAAAGCAACGAAATTTCTTTAATAAGGCAAAGTTAATTCTCTCAGAGAAAAAATTACTGAAATGAAAACATGGCTACAAAACCTCTTCCAGAAAAGAATCCATTTCAAGCAGTTTTTGCATTTAATTATACACCCAGTAGAAGATACATATTTACATTGATTCTCAAGGTTGTTACCTTCACCCCAGTGTTAGGATTTACATATAACATCATTTTATTTTCTATTATGCTATTTAAAAAAACTACCTGAAGCTATTCTTTTTGCTACTGAAACATGCAAAATTACCTTTCCTTTATTTTTATTTTTATTTTTAGAAACAAAATACATTTAAGTGAAACTTTCATTCAAACTTCAGGAACTTCATACAAATCATATGAAATTGTGTTAAATCACTTTTTCTTTCATCTAAATCCTCCAGCCAAAAAAACACCTCAGAAAAGCTGCCATTTTGCTCTAATTAGCTACTGCAATTCTCCTACGTTCATAATAAATGGGTTCTGCTTTCCCATTGACATTATATCCTAAGGCAAGGCTGGAAAGAAGTAAACAAAGTCTAAGTTGGCTTCTGGAGGAATTCAAGACAATTTAAAAAAAACACAAAAAAGTAAAAAAAACCTCACACCCATTTGCTTCTTCTGGTTAATCATATTTTCAATTAAAATGATCTTTATAGTTAGATGTTAAGGACTGTACTGCATTAAGAACATAAAAATAACTAGTGTGAGTCAGATCCAAGGGCTGTCTAATCATGCTCCATCTCTGGCTGCAACTGCAGCACATGTTTAGGGAAAAGAATGCAAGAAGGAGGCAGATACCCAGTGATTCTTCCCCAGATACACCTTTGCATCTTCTGGGAATCAGCAGAGATGGAAATTCCTGAGATGGAGACTGCAGTTAGCCCATTCTTTTTCCTAGTTGCTGTGACCTCTCTGTCCTTAGCTCAACCGCTTCTGAATCCATGGACACATTTTGTAACAAAACCACCCTTTTTGTGTTTAGAAATATAATTCTTTTCTGTTGTTTTAGACATGTTGCTGAACCAGTCAGTAAATTCTCTGAGTGTCTCCACACTCCTATGATATGAGAAGTAATGGATAACCATTTTATAATGCACTAAATTATATATTAATACCTCCTCATTTTTGCAAGCTGAAGATACCTAATCTATTGTAACTCTCTTTGTATCATAGATGCAATGCACTTAAACTCTCCCTGTCACATTTCTTTTTACCTGCATTAGAACTGCCTTTTTCCAGGTGGAAAGCCTGAAGCAGGCCACCACTGGACTCATACAGAGAATATATTATTATTTTTTAGTTTGCCTCTTTATACTCTTCCTTTGCACAGTTTTTTACTAACAGACATCTATTCAAAAATGCAACCATACCAAGTGGCCAGAGAAGAAACAGATCTCCTTACAACGGATTGGGACACACGCATTTTTGAGTTAGCATCAACTGGAAATTTTAAGATCACACTGAGACTTCAACGGAGAAAAGAAGACTCAGAACAAAAAAGGGAAAGAGCATACAGCTCTGGGAATCATACTCTTGCCTTGTAAAACATCGCCACTGCACTGTTTGAATGTGTATATAGTTTGAGATTTCTAGTTCCAAGGACAACTAAGGAGTTAATATTTTTGCGTAATTTCTTTTTAAAGTATCTGCAGATGGCTACTTTAAGGCTATTCAATTAGAAGCCTGAAGGCAGTTATGCTCTTGATGTGATTCCTGTGTTTTGCAGTTAACATGCATCTGCACGCAGGCTACAAACCAAAATTGTTCTGGAGCTATTATTTTAAAGCACTGTAAATGCATATACAAGCATGTATCATTTTTAATGTTAGAAAAGAAATGGTCTAGCCATGATCAACTGTCCAAAGAGTAGAGAAAACAACCGGCACTGCAGTCAGTAGTACAAAAAAGAATAAAAATATAGGGGGGTTGGAACTTGATGATCTTTAAGGTCCCTTCCAACTCTAATCATTCTATGATTCTATGACTTCATTCCTCTCTCTCTAGGCAGCACAGCTCCTAGAGAAGACTTATGGCCAGGGAAGTGGAGAAACTGGATAACCGAGAGACCACTTCAGGCTGTGTTTTTTCCCCCTGAAGTTATAGACAGTTTGAAGGCTGGTCCTGCTGGCATCTCCCCAGTCCTGAAACCTTCTGATCAAAAGAAAGATGCACCGAAAGGCTGACTAATATTTCAACCTACACGCTGTTCTGTGAGGGAACATGACTCCACTTCACACTGTGGAGACGAAAGAAAAAAAGGCTTTCAAGAATAAATCCTGGCCCTGTTGAAGTTGATAAGAAACAAATGTCTTGTAATCTTAAGTGCTAATAAATAACTCAGAAATAGGTTAAAAAAACTTCATTTAAGGCCTGGATTTATGCTACATAGATGCTGACTGACTGTATAAAAACAATTTGTTCATTAACCACAGACTTAATTTCTAGAATACTTTTTGATCTGTTCTCTCAAAGTGAAGGGCAACTGGATCCACAGGTTTGAAAGCACAGGACAACATATACGTCATATTCAGAACCACTTATAACTTGTGATTCCCTGAGAAGTAAGCTGGAGCTAATACGCAGGCTATCCCTGCCTTCTATATGGCCAGAGAAGTGACAGAAGATGTTTAACCCGAAGACTAGAATAAAAACGCTTTTAGGAGCCAAAAAAGTAGGAAAATCTGAAAGAGACTTCTTCTGCATTACCACTATAGGGTCAAATTCCTTCCTCGAATACAAAAGCGATCTTTTCACACTGTTTTAAGGTCCATAACTTGCCAGAGTTTTCTTGGGACTCCATTTATCAGAGACAGTTTAACCTCCAACATGCCAAAATGGATTTGATGCCATTTTAAGCATACTTAAAAAACTAAGGTGACAATTTTTGGGGGGACGTCTTCAATAAAACCTGAGTATGTTTTGACGTGGCAGCTCTTTTAGTAAATCATCTAAGTAGAACACAGATGCAGTGACTTAAATTCCTTCACAGATTTTATTAAGGAACTCTTAGTAAGTGCAGGACAGGTCATCACCGAATGGAATTCATCTAAATATCTGGCAATCTTTGACTGTTCATGATCACCTAGCTGTCTGGGAGCACATCACAAACACAGGTTAATTCCTGTAACAACACGGTTTCCAGTCCTACAGCATTTTCCTAGTAATTTTCAAACCCTAATGAAGATCCTCACCCACGGGCCTCTAACATACAATGATATGTAATGGTGTTAGATTGGCTAAATTCAATAACAAATTAGCTCTGAATCTTTCCAGAGCCATAGCCAATACTCATTTTCTACCCCTTCCAATGGCAGAAAACTGATGGGATAACCAGTAGCTCCAGGAAGGCCCCTCGTGACTCCTAAAGGCCCCTAAAAGCACTTAAGCGTGGCTCCCACGCATGCCTGGCTCTATGGGGCACTCCTAAGTCACTGCAGGTCTTCAGCAGTGGAAGGAGCAAGACAGCAAAGGCTTGTGTGACCTGTAATGATAAAGTACTTCATAGTCAACCAAGCTCCCAATCCTTGCCAGAAAGGAGATCTAAGACTCAAAGCGCTACTGCTGAAAGAGCTTCCTATGACCTTCCTATAAACCACTCCCAGAGCTCACCCCATGCTTGAGTTCTCAAAGTGCAACACTTGACAGTTTTAATGTGTGCTTACAGGTACTCCTGCTACAACCATAAGGTTGCCTGATCAGTAACAGCCAAATTATTTATTTATTTATAGGTAAATGACTTTTTTGGGTATGATTGCGTATTTCACAAGGAGGAACTAAAGACAACGAGGAATTAAAAAGAGGAGCCTAGATGTTTTGAAGAACTGCTCAGGTCTCTTCTGTGGAAGCTGTGTGATATCAACCCAGGACACTGAACAGAAACAAAAAGTAAAGACAATTTGAATAAGTTTTATCTAACACCAAGAGCTCCACACCGACAGAAGTGTGCTCTGAAACGACCGCTACACTGAACTGAAAAGCAGCAAATTTATACTTGGTTCATGTGAAAACACCATTTTCTAATCATTTCCAGCACCTACTCCACTGACCTTCTTCAAAGCCATCGCGGAAAGAGCCGGAACGGCTCATTGTTCTGCTTTTCTCATCCAGGGACATGGAGCTGTTCCTGAAGCGCGTATCACTGTAGGGGTCATAAGGACCATCTGCATTGGAAAGGCTGTGCGTCCGTAGCATGGTGGGATTTGACAGGCTCATCTGGGCTGCAGTGGTTGGGCTTGCTGTAAAGTGAAGAATGAACAACAATTTATTTGCGTGACCACAAATTT
Source organism: Thinocorus orbignyianus (assembly GCA_013400375.1). NCBI lineage: Eukaryota > Metazoa > Chordata > Aves > Ciconiiformes > Thinocoridae > Thinocorus > Thinocorus orbignyianus. The sequence continues at coordinate 367,708 of VXBW01000623.1, read as the reverse complement.
TCATACCTAATTTTCCTGCGACTATGAAAAAACTTTTTCCTTTAAGAGACAAATTTTTGATGTTGCCATCTCCAGGCTTCATTGTTTTTTCCGAATTCAATGAATTCAAATAAGAGGTGTGCGAAAGAAGTTAATGAGTAAGAAAACTCAAGTAAATAGGTCATTTTAAACACTACGTGATACGTCTATGCTTCTACAGACAAGCTCAGTCAACTCACTAAAACTTTGTAGGCATGAACTCATTAACCCTCATTTAATTTGGAACAGTCCTTCGTCAGAAAGGACCAAAATGTCTAAAGGAATTTAAACTAGTATTTTGACTACATAGAACAGGCTTCATGAACTATTTCTTTCAAAGACTTCAAGTTCTCAGAAAAAATTACATCTGTCTATGTTTTTAAGTCACAAATGTTAGACTTTCAGTTTCCTAATAGCTGTAGATATCAGAACTGTTTCCTTCAACTATGAGGTCCTAAGAATTATAAAAATACTAATTTTGCCTCAAAAGCCTATACTCTCCCAGCAAGTGCTTCAAATACAAAACATCTACTCCAGTTTCACAGATTTTTTCAGAATTCTTGGGCTGAAATTACTACTGCTTACTAGGAACTAGTTTATTTGCGGAAAAAAAGAACAACAAAATTGCTGTTCAAATGGCAGGTTTTCCTTTGTAAGCTGCCATTGCTTATTTCTATAGACACCATCAACTGATACAGACTATTTAGAAGATACAGTAATTCAGTTTAAAGGTGCTTAACTTTTAAATCAACATTTGCTATTAAATTAAACACAGGGGCCTCTCTTGATGCCACTATCTCCAAGCTCTTTTCTTGAGAACACAGAAAAATCTCTCTTTTTTGTTAATTGCTTGTGGCCAAATAACTTTTGAAGCCTATAAATGTAAATAATCTTCAATATTCTCCATAAAGAGTTAACTCTCTAGGCCTATGACTACACTTTTTTTTTTTTCTTTTTCCCACTCTTAAGGTGCTATTGTGAACTTTCAGAACAGTTTGTTAGCTGTTGGCAATGTAATTATACTGTATGTATATTCAGCTGAAACGTTGTTAAGTGCCAGTTTATTTAAAGCTGCTTATTTAATCTGTTCTTTTCAGAACAAAGAGAGGCTCTAAAATGTCACTGCTGCAACTCAAAACTGCACTAGAAGTAAGTGCCCCCATAAGCTGCTGCACATTCACACCTCACAAAAAGTTCACAAGTATAGGCTGAACTATTTTGCATATTATTTCTCTATCATTCTAGAAAAGAGGAAGTGGCTTCTGAAAGCCAAAAAGAAAAAGCAAACGTCTGTTTGACAGTATCTTCCAAACGCCACAACTTAAACATTTTGATAATACTGTTTGGATTGATTTACATCCCCAAACAAACTGCAAAGGCAAGTCAGAGACAAGCACTACTGGCACTTTAAATGGTCAACTAAAACCTCCAACGCTTTATGTAACCAGTCAAACAACTTTTGTTGTTTCCTTCATTTAAGAAGTGTTTAATTTTATTAATGTAAGTAAAGGAACAGCTTTTTTTCTGACATAAAATTCCTCCAACCTTTATATTAATTCAGACTGAGTTGTGTGCAATTTTCCAACAAACCACTTGAAAAATACATACGTTATCTTAGTCTGATGAGACTGGCACATACAGTAAGTAATATGCTTGGATTTTTAAGGCAACATCACCAGTCCTTTAAAGACACTAATGTGTGATATTAACAAATAACTCTACTGAATAGGTCACAATTTATACTAAGACATCTGATTACTCCTAGAAAAGTATTTTCAGAGAGTTACTGCAAGTATGCCACCTTTGGGCATAGAAGATAATAATACTAATTAGTCCCACTCATTTCAATGAAAGTGCTTCCCGACGTTGAACCCGGGTCTTGGAGCTGCTAAAAGAAAATTATATTGTGCAATATGTTATTTTCAAGATACACAATGAATTGCTATGATTATCCAAACAGACAATTATTCACCAAGCTGTGAGAAGTTAAATCTAGTTCCAGAGGGTGATGTTATGCTGGATCCAGATGAAAATGGGGAATTGCCAGCAGTATCCTGAAGTCCTCCTGCTGAATGGGACCGTAGCCATTCCTTTGCATCTTCCTGATTACGGAGCTGGGAGGATGGAGTATACCTGCAAAAACAAGCAGTTTTTCCAAAATGAACTTTTGACATTTTTCTAAAATTTAAAATAAAACAACCACGAAATGTCACAAGACTTGGGGAGGGAGACAGGGAAAGAAAAATGGAAGAACTCTCATGAAATTCACAGGTTAAAATGATACAAACCCAATACAATTCTAAATTAAAGAGCTGTTCTAAGCTGTTCCCAATTCATTACACTTCTGTTTGAGGAAAAAAAAAAAAAGCAAACAAAATTCCTCTGCTATAGTTCCAGTAATAATCAAACTAGTAGTAAATGAAAAGATAAAGATAGCAGTTGTGTACTGTAGAATAAAATACAGCATGTATTATGTATGCGTGATTAAAAAATAAAACCATAATTTGGAAATCCTCTCCTTTGTTTAGGTTATTCCAAAATTCTTCACTATTTTAATATTCTGGTGCATCACTAAGCTTAGCTGGGTTTTTTTTTGTGTCATATTACAACTAAATTCAAGTCAACAAAGCCATTATCGGATTTTTAAACAAGCTGTGACCCAATAATTCATATTCCAGATACATTAATATAAAGGTCTGTGGGGGTGTATCCCATTTAGTTCAAAATGAATAGCATTCAATCACCATAAAGGAGACTATGTTTAGCCTTTTCTGAAGGCAAAGAAAATAGCAGAAACATTGTTTCTGCCAGCATCAACGGCAGAACACCTGTTGGCTTCAGCTTAAGCAAAGTTTTAAATCTGTTTCTGTATATGCTGAAAAAATAGGTATATTACCACCGGTGGTAACGCAAAATAGGTGATCAGGTACAGGTATCAAATGAAAGATCATAATGGAAACACTTGTCTGCTGATGGATTTCACCATCTGTCTTATGCTATGCTACCTGCTTTTGAGAAATAGTTATGAGTTACTAGCTTTCTTCCCAAAAACTAAGCACTTGGAGCCCATTATTAGTTAATATGAACTGTTTAATTCATCAGATTCACTCCAACTAAACACTCTGCAGTAAGATATCACTTATTAAGACTGTTTTAAACCAATGTGAACACTACAATAATTAACAAAGCAAAAACTAAAACTACTTTTGAAAAGCGTATTCATTCTTCTGCTTATGCCTCAACACTTCAGCAACAGTCCCTGACTATCTACATCTCTTAAACTTTGCACATTATTAGTTTATTAAGTCACTTTATTTTAACACTCTAAGGAAGTTTTTTTCAGCATTAATACCTACCTCTTCAGTACTCAAATGTTTTGGTCTTAAAAGAGTCTATTTATTAGAGTCATATTTGAGAACCACAGAACCATTTTAAACAAAATGCTGTTTTAAGAAAGGCTTTTAGCACTTGGCTTCATGGGATAAAGCTCCTGTGAAGAACAACGTGTACAGGACAGAAAAATTGCAGCTGCAATTTCAAGGCATCAACTCAGTGATCCCAGAAGCTGCATGAAGCACTTCTGAAGACGTAATTTTCTAAATTGAGGTATCTTCTGTAAGTTGTCTAACACTTCCAGTGTTTAGTTAATACACCCAATGTTGATGAACTTGCTAGAATTGCTTGTATCGTTGGAAAAATATTTTTGATGTGTTTTCACTTATTTTTTTTTTATGTTATAAAAATCACAACCTTACAGATATACAAAATCTATAAAACAATTGCCAAAAGTTAGTTTGGGGATATTTGTTATGTTCTTTTCTGGAACAGTATAAGTTATCTATAAGAATCCTATATGTTTAGGTATTCTGAAGCAAATATTTTTTTTAATTGGTATGTCCTATTCCATCCTAAAAGGTTTGGCATGATACTGAAAACGTTTTCTATTTGTATATCAACACCAGTGTTCCCAGGGGTGAAAATTATCTCACTCTATTCCATGTAACAGCCATAGAAGCTGCAAAATTATTGTTTTCAAGTCAAGCCCAATGACAGTTTATGAGACGCTTTTCAGCTATTCAGCCAGCAAAAGCCACAGTTCTTGCTCAAGCAGAAAAGCCACTGGCTGAAAAAAAAAGTACAGTGGTCAATGGTCTTTGAGAGTAAAAGAAAAAAGGAATGAATACTGTTGCCACCTCTTGCAAACTGCAACCATCACCACCAGCCACAACAGAGACACAAAGCAAACTCCAAAGCCACAACAAAAGCTGTTAAATCGTGTGGAAACACCAATACCTGAGTCCCTTCTTAGGCAAAGTGTTCCTATCAAGATGTGGGTCGCTGCAGAAAAGTTAAAAGAAAAGAACTTCAGAGAAGAACAAAAGGGAAGGATTAAGATCTGGACAAAAGAAGGTTGTACAACCATCTGCATCGCCTTTTCAGAGGAAAAGGTGCTGGGGCCTTCCTAGGACACATGCAAAAACCTCTTTACCCAGGTGTGGATTTGCACAAACATGCATCTGGTACCATGCCAACAAATCCCATCTGTTCACAACGTGGTTTGGCCATTTCTTCTACCCACAATTAACAAGAATGCTCTGTAAATGCAAATAGATGTTTCAAAATATACTTTTCAGCAGGCGTGAAGCAGACTATTTGCGAAAACTGATGAGAATCTTCATGTCCAAACCGCCTTCCCAGCATCTCTTTCAGCAGATATCATTTAGTGAATACTGCTAATTACTGTTATGCAGCTGCAATGTACAGCAGCAAAAGTATTGAGCCCAGACTGTTCAAATTTTCCAATCTTAAATTCCACTAGCAAAGTAAAATGACCCTGTTAGCCATCCAACATCCAAATATTTAAAGTTGTGTTTTTACAACTGATGAACTTGTAACTAAGCAGAGTCTGTTAATTTGTTTTTAAAGAAAGCATCCATGTGCTTGAATGAATTAATTTAATAACAATCCTTATAGCTAAATTACAAAGTGGGACTGACTGAAATTACAGAAGTGAGCTAGGATGTTTGTTTTGGGTAATCTTTTCCCAACTTTAGCATTCATCTTTACAAGGATGGATGTATCCAAGTCTCTGCAAAACACTCACGAGCCAAACTTCAAGAAAAGACTGACAACACTGAATGACACGGGGACTTCACAACAAAAAGGACAGGCCTGAAAGGCAGTGGGAAAAGCAGCATGCCAGAGGAATGCTGAAATGCTAGTGAGAGTATGGATTGGTAGAAAAAAAAGGACAAGACTTTAAAATTGCCTTTGGCAAAAGAGGAAGGGATGGGGGAGGAAATAACCCCCACAAATCAAAAGATGTTCCCAGTAACAAGCAACACCAAAAACATGCCAACTCTGCCATATGCCATTGTCCAGATTGATTTAGGTAGATAGATGGGTGGTTTGAGGGGACTCTCACTGGCATGTCTTCGTGTCACAGCTCACACCTGAACGATGAACACAGCAGAGGACCCAACTGAGCACAGTCCATCACAAAACAATTTGCTTCACCAGGATGGGCAACAAAACCTACAGCCTTGTCCTGAGACAGCATTACCTGTCCTGTCTCCTGGGCAAAGTATTTCGGCAGAATTTGGGGCTAGCAGCAGGGGAAGAAAGAGGGCTAGAAGAATCAGTCCAACAAGACAGAAAACAAGAGAAGGAATATTAGAGTGAAAAGAGGAGAGAACAGAAAGGAGTTATAATAAAACACAAGCAGAAACCCAAACTGTCAGAACATTACAGTCAGCGTTTATTTTCTCCATGGAGATGCAACTACAAAAATTTTGCTCCCTAACTGCATCATTACAGAGCAGGATATAGCTGATTTCCAATGCTTGCAGGGGCACTACTGCCTTCTATTAAAGGTCACACAGAGAACATGCACTGCAAGTCATCATTTGGTATATCCTGGTGTTAGCTCAACGCGCCGTTAATTCAGCTCTGATGCTAAAAAGCAGTCCTGTTCTCTCCTCCCTGTCCAGTCTGCTCCCAGCTCCTACTCTGTGTCCACACAGATACCCATGAATCTCATTCATGTAAGGAGCTGGGGAACCGATCAGTCTGAAATACAATTCAGGCAATCATTTTCCAGTTGGATCCATCTCTCAGTCAGGTTCACGGAGCATTCACACAAATGCCCGCACCGAAACGCCAGAGGGAGCAGATGGAGATGGGACAGGGCAGCAGGGTGAGGCCAAGGAGGGATCAAAGAACTAGGGAGACAGAGACTTCTGTTTTCAGCATGACCTCCAGTTTAAAAGCTTGTCAAATGACAAAGGAGTTTAACAAGAAACAGGAGGGTTTTTGACTATCACTATCAGATTAACTTCGGAAGGATAATACATGATGCAAAACTCAAATATCAGGTGTAATATGGTACCAAGGAAACTTGTCGCATTTGCTACCATAGGAAATTAAAAATCTCACCTGAACCCATCCTCTTTCCTTGCTCTTTGCCTGCAATAGCTTCTCTGTATGTACTAGTCATGGCATTCAGTAATATCACACAGCTTTTTTTCTAACTGCAGTGTTGGCTACTGCTGCCAGGACTTCATTCACATATGAGATAAATACAAGCTTAATGGAAATGAGAGAAAACTTTACTAACCTTTCAGACAGTGTAGTCTTAACGCTGTTGGTTCGGACAAAAGGAGTCAGAGAATCATCTTTAGAGGCTGGAATCAAGCCACTGGAGGAGTTATGGCTCAGCCCACCTCCACTGCTCAGAGAGATATCAATGGATTCACAGCTGGTGTGAAGACTGCTGACAGACTGGTATCCAATGCCATCCTTGCTGACAGCAGAAGAGCTACTGGCGTTGGTTCCCCATGTTAAACTGTTGGAAGGAGCTGAATGTGCTGAACTGGGACTAGAAGCTAATGGAGACTGGTTCATATCTGTGTTTTTACCATACAGAGGACTGCTGCCCCCACTGCTCAGCATACCACTGCCAGATGGTGAATCAAGGTTACCCTGCTGGTTCATGGTAGCGTGAGGATTGGAGATGACTACTGAATTTTTCATATTTTCAGCTGTTGTGATGGGAACTTGTTTACTAGGCTTGCCACCAAAAAGCCTGTCAAAGAAGACAACATGAAAAATACATAAACCGGAATATTAAATGCAAGGATATTTTATATCTAGACCATATATCATCTTAGCTTCAGAAAACCAACATCAAGTAAATGATCCTAGACTGCACATACACAACTATATATTTATGAACGTCCTTGTATTTACATTCCCTTCAGTAAAGTCCAGAGACACTTATGACAACTTCAAACGTATCTTAGTAGGAGTTTCTTCTCTGAATCATCAACCACTGCTTTCACAATTACAATTACAGCTTCACAGAACTAAAATACAGCCATATTGTTCTCTGCTCCTTGAGGAAAAAGGATACCAGAGAAACATAGCACGGATTAATCTGAAACATGGAATATTAGAGGTTGAAAGCCTGCTGTCCAGGCAAGTTCTGTGCAAATCACCAAATGCTCTGCACACAAGCAGAACTGGCTGGGATGTACCAGGAAAAGTATTTACTGGTATCAAACGTAGGTTTGTCTCATTTCAGGAGCCAAGCTGGTTGGAAACCTATTTTTTTGGAGTGCAGAATTAGATTTTACCTGGTTTGGCATCTGGAACTGGCTCAGTAAAAGCCCACCTGAGTATCAGAATGCGTGCAAGGGAGGGGATCTAAAAGCACGGTGGGACGAGGATGACTGCAGTTTCTCCAATTTGCATCGCTTTTGCCAGAAGTACAAAAGTGCCTTAGAACTGAGCATGCTTAAGACCACATTATCAATCATTCTAAAACTGATCCTCAAAGTTCTGAAGGAAGCGTGTGGCTTTTGACTTCAGCTTCAAACATCCCCCCCAAAACATTGCTTCTCTTTTTGCCACTGAGCTTCTGTAACCACACTTGGAACCTTAGTTTTTGTCACATGTACCTATACAGATGGGGTTTTTTTTCCTTATCAACAGTGTGGAGGATTGGGATGAAATCTTTCAAAGTGGGTATCTATTGGACTGTAGCTCTCAGAATAGAATAGCAATTTTATACAAGAGCTCCTAAAGACTTCCAGGTGGATATGCACTGCGTAGAACTTGCTCTGCTTTTGAGTATGCCCAGGTTGTTGGTACAACACACGCACCCTAAGTCACTGTGTCCAACACTTCCCAGAAACACAGGCTCTGTGGCTGGGCACCCTACAGTGCAGTAACTGTAGTAATGCCCAGAAACACTTTACTTCGAATCACAGAATGGTTAGAGTTGGAAGGGACCTCAAAGATCACCAAGTTCCAACCCCCCTGCCATGGGCAGGGACACCTCCCACCAGAGCAGGTTGCTCCAAGCCCCATCCAGCCTGGCCTTAAACACTTCCAGGGATGGGGCATCCACAGCTTCTTTGGGCAACCTGTTCCAGTGCCTCACCACCCTCACAGTAAAGAACTTCTTCCTAATATCTAATCTAAATCTCCCCTCTTCCAATTTAAAACCATTACCCCTTCTCCTATCACTAGACTTCCTGACAAAGAGTCCTTCTCCAGCTCTCCTGTAGGCTCCCTTCAGATACTGAAAGGCTGCTAACTTACTGCATGGGTGCTACCTGCAGCTCTAGGGTACCTGTGTAAGATGCCTGGAACACATCTCACCCAGATGGTTGCTTTGCCACACCTGGACAACACTGCTGCATCAGGCTAAGAAGCCAACCTACGTTGATCTCACAACTCTATGCAATGGTCCTCTCAGAATCTGATGCTGACAGACATTCACAAACCAGCACAGACCTGGCAAACTTGGTTCACGTGAACACCTCATTGATTAGGAGATACTTAGACACGTCAGTCTGAATGATAAAAACTGGGTTTCAGAGACATTTAGGGTTTAGGTCTTATTTAGAGTTAATGTTACTAAAGAGGGTATGAAGAAAAATATCAAACTGTACTGCAATGATACATGACCTTCAGCACCAAGACCAGCTTAGGGCATTCCTTCTCCTTTGCCACCGCATACCACCTCCTCAGCTGTACTGGGGGAACTGTACTCTTAGAGATTGCTTAAAAAAAACCCAGCCACCCACACAACAGTTTTGCAAGCTGTTTCAATGCTACGCAGTCTTCCACAAATTGTTTCACATCACCTCTAGTACAAATGAAAGGATGCTCCACCGTGGCACAAACAGAAGTGTGTTGCTGCCAGAGGCAGTGTCTGGTCAAACCACGGTCTCATAACAGACGCCTTCAGAAGAGGATGCGGTCTGGAGAGCATTCGTTTCAGTCCAGAGAACATCCAACCCAGCAGGACAGTCACACTGACACCCAGATTAACTCTGGAAGGCCATACCTTACATGGAACTCCTATCTACTTCTATTGACAAGGGACTGACATATCTGACTTGGCTTTCGGGTTCATTAACAGAAAAGCAGTGTACTGCACACTGCAAAGCATGAAGGCCTAATTTAATAATAAAATACATCAAGATAAACTATGATTTCACTTAAGGGACGTGCTGGATATGTAATACAGGAGATGAAGGCAATACTGAGAGAACAGAGACAGTGATTGCCCTCATCACAGAATTACAGAATTTCACTGTTTATGACAGCATAAAAGTTAGGTATGTTTGCGGACTTACAGGTAAATCTACATCATTACAAAGGTTTCTAATGTACTGCACAGCAACAATTAGACTCCAATTAATTGTATATTAAAAAATTACAGGTCTGAGAGGAAATAGGCAAAAACCAATGTGTGCAATTCATCTGAACTGACTGTGAAAATCAAGCTCAAAATCTTAATTATCATTCTTGAAATCAGTAATAAGCAGATGAGGACGAATTCAGCCGTGATACCTTTCAATACATGACTATTTAGACAGTCTGGTGAAAATTCAAGAGTGAAACTGTAAATTAAAATGAGGGAATAGTTGAACTCAGCCTCAGTGTCTTCCCTTTGAAGTTTCATGTGTTGCTAATGTAGTATTTCAATTACATGGCTAGCAACGTGGTTTTCTAGTAATCATAAAAAATTTCCTATCAAATTCCGAGATTAAGATGCCTGAGGTTTGCAACGCTGAAAACCTGCATTTCTCATGAGGCGTGCTATAGAAATGAATGACCTACTGCAAGTTTTCTTTTTAAGTAGTCACTGATGAAAATTAAATATTCTAAAGGACATGGCTTATCTAATGATAACCAGGAACAAAATAAATTAAATATCTGGAATCATCCTCAAACAGACTCTTCAAATAAAACCACACATCTAGAAAGGCACAGTTTACAACTCTTTTCAGTGTTAGCCGAAGCTGCCACCACAGCCAATATGCTTGCACTGGTGCTTCAGATGGAATGTGGCTTTCTCACATCACTGGAAGCAGGATGATGTAGCATAACTGTATGGGTATTATGGGCATCAAGACAAAATGAAATGCAAAACACCGCAACTTGAAACAGACAAGCTACTTAATGTCAAATTAAATTGAAAAATAATATTAACGGAACCTTTCACCAATATCAAGGCTTTGACGCACGCTGCATCACCAAATCAACTCCTGACCAACCCAATGTTAATGTTAAAAAAAACGTGTGGGGTAGCACTGGAGAAACAGAAGACAAATAAGACTTTTGTTAAAAAAATTTTATATTAAAATAAGAAAAATTCAACCCAGCTTAGACAGTAACTTTACTTTGGGTTCTTCTACACCGTTGAATAACCTGATGTTATGAGTCTCAAAATACACTGGCCTAATTCACATGCCTGAAGGATGGGTTTGGCTTAGGCACGTGAATCCATGGACAGCAGGTCAGATCATGCTGTTGTCATAATGGAAATATGAAATAACTCTCCTGTTGTCAATTTATAATTTGATCCACCATTGGAGTATTTCTAGTCATGTTACATATACACTGGTGCAAGAACTCTTCAGTAACCTTCATATAAGAAAATTCTTATTCCCAAGATATCTCCATGTTTTTTTTTTCCCCAAATGTTAGGTTTTTGCTGCTGTTGCATGATGTATTGAGTATTTACAACACTGGCCAACCTGTTTATGTGAAATTAAATGTGAGTACAAAGACCTTGGTGTAGGACACTAAATAGTAAGTCCTCCACAAAACACAGCCAAGCCTGGCTTGTAGAGTCCTGATCATTCAGCTCCGACTAACATCATCGCACAATCAACGGATTTGTTGCCTACCTGCGCAAAGTGGGAGAGGCCACATCGGGGTACTTGGCTCCTTGCTGGTGAGTACTTTGAGCTCCACTAGAAGCAGTCTGTGATGCAGGGTTCACTTTAACAGAATTACATGAGGCCACGCTTTCGTTGTCAGACGAAATCCCTTTCTCTTTATCAGTCTGATTGACTAATCCTGGCAGAGAGTTTCCAAGGATCACCTTGGCAGGCTCTCTCATTTTAGGGACAGGCAAGCCGGCTGACTTGCTGCTTATGTTGGAGTCTATGCTACTGGTGCTAGATCTATTCCCAGCTCCACTTCTGCTACTGGATTTACTGGGCCGGGGCAAACTACGATATTGAAGATTAGTTCGGGCACTAAGTGCTAAGTAGCCATCATCCTGGTTCTGTGAGCCATCAACACTAGTCTTCCGACCAGTGGTCCTACCCATGAGTCCAGATGACTTTGGGATTTTTCCCAGAGTAGCCGATCTACTGGTGATAGTTGCCCCACTGGCAGTGATTATAGTCATGCCTACGGCAGACCCACTCTGTTTCTTAAATCCAAATGTATTAGCATTAGCAGCAGCTGTTCTAGAGTTACTTGTGGGAAGCTTTTTGGATTCATCACCACTGCTGCGTCCTGCATCTGATGGGGAACGTTTAACATGTCCAGCTTTAGGAGATAGTCTACCCTTTTCTGATACCTTGGCGTCATCAGTTTTCCCTACAAAAATAGAAAAAGAATTCTAATATTTAATGACTTGAAAACATCAAGCAAATGATGAAACTCAAAGCAGCATGAAAAGCAAAAGCGTGTTAGCCACCAGAGTGTGGTTAAAAATTATGATCTAGTCTGCACTGAACGTGCATGCCACTCTACTGAGTTATACATGCAGACTTGCCAGAGAAAGTATGTGGTGGGTTTGCCCTCGAGAATATGAAAAACAGAACAGTCTTATGTAATAGTGACAGATAAGAAAAAAAATGTTTCCCTCCATAGCTGCCACAGATTGATCCTTATTTTATCATTAGACAGAAGCAGTGTTAGGCAGTTAGTATGATTTTCCTAAAAGGTATTGTTCAAGAAAGTATCTAACTTCAACTTTTCCAAGTACAATTGCATACGCAATCAAATAAGTGGAGAGGTATTAATTTATATTACTTGACTATGCAAATTCAATCAATTTTCATTCACACATCTGCAAGTTCTAAAATCACTAATACATTTAAATGAAAATCCAGAGCTAAATAGTGTTTAGTATAAATTAACATGCTGGTTTAGTATGGGGGAAAAAATAATCTCAACCACACATACTGTATATTCTTAAAGTTAACCATGACTTCAAAAGCTGAATTTATATTATTTGTTCTTCATATGGCAATACTGCACTCAATATACAGCTTGATTTACGACTTGAGCTGTCATGAAAACAACTTTCACAGAGTACTCAAATATATGCATTTTAAAATAAAAAGAAATGTGGATATATAAGATGCTGCCTAGGTTAAAACAATACCTAAAGACAGGATTACCTGAAGTTCAGATTCTGCCTCTGGAATGTATTTAAACTGTTTTCATACTGAACACACTTTTTGGCTTGTTTATTTCTTACACCTTTTCTCACCTGTTCCAGGTGTCTTTAATGTGCCTGAGGTGGCTGAAGGTTTAGTCCTTGGTGTGGTAATGCCAACCTGAGCTGACATGCCCCGTCGCCAGGAGCCCGTCTGCGAAATAACAGTGTTCTTCCTACCAGAAGTGCTTTTATCAGATTCATCCGACACATCAGAGGGATTCCGCCTCCATTTAGATCCTGGCTCCATTTTTATGCCACTATCAGATCCTCCGTCTGATTTCTTGACTTCATCACTGGACCATAAGGAATTCCGCTCAACCTGGGAATGCTTTTCTGCATCAGTCTAGGACAGATAAGGAATTGTAAGACAACCTTCAGAGCACGTCCTTCTTTTAAGAAGCTTCATAAATGAGACCCATCACACTGATTAATCAACTCAGCAGTCATCTCCAAGTACCAACAAACATAACACGCCTTTGATAAAGAAATGTCACAGCAAGAAATACATGAACCCCAGCAATGACTGTTTTTTTTAACACGCTAGGGAAAAATACAAACCCCGTAACATCCATGCCCCTTAAAATAGAGAAGGGAAAAAAAGAAAGAAATAAAAAGACATGATTTATAAAGGACATACTGAGCTCCGTGACATTTATCCTCCATCTCAAATTTCTGACAAACCCTTTTACTGCAATGCCAAAAAAACCTTTCAAACCTGTGCTGCCAGATTTCCTTTGTTCTTCCTGCTTTCCTACCTCTTGTCAGGCAATCTGATCTCCAGAGCACGAGAAGGCAGCTTTTTTAACAGATTTGAAGATGTGGAATGCTGTTCATTCTGATCTGACATATTAGGACACCCAAGAGCTGAAGAATAATGAATCACCAACAACCTTCTAACAATACTCAAGACTGACTTAAATACGTAAATTGACTTAATTTTAATGTATCGTCAACTCTTACAAACTATTCTTTGCACAGAATACTCTTTGCTGCCAGTCTTTCACGGGGAATTTTGCAAAGCTCAACATCAAATATATAATTTTGTCATTAGCAAGCCTTGCCAAATTCTCAAAAACGCTTAAATCTAATACCCTATACACAAACGTATATTAAAAAAAAACCACCAAAAACATTCCCCATACATTCGCATTTTCTATTGCTAGTAATTACTCTTGCAGAACTCTGCTTCCCCTGTCAAATGCTGTTGACTAATTTGGGCAAATGTCGTAACACCACAACCAACTATTTTGTGATCGGGCACAGATGACAAGTACCCACACATCTGACCCTGACCCAGATAAAAAACTTCATAGTTTTAAGTGTTCTCCAACCATCACAATACCATGAAAGGACGGACCATTCAACACTCAATCATCAAGTTCTCAAGTAAAAGTTGGTGAATTTTGGTAAGGTACTGAGTGCCATCCCTTCCCCGCAGCCTCAGCAGAAGATGAATGTGCTCAGCACTGTGCAGCAAATGGTAGTATCACTTAAAAGGAAATTATTTTTAATACCCTCACACATAAAAAGTCTACAGACTTCTACTCCCACTTGATAATCAGAAAAGCAAAGCTCAGAAAAGGAGGCACGATCATTTACCACGCTTTCAGCAAAATGCCGTATTTTAAATTCTTAAAGTACATTTCAAGATTGTGACTTTTCTTACCAGATCACACCATTAATATTAAAGAATCTAGGAGGGTTGTAGTTTAATTTCCTCTCCCTTTTACTGTAATTACTTTTTTTAAAAAAGCCTGAAAAACTAGTCTCAGTATGTGAAAGTTGACACCGCACATCATAATGATCTTTCTTCTGTCACGTGAAATCGTTAGGGCCTGGCTTATATGCCTGTATGTTAAGCCATTACATTAAGAAACATTTGCTGAATTATGAATTTAAATATTATTTTCTTGTTGTATCTTCCTCATGCTATGTAAATGTCATTTCCCTGCCTCTCCATTCAAAAGACAGCAACTCAGCACAGACTTCAATGAAACACCGCTCTCTTTTGCATGGCTGCAAGGTTTGGGGATGGTTACCTCTCTATTTATGATCACTAGTCGGTGACTAATAAATTCACAGTGTGACTCTATGTCTCCTAATTTTACAGATCTCAGAAGACAGTGCAGGCAAAAATTAACAAATAATCAACCAATAAAAAAAACACCTCAACATCATCCCTCATGTGCTCTCATTAGAACTTTGCTTCAAGTACCTTGTCTGGAATTGCTTATTTAACATTGTTAGCATTTGAGAACAAGACATAGATCTGCTTGCTGGCAAAGGACTTACTCAAGTTCTGGCTGACTATGAAATAGTCCTGTAACTTCTATTTCCCCCTTTGCATCTGTGAGAATAGTACAATCTCAACACGGAGAATATCATTACAAGAAGTCCTCTCTCTTTGCTCTCTTCCATTTCATTCAACTGCTACACCCACAGCCCAACTTTTTCCACAGCCTTTGAACTGCTGCACATCTCCCCTTGAAGCCCTCTGGCCAGAGGTGTTTCTGTTTAATGGTAAACACTGGCAACAGCACAGAAACATGACTAAGGAATCAAACCCAAAACACAGTGAAACCTGGCTTGGGGATTGCAGCTGAAACTCCACCCGCCTGAGTGGGCTGGAGTGGGTGAAAGTGGAAATCCTGTTTGCTGGAGGTCATGGCAAGACACAGCGACCATGAGCTGGGAGCAAAGCCTGCCATCTGACTGAGCTGGGAGTATCCATAACCATTAGACTTTCTCAATTTATTCCTACAGTCTCGTAAATCTATTCATGCAGCTGTGAAAAGACCAAACCCACTTTTGTTCCAACGAAACTGAGAAGTCCCCTTGATACAACAGCTTAAGGATGTTGGTGTTTTCTATTTGAAGGAATTGTTTCCTTTCCATATTCTGATCTTTTTAGCATTACGTGATCAAGTAATTATCTAGATCTCTTCCTCTCTTCCATCTTATTGCAGTTAAATAAGTTCTTTTTAAATGTCCACCAGGTCTTAATTTCGCCTTAAAATATGTGCCTGACACGTCTTTAAAGGCATACTATATGCAGTGCTGTGTTAAAAGGAAACTTATCTAAGTCTGTGCAATATAAGGGGAAAATATTAGGGTGCCAAAAGTGATATAAACTATATTAAGGGGTTTTGTGCTTGGCATAATCAGAGCAAGACATGGGATCACAGTAAGGCAAATTCTGGTACCAATCACTAGCTTGTTCAGAACCAACTTGTGACCATCTTCATTGCACTGTTACAAAAAGGGGCTACAACTACAAATGTCTATGATGATGGAGGTAATATAATATTTAAGTCCTGCTTCTCAAAGGTGGAGAGACTACAGCTTTTGGACTATGGGGTACTCAGCAGCTCCGAAAATCAATTTCTTAGCAGAGACTTTTTTTTCTACTGCAAACACGTCTTCTTCCTTTGCAAAGATGATTCTGCGTTAAGTTACTGATTTTATCAGCAGACACTGACATGTTAGGGCTCTCTCCCTTTGATGTGGCTGCATTATTTGTCTGGACTCCCAGTTGCACACGTATTAGCTTCAAACTCCCCCTTTAATTATCTAAAATCCAACTTCTCTACCACCTTAAAAAGTTGTGGCAAAATCACAGCTGCTTAAAAGTTACATGCTTGCTACTTAGGAGAACCAAAGAGGGGGATACCCTAAGAAGAAAAGTCCCTATCCTTCCACAGATGCTTGCCAGTTCTTTGCAGTTCACCATGCCAGGGAATGCAAACCTGGGAACAGGCCATCACACAGTACACTCCAACTAAGACAGAAAAGCCATATATGCAGCAAAAAACCCCAACAAAATACCAACTTTTGGCAGCAAAAAAATCAACCCCGCAAGCTATGCATGGTTCCATCACTCCAAGCTATTTTCATTCCCTTGGTGGACAAGATTAGGACATTCTGTCCAAATGAATATTGACTATTTTATGGAGAATAATTTGCAGATAATAGTAATACCTAGAATAAATACTGTCAGCCATGAAAACTGAAGAGAGAAGACCTACACATCCCAATTTCCTCTTCTAATGACTATGGCTTTACTGTCTGTACAAGCTTCAGCTGCTTTTCTTCTGGTATGTGTCTGCACTTTCTTGGATGCTGTAATAGTTGTGGAGGAGGAAGAGGAGTTCATCAACACAGATTTTGATCTCTCAGAGGTGTTTCCAAGAATCTGATCCACCAGGAGACAAAATTCAAATGAGTTTCTTGTTTTTTTCCTTAGGTTAATGTTTAGTCATGTCTTCCTTTTTCTTCCATTTTTTCCAACAACAGTATTACAATGTTGAGGCAGTAACAATTGTCAAAAATACTTTAGTCATCTGTGTCACTCCCTCTGTTACATACTGAAAAACACACTCCACAGATCTTAACTCCTCTCAACTTGTATGGGGCTTGTATTAGCAGTTCCAAGCACACGTGCAATCGCTGATACACAACCAGAGGCTAACTGGAAATCTTTAATGTAGGCTCAAATATGCACTTAGTGGCAAGGGAACACAGACTAATACATGCTTGCACCATAGTCCTGTAGGCAGAGTAACACTTCACAGCAACCACACAGTAACACTTCACAGCAACCACACATCTACATTTAAACCAATATTAAAAACAGATTTAGGGTCTCAAGAAGAATAGAAGAGGAAAGAAATAGAGGAGAAGGTCACACCTACAGCCCTCTCCTCTACCTGCTGCAATCCACATCCCTGTTGCTTTGACACACAACACTCGAGTCCCTCGAGTAAGTGGGTGTACAAAGAACAAAGATGGACTTCTCAGTCACATGCTTTTCCAAACAAAATTCTACACAACTGGGGAACAAAAAAGCAATTTACATTACTGCACAATTCTTTATCATGCAGTCTTATTGATGAATGAAGACCTGCTGGGTATCTTCACTTGTTCTACCCTCTTTAGACATAGGGCACCTGAGCACAAAACGTACATGTAGGCTGCCAATGGAAGTAAAATTTATCCTCCAATGAAATGCTGCCAAAAATAGAAAGTCTGCAGTAACATGCAGCCCTGAAGTTTAAAATAATCCATTTCATTTGCCTAACACACTTATATTTCCAACGGAAGTGTAAATGATCCTTAAACTTTCACATTGACTCAACTGAATTCTATTCTTCAAGAAAATACATAGTACCTTTTCTAGAGCTAAATAATCAAAAATCCCATCTACTGATTCATATTTTCTGGACAACAGTGCTTCCAGGAAGGCAGAAGCCATTTCTTGTGACTCAAGCACAGCAGAGATGCCATGGATTCCACACATAGAGGAAATATTCATAAATGTCACACAGGATAAGGTAGTTACTATTGCTTGACATTGCCTTTTCAATGATACTGTCCGTACGAAGGCTGTGTGTTCAAGTTCATCCAACTTACAACAATTATACTTACTGTACAGACAAAGTAATAAATATAAATGTTACTTGTGTAAACCAGAAATCTTACCTGTGCATCTAAGTTTTTGCGGGAGGAGGCAGGTGTGTTGGCATAGGAGCTGATAGAGGAGCTAGTGTTAATGTCATCAGTGCTGAGATTATCTATGGTGTCACTGATCCCACTGCTGACAGAGCTGCTGTCATCCCAGCTGGAGAAAAAGCACAAAAAAGGTAGAAAACAAGGGTTAAAAGGCAAAATATCATTCAAAGGGAAAATTATTGGTTTTGCAAGGCTTATCCTGCTTGTGGTTGCCAAATGAAAACGGCTTATTTTCCTAACTTCCTAATCTACATTGCACTTCAGGTCTAAATTCACGCAGCTCATTGACCACATGGTTGCCACAAAGCCTAATATATGCCACCATTAAGCCGGTAGCACCAACAATGCAACTCTCACTGACTCAACTGAAAGTCTGTATGAGTAAACAAACTTCCACATGACACCCTAAGTTTATGCCTGCAGTCCCAGAGCAGGGGAAGGTCGTGGTAAGAAGGCATCTCCAGGCAGCCGTAGTCATGGCTTGCTAAGCCGTGACACAGTGATGGCACTTGAATGCAAGGGAAAAAATTATCCTGAAGAGAATTTGCACCTGGTTGCTACACAGACCTGGGCAACAATCTGGCTCTACCATTGAGAGCATCACTGGTCTCAGAAATCATCAGTAATTGAAAGTTTAGTTGTTCAGATGGCACGCAACGCCCTCCTGAGCAGCACCAAATGTCCTTTTCTAGGAGATCTATTAACAGATTACTATTCAGGACTACCTTCTTCCAGCATGTGATAGTTTCAAGCTTTTCTAGTAAATGAAAAACACCTAACTGAAAGTTTAGGACATGGAAAGCACCAGGAAAAAAACATCCTGTGCCAGAGCAGCTTGAGTGTTAGAACAGACAGAATTAAAACGATCTAAAAGTTAAGCCAGATGCTCCACTCCTAAAATGCCCTTAAAAATAAGCTGCTCAAGGAAGTGATTTATAAATTGGCTTACAAGTGGTGCATCTCCAAGAATAAAGCTGGGATTGGAACACTGTTCTCTAAGTACCCCTATGAAGACTTTTCAGTCCGTTGATGGGTAACTACTGCTGGAAATGCATAAATACATATTTCACAGATCATTTGAAAAGCTAGCGGTAAGAGCTCATCCCCTGGCAGTTCTCCAGCTACCTATTCACCACAGCCTCAGATTCTGGGAGCTCCAGACTGTCTCCCCTGTTCAATTTCTGTTTGCTCTACAAACTTGTAACAAAGAAATTGCAGTGAGCTTTTAGACTGTAGGGTGAAAGCCATTCACAAATTCATACACTGGGCATTTAATATATGCATTTAAAACTGAACTGCGTGCTGTGTAGTTGAGCTATGTAAAAAAAGGCAACCTATGTCTGCTTTCGCAGATTTTATTCACAGCTTCACCACTGACTTACTAAATAGCCTTGCTATACAACTTTTTACAAAGTTCTAAATGAAAAGCGTTTCATTTTTGTCACTTGGGGTTACAAAACAGCTACCTGCACAGGCTTTAATGATGCTTTAATAACTTAAGGGTTCTCACTCGTAGCTGCTCTCTACTGCTGCTTCGCTGCCAGTTATGGTTCTTGTCCACCTGCCAGCACAGTCATTTGTGCCAGTTCTCCCCGTATCACTGCAGACACAGCCAGCTAGGAAGGCTCAGTTTAAGTAAACTGGATTAATTTTGCCTGCAGGAAATTTGGGAGTGCTGGCAGAGGACAGGGATGGAGAGGGAGGACAAGGAGGGACAAGCATCAGGACCAACCCCTGATGCAGGTTCCCCTGCATGGAGCCTTGAGGTGGCCCTTCATCTGCTGTCCTTCAGCTTACAAAAATACACTCTTGCCAGCTCTGAGGCCTGGCTTTGCAGAAAGATTTTCCAAACACTATTTGATAAATTCACAGACACTCCAGCACTCCTGATCAGAAAGAAACGCTGTAGACTAAGGTGATGGTGATGCTACAATTTAAAGGAAAGATAGAATATTTTTTTTCTAGATTTGGTCTTCACCTGAATATTTTTAGAGAAATCCTCTGTAATGCAAAATAGACGTACGTGTTAAAATAAAACTCAATAGGCAATGTGAGATCAGTTGACTCTGAGAAGGCCAGCCAGATTCTACACAACAGCTTTATTTGCTGTTATTATTTTCCAAAACCTTTTTCATCGTAACTGAATGAAAGATTTGTGGACCATACAAAGAAATCCATGGAATATAAATTGGGGGGGGGGGAAGGAGGAGGAAATTCGTATTTTCCCCCTTTGCATAGTATGGGGGAACTTAAAAACCTGGAAAAGAATTGAAACACTTCTTTCAAGGACCCTTTTTTAGAGTGGGCAATTAAATATTATAATACAAAGTATTGAAAGTTGTATTACTTCTCCATTTCAGTTTTTACCAACACGTCCTATAGCTGATATTTACTTCTGTTTCAAAACCTCTAACATAAAGCAATTATGATTCCTAGATTTTATAAGTCAATAAACAAAGTTACAAAACAGGTATTAAAATAACTGCATAAAATAATATGCTCCTCATTTTGCAAAGTTTTGTGTAGCAATTAACATTTTCTTTTCTATTTCTGAACCTATTATAATATCCTAGTAATAGTAATATCAGCAATGTTAACATTTTTCATGTTTAACTATTTAATTCCCTCCTTATGGAGATAGGATAACGGCCAGAAAAAAAAACCATAAAATAGAATACTGTTTTTCTGAATGTACAGAGGCATTACATTTCCAACCATTTGCCATTTAAACTATCACAGGCCCCAGTTCATCAGCATTTGAAGAATGCATCTAATGTTAATCATAAGCAGTTTTACTGGCATCAACCAGCCCTGCTGACTTCAGTTGGGCAATCTAAGGCATTATGGAAATATTTAAGTGCCCTTCTGAACTGGGACACGTGCCTAAGGACAAAGGTGGAAACATGCACTGAATACATCGATGGTTGTGGCTTCCTCTGAAGTATATCCTGGTCTTTTATGTTCTGATGGAAACGGTGAATGACTCAAACTCTGCATTTTCAAGTTTACTAAATTAAAATAGATTAGCCATTCTGAAGTACAAAAAAGCCTGGTATTTTGTCTGCCAGAAGCTAAGCAACATGGCTCTTTGCAGGGATGCTGATGACACCAAGCAATGGTACCAACGCACATGACTGTTCTGACAGGGGAAGATGCTGGGTGAACTAAACCCAGAAATCTCAGTTTCAGGTTTATTTAAAAAAAAAAATATCACTTCACTGGGGGATGGGAAGGGTCAATATTTAGCTAGAAGAACAACAGGATGTGAAAGAAGAAGGAAAAAACAACATCTTAAGTAATTTCAAATAATTTTTAAAGTGTAGGTAAATAATAATTGATGCTGTCATTTTCAGTAATGCTATAGATGACTTTAATGCCAGCAAGATGCACGTAGCATTCTCTGAACTCCGTAATTTAGATGCCAATGCAAGCAACTTCATGAGCATATAGTACATACTGTTAAAAAGTAAAGAGACTGAAGCACATATGCTGTTTAAACTGCTGTTAATTGTCCATTACATTAAAAGCTCTTCACCCCCAAAAGCCCATCACAGCATATGTATAGTAATATAGATCTAACATGCTGCTCCATGTACTCAACTTCACACAGGTGAAGACTCCAGCTTCTTGTGAGGACAGCATCCATTAACAAATTGAGGTGTATCTATTTCACGCTGTTCTTCAAACAACCCCAAGCCCTCCACATAAATTAGATCACTTTTAGCTTGATTCAGTGCCTTGATGGTTAAAGTCAAAAGCAAGGAAACAGAATGGGGAATCTAACAGCAGCGCTCCTAATTACTGTTCTTGGCTCCCAGAGCCATGATAACATCTTCATAATTTAGCTGGTGCAATTAATAATTTCTGATGTCAGCAAAAGTCTACTCAACCATAACCTGAAGCTGAAATGTTTGGGCTTTCCTTTCTGTATTTGATCAATCACATGAAACTTTACTTTGATAACTGAAAATTACAAAAAAAAACCCCAAAAAATGAAAAAAACCCCAACCAAACACCAAAACAAACAAACAAACAAAAAAACCACACAAAACCCAAAACCAAACTCAAACCAAAAAGTGTATTACATAGGAAAATTATACAACCACCTACTTAACCATCACCACCACCATTTAAAAACTTCCACAAAGCTGCCTGCTGCTCTCTAGGAAATTATGGGCCCTAAGCACCCTCCTCTCCCTCCTCATCTCAGCACGCTCACCCTAATGTGGACTCTGCTACTATAAATTTCCCACATATACCAGCAGGTCAGCTTCTCAAAGCTGTTTTTTGAAACAGGTTTGCAATACAGTTAGGCTCAGACTTGTATTTTTCCACAGTCTATCAGCACTTTTCCATCTTACATAATCATCATCCATGAAATTGGCTCTGCCTTGTCAACTTGGACGGCACCTGAAACTATCCTGCGATTCTCAGGACAGCCCCCCGCCACTGCAGAAATCTTCCCCCTTTGCAAGTCCAAAGCAGAATCCTACTAAATAAAGCTATTGTTCAAGGATGAAAAGGCACTCTTCTCGATGGATGGGTGTGGATTTTAACTTTGCTGGATCTTCAGTCAAAACCAAAATTACAATGAGCTGCTGAAAAATACATTTGTCCAAGACAGGGCCTTGGGGCTTTACAATATTTCAAGTGGAAACATAGTAATTATCCTGTTCTACCTAAAAATTTAACTATTTAAGAGTTGATAGGAGAAGAAAAAAAAAAACAAAACCAAGCCACCACCACCAAAAAAAAAGGGTGCAAGAGGCCTGAAACATCCCAGCATCTTCAAAGAATAAAATGGAAAAATAAAAAAGCCAGAAAAATGTAAGTGTGCTACAAAGCCAGATACTAAATATTGCAGTTTCCACTGCTTGCTTCTGGGATTTCCTACAATACAGACATCATCAAGCCCAAAATCCAAAAACCATCTACAGATCGATCCTTGCATGGTTTTCCTTTCAAAATGTTACAAAAGGTGACAAATAACTGTTTGCAAAAGAATGGGTGGAAATCTACTTCAGGAGAAGCTAATTTAATTAACATATTTTACATGGTTATTAATCATCCACCTTCTCTCTCCTCATTACATGTCATTATAGGTAGTTTAAAATAAACTACCTTGTTTCTAACCAAAGGTGGAGCTCAGGGACAGGACTGTTACCTTAAAACACTTTGTAAATCCAGACTATGAAAAATAAACCAAGCAAAATTAATACAGACCATTTCCAGCTGTTCTTTGTGGAGTAGAACCTAACCCTTTAAAGACATTTTTTGGTGCCGAGTTAAACTGCTCTAAGTGTGCTGTGAGTTATTCTGACCATTTTCATGCTTAGCAAATATTCAGTTTACTGCCAACAGGCTGAAATGTCAAGCTCTGTTTAGAATTCATCCAAGATAAGGTTTCAGGATTTTGGTTGAAAATACTGATTTGTAAAAGAGAATAACTCACAGAAGAAAAACAGTAATTAGTGTTGAAAAAGGGTGGGTAAAAAAAAGATTTGTAGCAGCTACAAAACTGCACATGCTCTTTTCATTTTATCTTTTTATATCAGTACTAATAACCTTATAAAAATAACACCAGATTTTATTTTGTCCCCTAAAATCTGACTAGGAATTTGACCATCGTCCAACTCTAGGCGAACCCAGCTGCACATGCACACAGAGGACCTGCTAAACCCAGCTAATCTGGGGGAGTTTATCCTTCAAAACACCCTAAAGCCTGATGAAAGCAACCTTTCTAGCGAAACTCATCATCTGTTCTGAAGCAGAAATTCCAATGGAACCTTCTTCACCTGCACACATTTTGCTCGGAGCCTTTTCGGTCCTTCACTGTCTAGAGTCACCAAACCCCTCAGCCAGCACAACTGTATTCAGTTGTAAAATACCTGACTGGTGGAACTTGTTTTTTTTGGCCACTGTTCCCAACAATGGCATTGCACAGCCTGGGGGGAAGGTGAGAAACCAGAGCAAGGCGCTCCCTTTGACCCAACTGCTAGAGGAACACAAACTCCCAGGTAGGTCTGAAAAATTCAGCATAGAAAGCTACAACCAGCTACCAACACTTTTTACCTGGACTCGTGACCTATAAACCATATTTTTGGTGTGTCCCTTCAGTTCTAGCTGAGGACTTACTGTGTTTATAAAGCAGTTTGTAGACCAGCCCTACACTGGGTGCACAGAGCATCCACTCATCCCTGATCCTTTTGAATTCAGCTCCAACTGATCTAAATCAGTGGAAGCTGGAAAGAAAAATCAGTGTCTTCATATCAGAGTAAGATTAGTGTTTAATCTTAGCTGTTACCACGCAAAAAATATGCTTGGTTTGTTATGCCTTTGTTTCCAAGACAGTAAGAAGCACTGAGACAAGTTATCTAATGCAAGTCAGAAATCCCTGTTTACATACAAAGCCTCTTGTGCTCTCCAAGGAAAGAAATGAAGTGTGCAGCCTGCGTGTGACAGCGATGGACCCGACCCACCCACCAGGGTCAAGCCAAAGTGGCTGGGGCTGCAATGGACAGACAACGATCCCTGCACTCCCCCGGATTTAGGGAATGGGGAGGAGCTCCCTGGCAAAGAATTAGGTGTGGATCACCACTGCAATACGCCTTCTCCTCCCTCTCAGTCAGGCCCCAGCCCAAACATCCCCCTCCCTCCTCCAGGCATCAGAAGGTGCCTGGCCCAGGGATTGAGCCCATGCCCAGGGATGACAAAATACTGTTATAGTTACAGAATCACAGGCCGCAAGGGACCCTAAAGATCATCCAGTTCCAAGCCCCTGCCATGGGCAGGGACACCTCCCACCAAACCAGGTTGCTCCAAGGCCCCATCCAGCCTGGCCTTGAACCACCCCCAGAAATCGGACATCTACAACATCTCTGAGCAACCCGTTCCAGTGTTTCACCACTCCCACAGAAAAGAATCTCTTCCTAATCTAAGCTTCCCCTTTTTCAATTTAAAACTGTTACTCCTTGCCTGATCCCTCCACTCCCTGGCAGAGTCCCTCCCCAGCTTTCCTGTGGGTCCCCTTTAGGTACTGGAAGGGGCTATAAGGTCTCCTTGGAGCCTTCTCCAGGCTGAACAACTCCAACTTTCTCAGCCTGCCTTCACAGGAAAGGTGCTCCAGCCCTCTGATTATCTTCGTGGCTCTCTTATGGACCTCTTATGACCACCAAACACCAGGTTGTCCCTGTTTCTTTCCCCTGCCTTACTTTCGTCTTCCCCAAAAGCAGCTATGTTGGTGATCCCATCACTCCTTTGTACAAAGTTACTTATTTAAGTCACAACATAAAGAAGGTGTGGCACTTACTGAAACCCACTGACATAGTTTCTGACACCCATCTCCTGCCTGCACCCTCTTCCAGCACTGGACTGAGCTGGTGAGACGTCAACAGCTCACTAGCAGTTACTGGTACCCAGCAGCCTGCTTCTCCAAAACCTCCAAAACACAATAAAAATGGGCTTAAGCACCAAACCCAAAAGCTAAATTCTTGCAGGGCTGACATAGCTAAAAGGTAGACGAAAAGGAATGAAGGCTAGTACAGAAACAAAAATACTCAAGGCAATTAAATTCCTTGCTGCTGCATGGGACAGGGCTAGACCCACCTGCCCCTGTGGCCACTTGCTTCCCCAGCCAGGACCACTCGCCCACCCATTCCCCCAGCACAAACAGCAAACTGGGAGCAGAGGCAACCTCACTCTGTGAAGGGTGGCTACTAAACACATCCACAGAACCAAAACCCCCAGCAGCTAGCAGGTAGTACAATGGCTCCTTCGTTTCCCAGTCTAATTTAGTTCCTCCTGACGCTGTAAACTCCAGTAACGCAAATCTTGCAAGGTCTGCAGGCTGTCATCCGCAACAGGCATAAAATGAAGAAGTCATAGGTGTGAAGACTCAACACGACTGACAGTCGCTGCTGAAGTTCTTCATGATTCAGAATACAAGGCAAAAAACCTGTGCACTGCAAACCACAGATTTCACACGAGAGCTGCTCCTCTCGCACAGCAGGATCACTTCTAGCCAACCACATGGAGACAAAGATCACTGCATATTTGCACACCCCATCAGAAAAAAAGAAGAAAACCACAGAATTTGTCCTTCTGCACACATTACAGCTTACTGACGTATTTCTTAAAGCTGAACTTGGCCACAGGAGGTGTTAATTTGATCATAGGGCACAGCACTGTCCCTCAGGAAGTTAAATCACTGAAAACCAACTGTCCTTATCACTCCAGTGATTTATATAACAGACATATACATCATCAAGTGAAATACTTTCTTCTTGGTAATGCGGAAATGTGTAGAAGATGTCAGCTACTACCCACTCCTAAAGCAGGTTTTTTCCTACCAGAACTTCAACACCCTAAGTAGTACAATAAGTATTGGCTTATATCAGCCTTTAAAATTAGGTTTACTTGAAAGAAACTGCAAAGGCAAAAAAAACCCCAAAACTTCTAACTTTACTCAGACAAAAAGCCGACACAAATTTGTACAGGAGTGCAAAGAAGAACTGCATTTTCTGTCCCAAAAAGCAAGTGCACTCTGGGCTGTGATCTGGCCTGAAAGAGCCTCACACACGCCTTTGTTTCCCTGCAGAGTGAGCTCATTCCCAGAGATGTTCCTTCTTTGCACAGAAAGCAAACTCAGAGCTGAACTATAACAAAGCCCCATAGTCTTCTGAGGCTAAAAGCCCTAAACGCTCGTGGAAAGACAGACGGTTAGATTGCAAACTATGAGACGCTAATAGTTAGTTGAAAAATCTCACCAGAAGCCAGAAAAAACAAAACTGTCAGTTCTCACATACGGAATTTCCTACTATGCTATTCAAACATTTGTAATCTACTCAAAATATATTGATTTCATGTAACATACAGTGATTCAAATGAAATTGATAGTGCAGGGAGAAAACTTCTCAGATCTACTCTGTCATCTAATGTGTTTCCATTGCTGCCAGCAGTTACAAAGCCTAACCTAACTCACACAAAGGCGTAACACAACACACTTCCTTGCTTTCAAAAGCGCAGAAAATCTCTTACCTTGCAATATTCCCAGGCCAAAGCACTTCTCCACCTTGTTGCCCATGAAGAATTCCAGCAAAGGGGCTTAGATTTATTTTGCAAGTTGATACCTTCATTAGGCTACCATCCAACACCCCCCTAAACAAAACAGCTTGTAACTTGACTATCTAGGAACAGACTTGGGAAAAAAAAAGTTGGAGCAAGGTTGTTTTCCAACAGAGCCCTTACCATTCAGCAGCTCTGAAAGACACTGGAAAGTAAAGCCTAGCTGGAAGGTGATCATCAGAAACTTCCCCTAGAAAGAAATCTGATCCCTCAACAAAATTAACCTCTGAAGTGCTGAAAAAGGGAGAGGTCAAGGCTTTCTGCTGGGACTAGGTCATCTGTGGAGAGCTGTAACCTGATGGCAGTAAAGCCAGCAGACTGGGTGCCTCCAGATCACATACCATATCGCATGCAGTAAAAGCTCACGTCAGCAGCCCTGTACTCGAAGGTACTAAATGGCAGTATTTGATCTCAGCTAAAAGACTACAATCTCTAAAAGCGTTATTTGCTACGCTGCTTTTACAGAGGGATTCAACAACATGACTGTGGCTGAAACAACTACAGTTTTATGAGAATATAGCAGGAGACATACCTCAAATCTTTTAATGTAAAATATTTGGAATGCCTGTAAAAATACATTTTTTTAAATTATTTTTGTTCTTTTTGGGTAGCAAAACATTTTCAGTACAAATGGTACTGAAAATACCAATTTATCCACTGATATCCCCATCAAAGACTTTATGAAACTGGGACAAGATATGTAAAGATTTACCCAAGAAGGGATTAAACACACTACTCCATATTTACAGTTGTAAAGTAAAGGGGCTTACTACTTCCCTTTATTTCAAGTAGAATAGAAATGGGTATTTATATACATTTGGTTGATAAGAGCTTTGAATGCTAACCCCCGTAAATTTTTATTTTAGCCTAATATAAATACTTTTTCACAGGATTCGTCTCAGATCTCTGCATTCTGCTATACAAATAGGATTATTTTTTTAATTCTAATATGGTAAATTACACCAGCTCTATTTACTGTGGGTAGTAGTGCGCAGAGGCACTAATTACCCTAATGCTAGATGCTGCACAAACATAACCTGTAAACATTAGAAAACCAGTAAGACAGTGGGAACTGGAAAGCTGGTCAGTTACAGCCCAGGTGGACTCATTGCTCATGGAGCCTCCTCTGAGCTGATGGCCACAGAGAAGGAAACAAGGAAGAGAAATATTAGAAATACGAGAGGAATGGTAATAATAACATAGGTGATGGAAAACACAGTGGTGTTGGTGACTGATTTGGCATGGAAGGCAGAACTAGAGCTCAGAGTAGAAGACTATTTCAAGAGGTCAGGGAGCCCACGGGTGGATGAAGAACCAAGGGACTGGTTCAAGGCCACTGCGAGCAGAACAGCATCAGGAGAAGGGCTGCGAGTAGATGTGTGAAGAGTCTGGTGACGAGGCATTGGAATAGGGAAACTGAGGTTGGGGTGAGGTCTGGGAAGGTGGTCTGAGACTGAAAACGGACATCTATCAGATGTAAAGCCGTGATGAGGTGATAAGATGAACTTGACAAAAAGGTAAAAGTCAGGGAATTGGACTGCAAAACAGAACAGAGTGGGGAAAAAGATCTGAGCTCATGAAATTAAGAATCTATTGCAGCAAAATGCATAAGAAGAAAGGATTAACTTCAAGATAGAGCATATTGTTTTTATCATATTTTGATATTTAAATGGGGACACATACGAAACACTGACTCTTCTAGTTACTAGCATTGACCAACACGCTGACTTCCAGCCAAATGGGAATCCAGGTGTCCATTCCTTTTATGACAGAAAGAGTTGTTCACTAAACGGGACACTCCATTTCTAATCCGATTAGGGTAGATTTCTCTTGTCCAGGTTACTGATGAGGGATGTCATGAAAAGGAAATGGGCAGCCCTTCAGATGGAGGAAGTGGAGAAGACAATACCACACTGTCCTCTTAGCCTCACCTCAAGAAAAGAACATCAATCATTTGTCCTGAAATCAAACAGACGAGAGGGAAAGAATAGTCAGAAGTCCACTGCACCCATGTATTTACGAACTCTGTTCAGCCTGGGTATCCTATCTTAAATAAAACACATCTTTTAGCACAACGCTGTATTTTTGGCTGAAAGAGTTAAAATGCAAGCATTCAAGGTTATAAAATAAAGACTTTGTGGAGACACTCAGCTGCCAAAACCTTCAAATAAATGAGTCGCAGTCCAAGCTTGCCTTTCTATGCCGGAGTCTATATTTTAGTGGCCATGGTGTTACTATAGCAACAGAGAGGACTGGTAATTTAGAGGCTGGTGGATGTGACAACTTGCAATTTAGAACAATACTAATAATAAGAGTGGCTTAGGAAAAGCATCATTTAACACAAATGTTTGTGTTTTAAAACAAAAAAAAGAAAAAAGGCTGCTCTCTTAATTCTCTTCCTTTTTTTTTGCAGCTGGACAATTACCTATATTAAGTTAGTCTGGTGGTGAGCGAATAGAAGATAGAAACATGGCTCTTCTGCTTTTTGGTATGTCTGCACCCTAGAGTGCAGTCAACGCACCCCCTTCACGATGTGTATGTGTATAAATGCGAAGATGCAGATGTCATTATCTCTGTTGAAAATTAGACAAGAATCACACAGTTTTTAATTTATTTTTAAAAATATGTATTATCTATAATGAAGGGGAGGGCAAAGATACTCATGGACTATTACTAATCCTTTCTTGCCTCTGTTGAGTTTTACGGGTTTCCTTTATTTACAAATCCCGTAAACTGCTCCTCATTCATCACTTTAATCACAGAATAGTTACTAGAGATAACTCTCAGATATCACTGATTCTTAAAAAATTCACAACTAGAATAACAGGGCTTCTTCTAATCTCAACCATCCTTCCTATCTTTAGCAAAAGCTCCCACAAACATGATGTTTCTTAGTTATCTGCTCACAGAATTGTAGAGAAAATTAGCCACTGACCTGTAGCTAATATATCTGTAGCCAGAAATATTCTAATCCCCAAAATAATCAAGTCTTAAATTGTAACCTCGGGGTGGGGGGAAGAGAATCTGAACTTCCCATCTGTTGAATCACCAGCTCCAAATAAAACCAAAATCACAAGATTAAGGTACAGTGTTACTCTCCATATACCCATCTACAGTTCCATTGTCCTCCACTTTCCTGACAGCCCTTAGAATACAAAGGAGGGATTTTGCAACATAATACCCATAACACTAAATACAGAGGGATATTTCCAGATGAATTTTACGTGTAGCAATAATCATAGTTTTATGGGTCTTTTCATTCACAAGATTAGCGTGTTATGGCTGCAGTTGATAAAAGCGTTTGTCTTAGAAGTTTCACATAGCAATCGGGTGAGATAAGCTGTGAACAGCTTAACTTTAAGTTCTTTTATGGTAGTTGGAGTTGGGGAGAAGTAAAGAGACCCCAGGTATTAATTTACCTAAAGAACAGCTGCTTAGAAAAGGCTGCAAAGTGTACTAATACTCAGTGTAATAAAACCATTGCGCCTCCAATTGCTGGTTCTTTCTCCCCACACTCATGTGCTATTCCCATTAACCTCAGTAAGAATTGTGTTTCTAGTCTGAACTGAGCTAAAACTGTAGGTAACAAAAAAAAGATTTATCAAAGAAATGTGTGGTTTGATTCCTATTTGAAAAGGCCCCAAACCATAATTACAGGTTTGCATTCTAGGTTAAAACAGCACAAATCTTGCTGCATTTCAAACTCTCCCTCCAAGAACACCAAAATGCTTGAAAATTGGGGTTTTACTACAATATGTTGATTTCCTTTATGCTTTGTTTTTTCTCGTTAGTTGAGATATATCAGTTAGGGGGTTATAAAATGTCTGCACTTGATGACTGCAATGATTATAACAGCATAGATTGTAAAGATGCTGCGTTTCATAGCTTTTATAAGCTGTTTTAGAAAGTGTGGCATGAAGTGTCTGCCACATTTCACCCTGGAAGAGACTCTATTACAACTGGGTGAACTGATGCCTTAAAATAATCTCAATAGTAATTTCTTAAGCCTTCTTTTTCTTTCTTTCCTCCTAAAGAATCCTAAGATTATTTAAATAAAGAAAAAATACATTTGTAAAGCCAAAACATTCTGAACAGACTCCAAGAGGCTTTTGAACACAATTCTTTTAACTTGAGCACATTAAATAAAAATACACTTTTTAAAAGTACTTTTATTGATCAAATATGTGCACGAGAAAATAAAAGCAGGAACACAGCAACACTGATACACCATTACAACTATTAGGGATCATGGCATAGAGCTAAAATTCTAAGTTCTAATGTAAACCATCTATGTTTTGTGTTAAAGTAAATTTAAAAACAAAACAAAACAAAACAACCAAAAAACAACCAACTTGCACTCATGTCTAATTGTAAATCCTGGGAAGGTATTTCTAGTTAAATACAGAGGAACACTGGAAGGAACATAAACCAACAATAAGAGATATGGTAGAAAACAGACCCTAGCTGCCACAACCCTGTGAAGCTGTGACTTTTCAGCATGGATTCAAAGTGAACTTGGGAGCCAGGAGAAGCAGGTCTGGAAATATGAATATCCTTTTTATTTTTTAATTCCCCTCATTCTGCTGAATGAAGAAGACACTAAGTTTGCAGACTGGTGAGAGTTACATGCTACAAAATACTCTTTTTCACATTCTTTTCTAGTCCCAAGGTATGTCCCTTGCTGCTTCAGTGAACAGCAAAATTTCACCTGAAGTTTGGGGATTTTGGCCCTGAAAAGACAGTGTGTACACAGAAAAGCCTAACATGGAGTAAGATTAATAATTCAGAATATGATTAGTAATCATTGCATCGATAATGTGGCAGGAAAATAGCCTAAGACAGTCACAGCATCTAATTCCTAGGAATTTCTTTCACTGAACAACCATTCAAGAAAACCACAAGGTTCCTCCGACACACAGGCCTAACAGAGAAGAAAAGACTATTTACATGTGTGTAATATATGATAAAAAATGAGTTTATAACATTT
Source organism: Thinocorus orbignyianus (assembly GCA_013400375.1). Lineage (NCBI taxonomy): Eukaryota > Metazoa > Chordata > Aves > Ciconiiformes > Thinocoridae > Thinocorus > Thinocorus orbignyianus. Next base: position 335,312 of record VXBW01000623.1, on the reverse strand, counting down.
TATGTTTACTTCAAAGGTTGTTCAAAAAAGGCCAGTAGCCTACAAGGAGCGCTTGTGTTGACACAAGTGTGAGGCATACTTTTCACTATACCCACTTCAAATGAATAAGAACAGCAGAATGAATAAACACCAACGGCTACTTTCTAGCAACAGTGGAGAAAGAAAAAGGAGGCAACTGGAGATAATCCAATAAAAATGGAGGATGCTGAGCAGCCATGCAGCTTGCACGCTATTATTCAACAGGAATTCCAAATGAATGCTGAAACCAGGGGTTACCTTTGGATGATCCAAACATTTGTTTCTAAATTTAAACGCATTACGAAGTCTCAGACTCTTTGAGTAAGAAATGTTATCAACGTATTTAGCATATACACATATATATGCTTTTGTAAGTATGTTTTCTGTACTATCTAATTTTTTTTTTTCCAGATCATAGAATCATAGAATGGTCAGAGTTGGAAGGGACCTTAGAGATCATCAAGTTCCAACCCCCCTGCCATGGGCAGGGACACCTCTCCCTAGAGCAGGTTGCTCAAACCCCCATCCAGCCTGGCCTTAAACACTTCCAGGGATGGGGCATCCACAACTTCCCTGGGCAACCTGTTCCAGTGCCTCACCACCCTCACAGTAAAGAACTTCTTCCTAATATTTCATCTAAATCTCCCCTCTTCCAGTTTAAAACCATTACCCCTCGTCCTGTCACTACACTTCCTAACAAAGAGTCCCTCCCCAGCTCTCCTGTAGGCTCCCTTCAGATACTGGAAGGCTGCTATCAGGTCTCCCCAGAGCCTTCTCCAGGCTGAACAGTCCCAGCTCTCTCAGCCTGTCCTCATAGGAGAGGTGCTCCATCCCTCTAATCATCTTGGTGGCCCTGCGCTGGACCTGTTCCAACAGTTCGATGTCCTTTCTATGTTGAGGACTCCAGAACTGGACACAGTACTCCAGGTGGGGTCTCACAAGCGCAGAGTAGAGGGGGAGAATCACCTCCCGTGACCTGCTGCTCACACTTCTTTTGATGCAACCCAGGATACGGTTGGCTTTCTGGGCTGCCAGCGCGCACTGCCGGCTCATGTTGAGCTTCTCATCCATGAGCACTCCCAAGTCCTTCTCCTCAGGGCTGCTCTCCAGCCATTCTCTGCCCAACCTGTATTTGTGCCTGGGATTGCCACGTCCCAGGTGTAGGACTCTGCACTTGGCTTGGTTGAACTTCATGCCATTTGCATTAGCCCACCTCTCAAGCCTGTCCAGGTCCCTCTGGATGGCATCCCTTCCCTCCAGCGTGTCAACCGCGCCACCGAGCTTGGTGTCATCGGCAAATTTGCTGAGGGTGCACTCTATCCCACTGTCCATGTCTCCAACAAAGATGTTAAATAGTACTGGTCCCAGTACTGACCCTTGCGGGACACCACTCGTCACTGGCCGCCACGTGGACATTGACCCATTAACCACAACTCTTTGAGTGCGGCCATCCAGCCAGTTCCTTATCCACCGAGTGGTCCATTCATCGAACCCATGACTCTCCAATTTGGACACTAGGAGGTCATGCGGGACAGTGTCAAACGCTTTGCTTAAGTCCAGGTAGATGACGTCTGTTGCTCTGCCTTTGTCCATCAAGTTCGTAGCAGTATTGTAGAAGGCCATCAAGTTTGTCAGGCAGGATTTGCCCTTGGTGAAGCCATGTTGGCTGTCTCCAATCACCTCCTTATTTTCCACGTGCCTTAGCAAAGATTCCAGGAGGATCTGCTCCATGATCTTGCCAGGCACAGAGGTGAGACTGACTGGCCTATAGTTTCCTGGCTCCTCTTTTTTCCCTTTTTTGAATATTGGGGTTATGTTCCCCTTTTTCCAATCAGCGGGAATTTCACCAGACTGCCACGATTTCTCAAATATGATGGAAAGTGGCTTCGCAACTTGGTCCGCCAGCTCCTTCAGGACCCGCGGATGAATTTCATCAGGTCCCATGGACTTATGCACTTTCAGGTTGTTCAGGTGGTCTCGAACCTGATCTTCTCCTACTATGGGCAGTTCTCCATTCTCAGAGCCCCTGGTTTTACCTACTGTGACTTGGGCAATGCAGTTAGAGCCCTTGCCAGTGAAGACTGAAGCAAAAAAGTCATTCAGTACCTCAGCCTTATCAAATAGCAAATAATAAAATATATCTAACAGGGCAAATAGCTTGTTACTAAGAAAGTAACAGTCTATACAAAATGTGAAAAAAAAATAAATAAATCTGGTCTTAAAATGCAAACAGTTAACGTGGTGAAACACAAGAATGAAATATCATTCCCAGTGTTTTAAATGCAGTTTTCTTTGCGTCTTTCTCCAAACCATAAAAAAGTAATTTTCCAGAGAGCATAACATTGCCAGTCACAGAATTTCACATAAATGCAAATGACCAAGGAAAAAAAATTAATTATTCCAATCTATACTTATGAACAGAATAACAATTTACTTTTACAGTCTTACTTGATGTAAGACTTTCTTGTTGTTCACAACATTAAGATTTTCAGCTTGATCCCTAACATATTAAGTTATAAAAATAGTGCAGCTGGCACGACTGCTTTCTTTTCAGGACTCCGAAAAAAATGCATTAGGATGACTATATGACAGATGTCCATATACGATTTACAGTTTGTCTTCTGAGTTTTCTAAAATAATGTCTTTGTCAACAAGCAACATAGAAGAGAACAGAAACATGATATGAAAGAAGCTACCCAAATTCATAGTCTAGGAGCAAAGTTCTTTATGGCCAATGAGGTAGAAAACAGCCCAGAAAGAGATACATTTGAATTACAGGTTCTGTTTCAGCCAGCAGGACCTGGGGACTACGCCAGAAAATGCATTCAGGCCCAAGAAGGATATGCCAAGCGTAAGGTCTTGAGAACTACACTTGGATACTTCTGGTTGGATAAGTGGTTCTCTAAGTAGTTGTAGTATAGTTTTGAGAAGTCCTATAAAACTTGATTTACCTTCTCTCCTACACACCCTGCACAAAATACTAAAATCATTACTACTTAATCAACAGCAGTCATTAACCATCTCATGGCATCCACTGTAAAAGCACTGATATCAAGTATATGTACATTAAACAAATCCAGTTCATTTAGATTCAGTAGACTTTGCCCATCTTAATTGCATTGGCCTCCCCCAAATTAGACATAACTCTGCATTTACAGTTGTTTATTGTTGCTATGGCAACAATAGAAAAGTAGAAAAGTAGACTCATTTATCCTAACTGAAACAAAACTTAAATCAAGCTAGCATCATTTTAGTTTGACCTTTATTGTTTGCAAATCCTCCGGATTACTGAGGCTATAAACATCCAAAGCACATAAACACTTCAACTGAGTAATGAGTAAAAAACAAAGACACAAACTCTTCACTTCAACACAAATTAATTTTTTCTTTATTTGGAGAGCCCATTTGCATTTTTCAGCCGTACAGCACAACAATGTTCCAAAGATTGTATCTGAGCCAAAAGACATGCCTCTTTCTTAGATTACCTTGCAAAATCTTTCCACCCTTTTTTAAACATTTTTAAACAAGATGTGCATTACTGGCTATGTGAGCAGGGCAATTAACATGCATATGATCTGTATGCAAATCATGTTATTGAAAATAGTGACTATTAGCATAACAAGTGCTTATTATTTATTGAGATGCAACTCAGGCAGGCATCCTGCTGGGGTCTAACATCCTTCCTTTAAACAGCATCGTCTTTTCTTTCTTCCTGTACACATTCTTCTCTCTTCTTGATGATTAACAGCACAGAAAACAGGGAGACTCCCTTCTGTGCCTTTGTTTAAAGGGGGAAATCTTGTGTGTTTAATTGCCCTCGAGCATCTGATCTAGTTCAAAGCTCAGCGGAGCCTCTCCTATGCTGCGACATTCCCCTCCCGCCCCCGTCATCACTGAGCTGCAGGCTGTTTAAGTGATCCCTTAACATATGCCACTTCACCTACAGTATCTCTCTCTAATTCTTAACAGATAACAGGTTAAAAGCAGGTTGAGGTGGTGGTTGTTTGTTTTTTTAAAAAAAAAAATAAAAAAATAAAATGGGAATCAAGTGGAAGAAAACAAAAGCTCGACTGTGCAAACTCATCAACTTTTTTAACACCATGCCAACCTTCTATCCTACTTCAGATAAACCTGACTTCTTAATCATTCCAGCCATGAAATATAACAGAAAAGCACAATTTTATTTATTTATTTATTTATTTTTTTTAAGCTGAATCAGTCTTGTTAGCCCTACCTGCTGAGAGGTCTATGTCACTGATGCTGGCGCTGCTTCCTCCCTCCACTCCCTACCCTGCAGAAATCCTGAGGCCTCGGGGTCTCTGCAGGACTCTAACCTTTCCCAGCATTTCCATAACAGCAAAAATCTGCAAAACTCTTCCTTGCCCAGTAATTCCGTCCCCAGCCCCAGCCCTGCTGGGTCTTACGCCGCATGTTTGTTCTCTCTGAGGCTACACCCTCTGCTTCAGAGATGGCTGTGTTACAGTAATGAAATAATTAGCAGGGGGAATGATTTCAAGTATTTATCATTTGGCCAAAATTGAGCTGTTTGGCCCAAAGTTTTCCAAGCTGCATGCCAACCTGGGGATGGACTCCGGCCTCAGTTATAAACAGCACAACAATTCCTGACTGTTGTTAGAAAACACACGTTTTATAAGTTATATCGATCTTCTCTGAAAAGCCTTCACTCACAATATAATTTTTTTCTCTGATTCTGGAGGGCCCTGGAGAATAAGGACAGTAAGTCAAGAAGGGAAGCTGAGACTGTATGCAGAGAACAAGTGGAAAAAATAAGAAAAGAAAAGGAAAGATGGAAGGCTGGGACCTGCTGCACAAAAGCTACAGAACTGGGACAAGAAGCCTCAAGTGGGCCTGGAGAAGGAAAAAAATAGATGTGGGACAATTTGGAGGAGGAATATCAGAACTGAAATTTTTGTATTTTGATATATCCTTTCACGATGGGACTTTTTTTTTAACTTGTTTTCTTTTTATGATTCCTATTTGACCGCAGGAGACAGACAGATCTGCTGCAGAGGTGGAGCACTGCTCTACCGCAACGGCTGTTACTTGGGGAACCTTTGCCCGGTATCACAGCAGGGGGGCCATGCACAGCCTCAATTTTCTGTTAAAGTTATTTTTTAATATGCAATACACACGTAGGTCCAAATTGTTCCCAACCACTCATTCTTTCTTTTTTGATGCTGAGAACTTTGTAGGCCTACTTTCAAATCAAACACAACACCTTTACATCACAGCGGTGACACAAAAGCAGCTCAGGAGCAGTAATTGGAATCCAGGCAGAAATTTATCTTGTTAAAAAGAGGTTTTAAGGCACTGCACTCCTACCACCTCTACTTTAGCAAGCAAGACAAAACTCTCAAAATGCCAGATATGGTACTGCTACAGCAATGTTTTAGAGATTGTTTGGAATTTTTTTATTAAATACCATTAAATATCCTGTTGTTTTATAAAAAAAAAAAAAATAACTCTTCACAACACTAAGAAGACTCCCTTGGACCCTTTGTTAATTTAAATCATTAAATCATCCAGGGGGGGATGTGGGAGTTCAAGGACTTGAACCTTAATTCTTCCCATCCCACCTCCGTGACCTGATAGCTCCACAATAGCCAAGAGTGCAATTAACACCTTTCAGTATCTTGTGTTGGTATTATTTCCAGCAAACAATTTGGCAGGAGAAACAGAGAGAAATATTCTTAAAGAAACAATCCAAAAAGAGGAGGCCAAATTGATTCCGGCACAGTAGAAACCTTAATTTGACTTTCTACATTAGAACCTTAATCACTGCATCACTACTCTCTAAGGGGAAAATAAGAACAAACTCCAAATCCTTATTTTCTGTTTTATCCCAGTGCAATAATGAAATTAAAGTAATTTTAATGAAATTAAAATAATTTTAATCCAGCCTCTCATCTCTCTGTCCTGTTTCTGCATTGGCCGATTGGGGATATCTTAAGACTGAGCCTCACTTTGCTATCAGAGACTTAACATAAACTAGTACTGATAAAGACAGCTCCGGTCCAGTGAATTCCTCTCTAGAATTGAGGAGTGGTCATTTGATATCTTTGTTTAGGGATTTTAATGAAGTGAACTTCAAAAGAGATGATAATAATAATATGAAAGAATAAAAATCAGTAGATGTACCCTCCCCAAAAAAGGTGAAAAACCCACTCAGATCATCGGGTGGATTAATGCAAACATTCATATTTAACATTGTAACAGGCACACACAACAGACTACGAGGAAATTCCTTGCCTTCAATCTTAATAATGAAATAAGCAAAGATTATCTGGAAAACCCCACTTTGCTTATTCACACCACCTTCCCTCTAAGGTGTGATTGATGCTGTGGCTCATACAGGTTCTAAAGACTCAAAGGGCAGACTTCCCAGAGACTAACCTACAAGTCAGTAAGTGCCAGAGTGGTTTTCCTTATAATTACTATATGTTTTCCTTCTCTCTGATGAATCCACTCCACTTCAGTTACAGCTACAGTTCTGAAAACATCCCAAGAAAGTTTTGTTATCCTCCTATGATCCCACCCAGCCTTGCTTAGCCAAGTCCTAAGTTACCTTTGGCACTCTCATTTTTTTCCTTTTAAAAATAATCCCTTGTTCCTAAATGATTTGATAACAAATGCATTGCCATGATAAACTTAACTGCATCACCATGTATTGCAAGCTCCCTTATTCTAACTGTGTTAAAACGTAAATCAGAGACTGATGTCATTAAATAAGAGGAGAATATATCCAAAATGGGGAGTGACTGTAAGATTCAAACACATGTTATGGACAAAGTTGGGTTTCAGTGTTTCGTTGAGGACAAAGGTAGACATGATGATGAAAGCCCACCATTGAAAGCACAATGCATTGCTTGGAAAGACATAAATGGCTGCAAAAGAAACCAATTTGGTAGCATAGAGGGGATGATGTAGGAAAGGTAAAATAACTGGGTCAAGTATGATTGGAAATGTGGTGGTGGATAGAGGGGAAAACATATGGTATGACTCACAGGAAGGAATGACTATTTTATCAATCACATGTTTAGCTCATTACAGCTAAAGTAAGGTCAGCCCATAAAAACACAGAGAGACAGAAGCAGAATGTCACTAAAACTGAGAACAAGTCAGAAGCTATTGCGGAAAGGCACCCAGACTCTAAGCCACAGTGTAGAAGACATCTCTGATTCTACCCTCTGGATGTTGTTGCTAGAGGCCAAACCATGACCGTGCTTTGACCAAAAGCAATGACAAGTAGTTTCATATTGCCATATTGCATATATGCTTTTCATCTATATTAGCAAAAACAAAAAGATAAAAAAAAATAAAAAAATAGTGGTTATTGTTAGAAGCCAACAAAGAATTTCAATAGAAATAAGAGCACAGAACTCACATTTTACCTTCAGTTTGAACTGACTTCAGAAAATTTGTGTCTTTCTTTTGCATGCACATTTAAGACATGCATATGTATCACTGCAGATTTCTTGCCACCACCTGATCCATCTCAGGAGTCCCTTGGTTCAGAAATTCTCTCAAAGCACAGATAGATAAATTCTCTATCTACAAGTAGATAGAGAATACAAATAGTCCCCAAATACAGATTAAGTGGAGCATATTCATGCTTCCCTGCATGAATATAACCTGTGAACTTCAGTTGGCACAGGATACTCATACCTCTTTCCCAGAGGCTTATGTTGGTGATTTTTCCTTCTCCATTTCCCTCTCCTCTCTTTCCATAGAGATATACAGTTGTCTATGAATACATGCTAGCTATTTCCAGACAATATTCCTTTTTTCCCTCCTGCATTCAAAATAGTTCTAGTTTTGCAAATGCAACGTTATGTTTCAGACATCTCGGAAAATAAAACTAAAGTCTTTGCATAAAAATGCAAATGAAACATAAAACTATGCATGCACAGATCAGATAGTATCAAATAACATCAATAGTTTCAAAGAGATGTTTAAGGCATTAAGTCATGTTACGAAAAGCATTTCTAGTTGCAAGTTTCATAACAAGAATAAATCAATCTTGACTATGAACATGAAAGAGGGAATAAAACCTTTTTGAACACTCAAGGTGGTTTGTTCATTTCCCCCAAACCAAAACGAATGAATTAGTTGATATATATGAAAATTAACTCAAACTAACAACATAATCAGAGAAGATAAACTTTAAAGTTAGATTAAAAAGATTAAAATATTACTTGGGGCTGATGAGAGCACATGGTAACTCCACAGTAGCTGCTGAGCCGAGCCTTTGTCAGTTAAGAAATAACAACAACAAAAAAAATCATATAGTTAAAAAGAGCTGACCTCAGCTCTTGGACTTTGCTCAGGCACTAATCAGACTTCCAATGTTTAGTGCTGATCCTCTGGCTACTTATTGACCACATATACCTGGACACACACAAACATAGCCTCTAGCAACGGGATAGTTACTCAAGTGCCCTCTGCACACAGGTTTTGAACTGTTCCAATGCCACTTATGTCAAATTAATTAGTCTCAGATTGCAGCAGTGTTAATAAATTAGATGTTTTATTTTTTTAGTGGGAACATAAAAAGCAAGTTACGCACATTCTCGTAATACTGCTGTAACAGCATAATGTAGCTCCAAGTGCTTCCACTGTAGAGTATGCAATTATTTACCCTGGCCACATGTATATTTAACTGTATATACTTAAGCAACATATGACTATCTTGTGAAAGCCTTTAATGCTTGTTTATATTATAGCAGAGCGTTTTCAAGTCCCATGCAGCTTCATTAACACTGGGCCGTCTAAGCCTGAGGATGTTGGGGCTCATCTCAGAAAGATCAGGAGCAAAGCGACCACTTGTTCTGTGCAATCTCAACTTCATTGTGAATCCTACTAGCTGTCATAAAAAGGTCATTAAGTCACCTTATCATACTGCTGGAAAATCCCTATACCATGAGGAGGCTGAGGAATGGAGAAGAGCAGAACAGGACTTACAGATAAGAGGGATACTGACCTCCAATATGGAATAGCTTGGTGGCCACCAAGGAAGTTACCATGACACCAAGGAGCAGTCCGATAGAAACACAGTAGCTCCAAGAATCCAGGGGCAACAAAAATATAATTATGCACTTTTGTCCCTGCCACTCCCCCTCATCACTCCTAGTGCAGGATGCGGCACAGCTGCTCCCCTGAGCTGGAATGTTCAGCCAAAGGGGCCAGACTTTCATTCTACATGGGCCCCAATATCTGCATTTTTGTGGGCCCTCTAGCTTTTAGGACTCACAGAAACAGCAAATGCCATGTAGACACACAAATGAGACATTCCCTTTACGAGAACTCAGGTATAGTTGGTTGACAAGGGCTGCGAGTGGAGGGAAGAGAATGCTCCTCTTTCTGAAGCGCCATGGAAATAAGGAGTGAATCTTCATTTTATCTGAATATATTTTTCTGCCTCCATGGTTACTAGGTCAGGGACACTTTTGTTTCTTTTGACACCAGTCAACCCAAAAGCATCCCCCTTTCTTCACCACCTTCTCAACACAGGAGTTGCCATTAAGGACAGCTGAAGGAGATGACTGCTTCTGAAATCAGCAGCATTTAAAATCTGACCTCAAAGTTGTGGATACCTTACGGCTTTCTCCTGCCACGCTGCAGATGCGGATGTGTATTGGATATACAGGGTTATGAGTACCATCCAAATTCAAACATATCAGGAGTTTCATTTCCCTGTATAGGCAATGAATCCTTCAAAGCATCTGGATATCCTGAATTCCTTGGGGGCTTCTCACTGATGATCTAGAGATCCCATCTGCAGTACCATGTTTGAAAGCTCTTCACTGGAGTGGACAGCACTGAGAATAAATGATGGAATATTCCAGTAACATCATCAATAGGTAAAGGAAAAGAAAAAAAATGTCCCCACAAAGCTCAGAAGAGCATGCAGGAAGACACGTACATCTCACATTTGGACTCAGAATTTTGATAGGATTTTCCAAACAACACAATTACGGGAAACATTCACCCATGAAACAGAAAGCTTAGATTCAGGCTAATAACATTAATATTTCTAGTAACATGTAAGATAATACCAATAGAATGTTATTGTAAACAATCACAAGAGAATACATAGTTGTAGAACAGAAGTAATGAAAACTAATTAAAAATTCTAGTGAAATGTACGATTATGCAACTCCAAAGCCCCAGCAAACTATCTAAGAAGGGCAGACAAAGACTAAAGGGAGAAATTTAGGTTTTCTAGTAATGAGTCATTTACAAAAGCACACAATATTTGAAAAAACATCTGTGTTGAAAATTGCTTTACAGCTACAATGAGCTTCCACGCTCGTCAAACAGCCCAAAACTTGGATTCTTCTTTTAGAGTCTGACAGCTGTCTGCTATTAGTTTTACCTATTCAATCTCCAAATCCCAAACCCAGAGGTTACTGGTGTAGGTCAGTTGTGAGACTATGTTGACTCTCTTGCCATTTGACATGGAAAACCAAATAACAAAGTCTGCACTATGTCAGCAAGCATTTCGCATTCTTCGGTTTGTCATGCAAAGCACAAAGACCCTGATACAGTTCAAAATGGTCTTTGTATCTACAATCTTGTTTACCCTTGGAATACAAGCTTAATTTCCCACATGCCTAAAGTGTTTTAAAAGCCACTTCATACAACAGAAAAGACAGTGCTAATCTCTGGCAATGGAACCAGAAATATTGAGGGTTTCAGAAGAGCCTCAGAATCAGCAGTTAGATCAACTTCATACTTACATACATAAAGTGGGTGTATATGAAAGGAAATGTCACTTCAGGAAAATCTAGTTCTCGTGGTGTAAGATCATGATTTTTGCCATCCTAAGATGCATATTATTCAGCTGCTTAAATGAGGCAGATTTTCCTATTTTTACAGAATCAGTATCTACAATTCTGAAAAAGATAAGGTCTCTTCACCTGGACACACAGCAGTGCAGCCTTCTAGGGGAAGCAGCAATCTACCCACAGTGGAATACATGGGAAAAAGAAAGCCTTCACTTAGCCATGATGAGTTGCCACCTTTCATGAGCTTTGTAGTGAACTTCAACTCTTGACTTAAGCATTTTAATCAGATGCTAGAGCAGAGGTGGAAATACCCACACACATACAAAGGAATGCAGAATGAAAAATCACAGCAACAAAAGCAAGGGGCATGACATGAGAAAAAAAAAGTTATAATGAGAAATGCAGTTCCTAAAGCCTATATCCAGCCTGTGCCTTCAACATTTACATCTAAGCAAAAAAGCAGTTATGAAGGAGGAGTTTAAAACTATTTTGACAGTCAACCATATAAAGATTGCCTAATCTAATAATTTTGGAGGGATCAATTTACAATTGCGGGGTGTGTTGTTGGTTGCTTTGCTGGTTTGTTTTTGGTGGTAGAGCTCTACCTCCTCATGGGAAGAAATTTCTTGAAAAAGGTGAAGACCTGCTCTCAACTGCCTTGTCAGCCTGTGGGGCTACTAAAATGGGTATTAGATAAAAGAATGAGATAATTCTTAGCTTCTTGGATGCACATAGGACGTAACTGCAGTAAAATCTGATTGGTTTTGGTTTGGTTTTCCATGGACACATGGAAAAGGAACTCTCTCATAGGAAAACAAATTGCATTTTTACCAATAGTCAGTTAAAAAATAGGTACAAAACTGCTTCAGCACCAAACACCCCCCCACCAATCATTGCTACATGACATTGATAATATTGCTACATGACATGATAATCTAGAGCCTGAATAGAAATCCTTAATACAACCTCTGCTGAAAATAATCTGTTTAAGTCATTCCCTCCTCAAAACTCCTTCTAGCCTTCAAACAGATCCCAACCATGCTCAGTTGATAACTGTAAGCAAACTCTTTGCTAACCATCATGCAATGAGTAAAATTAGACCAAGCCTGAGAAACAAAGAGATCTGTCCATTCCATAATGCCTCTCTAAATAGAACTGACACTATCACCAAAGCCTACAGAAGAACTTCCCAGAATGTAGTATACTACATCTAACGTACCACATGTATCCTCAAAAGTATGTATGTGGAAAAAAGAAAACAAAACACCACAAACCCAGTATTACCGTGCCCACTGAATGAATTCACATGCAAGCCACAAAGATGAGAAGAACCTGGTTACCCAAGGAGGGCAATTCTCACATAGCCACTTAATCTCTGACCTCTTCCTTCTCATCTTCAAGGGAGTTCTATAAAGCATCTTCAAAGAATAAACAAGAGTATTAAAATAATAACTCTGGTGGATATTAAAAACCATAGATTCAACAGAGACAGCCTGTACAGCATGTAATAATTTGCTCCCTCTCCCCAGTTAACTTCTCCATGTGACACAGGTGATAAATCATCTATCTCTTTTTTCCTACAGCACACAAATATTGTATCATGCATTTCCTTGCTAAATCTTCCTCTGGTTCATAGAAATTGTCTGTCTAAACTACTTGTACATCCAGGTAAATTTAGAGTAACCGCTCTTCAATTCGTATTTAGTAATGAAAATTCTTGCTTCTGTTTTGGATTTGAAGAAAAGGTTATGGTGCCCAGAAGTTTGTCATCTTTACCCCACTGAAACACATCTGCCGAAAGACATTGCTTCCTTTGACTAACCTTGCCTTGTTTGAAAGTAGAATGTCTTTTTTTCCCTTTTGGTACTGCTAATTTTAGCCCTCAGGTAAAGCTACTATACCTTTGCTTTCAACTAATATTTGCTGCTTAACTTTGAATTACTTTATGTAACCTAAAACCACTCTGGATTACAGCTTGTAAAAAGATTCCTTGGAATATAAAAGAGTACGGTATTGTGATTCTAATCAGCAGATCCCAAGGCCATAAACTTCAAAGAATCTTTGCAATGTGAATTTTCCTATTTCTGCGAGTCAGTTTTCAAGATAAATGTGGGATCCTTCAAAGACACAGAGATAGGTATCTATAGGTACTAAGGTACAAGCTGCACATTTAGAAGCAGTAGTGTTTTTCTGAACTTAGTGATAAAATCCAAACAGATGGTCAAGCAGTGCAGAAGATCTGTTAGACATGAATAATCTAACCGGTCCCATGACTTTGCTATTAAGCAACTATACATGGGCATATATTTACAAATTGCAGTAACTCAGAGCACAGATACAGTAAGTAATGAATGCTCAGGTTTTGGCCCTTACTTTTGGGTCTATTTTATCTTAAAACAATTTAGAGACTCTAGTAAACTACGCTTCTTTAATATATATATAGGATCCTTACATAGGGGTGTTCCATTGTCCTAGCAAAGAAAAAAAAAACAACAAAAAACCCATGAAAAGATGAATTTATATATTATTTTAATCCTAACAATGGAATGCAAGTAAAATTGCCAAGGCTTTCTGGAAGTGAAAGAACTGTGAACTGATGCCATGAAGTCTTCCTGGTAGAGTGGTAACACCTTGGCAGCATTTTTCTTAGCTGATGATCTCCTGAGGTCTGTAGATGTCGTCAATGGATATAGTTATTCTTTCTCCTGAAAGAAAGGACATCCTCCCTCCACAAACTTATTCACACAAAATACTGGATGAATCTCCTTACAAGTTCATTTACTGTGGAACTCCACAAACACTTATGTCAACAGCCCTGAGAGAGCGTTGCAGGAGCAGGAGATGCTGCGAGGGAAGGAGATGATGGAAATTCCATTGCCATTACAATGCAAGAATATCTGTTTCTGTGTTTTCACAACAGTTAGGTCCATCTGAAGTTTAAGATATAACACAGTCATATTTTAAGATAAAGGCTATCCAGTCTATATCTGTGCACTTCTATTGCAGACATAGTTTCTCTGTTTTCACTCATTTCTTATACATCATGGCACCACTGCTAGAGTAGCAAAACTACAGTAGAGATGAGATGGTTAGTATGGGGTAGTATTGCTAATGGGTCTTCTCTGTGAATGGAGGACTTAACTCCTCATCTGCAAAGTCAGGACTTGCAGACACCTTCATTTCATTTTAGCTGCACTGTCTCAGTTAAGAGGAACAACTGAAAACACACACTTAGGACTTAAAGCTGTCTTATCCAACTATAAAAAATCATAAAGAATACCTTAACAACAAATACTTTTTTTTTTCATTTTTCTTATATTGTAACGTTTTTCCATTGTCTACAAAAAAGCAGCACCTAAACAGAAGGTTTGATGTAGCTTCTTATGTGGTACCCATCAGCACCATGTCTGTAATTCTGCTTTCAGTGGGATTTGCCTCCTTCCAAAAGCAGTGATATCTCCTCCTCTCCTCAACTCTTCAGAACAGGCCAATATCGCCCCCAACTTGATGACTTGTTTCAACTTGCTATTCAGCTCTTCTGAAGTGTGATCCAAGTTCCCATGGCCATGAAGGCAGGCCAACAAACTCCCTCCAGCACTGAACACTAACCCTTCTTTATAGTAATCTCAAGACTGTAACAGGATGCAAGAAATTAAATTGCAGTTAGTGAATTTAAACATACTCCAGTCAAATGGTTTTACTCCACGAATAAATATGAAGTGTTCTCTGCTGCCCAAGTCAAGAGACATACAGATATACTTGATAAAATGCAGAATAACAGCAAAATACTACTCAGCTATTTTGTAAAGCCAGATGTCTTACCATTTGTAGAAATTCCTATAATTCATAGCATCTGAACAAATCTGTGCTCAATGACATTCTTATTAATAATGATATATCCATTCTCTGCATGGAATGTCCTCTGGCTTTCTGCTCAGTTTCTGCTTCACTTCCAATTCTTGCTTCCTGTACATCTCCTCTCCTAGTTTCCCATTCTTGCCTGGGAGTATCCAAAAATATTGCCAACAGCAGGAAATGTTACTGAAATACTACTGACTGCCAGGATCCAATTTCAGTTACAAGTCCTTCTGAGAGCTAAACTGGAAATGGCCTTGCTTTAACTGCAGAGTGGCAAAAGTGTCCCAAGACTGTCATTGCAGTCATTGCAAATCTGAAGCATGATAGAGAAACACTCTTAGAGCAGTGTGATCTGACTCATGCTCAACACCTGGGCTGTGTTTTACCTACAGTCCACCAATACTGTTGGACCTACCAAGACAACGTAACCTGCTACCTGATGAGACAGGCCCTTACAGTCTGAAGTGGGCAAGACCTTTTTATGCCTCACACTCTTATGCAAAGACACGTAATTTGTGCAACCAGAAATTAAATTGTAAAAGTTAAACAATCTCAAGTCAATCATGCTCAGCAGTAGTTAGTTACGCACTTCATCACTAAGGATTTTTAAAGAAGTCATATAGACATTTCCCTAATAACAGCATTAAAGTAACTCCTGAGAAGCTCACATTCATTAATACAGTCGCCTGTCCTATTACAAGGATATGATAAATCAGCAGAGGTCTGAATTATGTTATCTAAATAATAGGTTATACAAGTAAGCAATTACAGAAAGATTTACTCGCATCTAGGTTTCACATTTCTTCCCTCTTATTTATACATATTCATAAACACAAGTTACATTTGTGAAAGCAAGGGCAGAATTAAGTCTCAGATCAAGCAGCTGCTCCTGACAATGTGAAATCAACTTAAATAACCAGATGGTACACACCAAGTCCTTATACATAGAAGAGACAAAACCATAGGTGGCTAATTTGCAACCTTTTTAAAAAAAAAAAGTCACAAACTAAATAAAAAGGCAATTTTAATGTCCTTTTTTCCATTAAAAATGCCTTTGTTCTACACAAACACAAATTGTCTTGAAGGGAATAAATAAGCTCAGCTGTGTTGTGCAATGATTCCATTAACCTTGCAATCAAGCATTAAATTAAACTGCCTTGTTTGGATTTCCCTGCTGCAGGGTAAAATGTACCTTCTAAGGTCCGTGCTTTATGTTACCAGAGCCAATGAGAAAAAGCTACACAACTCAACTTCTGCAATTAATAACACAAGAAACGGAACAAGTTAGCAGAAGAATCGCAAAAATTCCTCTGATAACTTTTTTAATTATTAACCTTATACTCAAAGGTTCATAACCTTTCACACTCATTCTCCCATGCATTCAATTAATGTCTGCTTTGAACAAGTTAAACTTAATCTTCCAAAGTTTTCTAGGTGTACCAATAAAGCAGAACTCCTGCTCAACTCCACTCACAGAATTAAGAAAGCAATACATTACTGCAGTATTTCATTCAACTCCTCTTCGTTATGCTAATTTTCACCCTGGAAAACTGCTGCTCAAACCAAGGTTATTTTTTCATTTAAACTGCACACTGTGATCACCCAGCAACGAAAGGGGAGCTATTTTTAAATCGCTGCCCTATTGCCAGAAGATTTTCTGCATAAGGTGAGTAGGCTTACTTCTAAATAGAAAAGACTAAATCAAAACAACACATAATGTCACCAACTCTGGGACCAAGGGTAATTTTTCTGTGATCCCATGCTGCAGCTAAATTGCAGCCATACAGAGTCTTTACTGTCTGTAAAGTTCGTCCCCTCCATGTGAACTGAGAGAATGGTTTTCAAAGCTGAAACAATTGACATAAACTAGGGATTGCATTTCAGTGTGTCACAATCCCTAAGTGGAATATATTTAAGCACACAAATAATCTCTATTGTTGAACATATGTAATTGGTCCTCACGCATGGTGTCTTCAGGGAAGGAGCTTTGCAAATAAATGTGAGAGTAATTTATGTGCCAAGAAAAATCATTGCAAGCACAGAAAATACAAGATTGGGGAAGAAATCAACGACAAGGAATGATGCCAGCTCTCCACAGGGCTTGCTGCTACTTAAACAACAATATAATTTATATTAGACCAATTCTGTATTGTAGACACATATAGCTTCTGTTAGTGTGGCAATGTTCGGAAGCCACAGCAGACGAGGATGATCCTTGATTAGTCTTTGATTGCATCACCAGGTGGTGATGCCTCCACCCATGGCCAAATAGGGTTTCAAGTTGCAAATTTCAGAAACAGATAGGAGCTCCTGAAAAATCCAGGCATGTTTTACAACTGGTAAGCATATGTTGACTTAGCAATTGAATCTGAGCCAAGATTCTCTGCGAGGTTTTACTTCCTTTGTTTAGGTTTACCATCCTGCTCTTTACTAATATCAAGAGAAGACCAAAGCAAATTTAGTATAGCTTTATTTGAAGTAAAGGCTAGATTCTCTATCGCTTACATTTCCTTTAGTATTCCATGCACAACTATCTAGAAAGTATTGATCAAATGAAACTAAATCAACTGCATTATGTCCCAGGAAAGACTTATCAATAACAAAACAGAAAAGGAAAAAAACAGCCTTTTAGTTCAGAAATTGGTTCAAACCCATAACGCAAAATCCGTGTTTTATACCTAGGGGCCCCTCACTGAAGAAAAAGGATACAGTTCACTTACTACATCAACAGTAACACTCATCAGGCTTTGGGTTTGGAAGGAAAAGAGGTAGCTATAGGCTGATGCCATTAAAAGCAAAAGTATTTAACCCATTTATCTCAACTCTAACAGAGTAGAGGTCTCATTACTCTCCATCTCCCCAGCTTCCTTTATGATTGCACTCAAATAAATTGTGGATTTTTAGTCTCCTAATTCTTGATCTTTGGCCTTCACTGTTCACACTGAATCACTGGACTTGGAAGAATCAGAAAAGAATTAGAGGTTTTGTGTTTTGTTTCCTTTTTTTTTTTTTTAATTTCAAGCACTTTTAAAATAGAAGTTTTACATTTTCTTGTGTTGCATCCTGTCCACAAAAACCAGACGAGATTTCAGTGAAGCAATTAGAAGACATAAAGTCAGCACTTACCCTGACACCTCTGTGAAGGTATAACCTAAAATCAAATGCGCCATTACCTGGCAACATTTGTTGGATGACACCTTACCTGTCAGCATCTCCAAGCCCCAGGGAAGTGTTCCGCTGCATCGTTTCCCGCACGGCAGCCATCCCATCAGGCAGGCGGTTCAGCCTTCGAGTGTAGAGGCCCAGACCACCATCAGTCATATACCTTTAAAAAAACAACAAAAAAAATGTCCTGTTTTGTAAAACAATAAAACTTCTAGAGATTGTCTTTAATCTTTTGCATCTTTTTAACTGTATATTGCAATTTTCTCACTTTCAAGTGAAGAAAATTACTCCAAATATGAAGTGAAGAAAACTTTATTCTTGATCAGATCAGTGATACTTTCTGCTTCTCATCGTTCTTCATCACATCTTGCACTTTCAGTGATAGGAACTGAATTTCAACAGAACAGTTGCAAGGGAAGAATACTTAACTTTCATGAAGGATGGCTAGATGAAAGTAATTTAATATTTGTAAATGCTATAATTAATTAGCCCTTCTTGTCCTAAAAATGCATGTTTTACACCATCCTGAACTATTTCACATGGAGCTAAAACAACACAATGGAAATCTCAATCCTTTTACACCTTAACTGCAAAAACAACATTGCATTCATCCTAGATTTTGTCAATGATCCATGAACAACAAGCATCCCAAAGTTTATGGAGAGAAACCAAAGTAAGAGCACGAAAGAAAAGGTTTTTTAAACCTTGTTTTTACTTCTACATCGTATTTTGTCTGCAACTGTGACCCAGAGACATCTGAATTTAAAGTGTTACTATTCTTAGATGTTAAGAAGTGCCAGGTGTATACATGATACTTCGCAAAGTGCTAAGATAGCACATTCCTTACTTTCCAGTTTAGACAAATGAAAAATGAATCTTAAAGAGAACAAAGATGCCACTTGGTGGCTAAGAACAGATAGATGTTGTTGAACACCGAGAATAATTCCTCACAATATCGCAGGCTGTCTCACCTTGCATTTTTGTTGAAGTCTGTACCGATGCAGACATCAATAGCTATCACATAAGGTAACTTGATAATGTGGGAGCAACCAAGAAAACAAAATTTTAAAAACAGTACACCTACCTACTATTTTGGTACTGTTTATGATTAAAATAGTTTAGTATGTGAATACTGAAAATAAGAAGCTACTACAGTCTTACCCTGTTGAAGAGCTTCTCAACAAGCCACCCTACATCACTATCTCAATAATATTTTAAAATAGTTTGTGTCCTTTCATGATAGTAATAGGTAAACCAGTTCAAAGTATCAAAATAAAACAGGAGCATTTTTCTCTTAGGTTAGCTTAATTTCTTAAAGTATTTCTGACTACAGATATCTGTGAGATAGCTTTAAACTAGAAAGGTAAGTCCCATTTGCTTCTCAAGACACTGGCATGGAGCGAGCTCTGTGCTACCCACCACCAGTTTGTCTGCCCAGGTACATCTACACAGGCAGCACTGACAGTGGTGTAAACATGCTGTAAAAATTTCCACAGAGCTGAGGCTGAAATAACTCTAACAACTCCAGCGATACGGCCACTGTCCCTGACATACTGTTGGGACACATAACATACCTCGCCAAGTTAGGAGTTGATGGGATTGTAGCTTCTTAATCCTTCAGCCACTCCTGGTGAATCGACAGCGGCCCACAGAATAATACCCAGACACACAGGATACCTTCCTTTTTCTTAGCAAGGCACAGAGCTTTTTCCCTAACAGCAAGACACCCTCATCTGCAGCAAGAAAGGAGAGATGCTCCTAGCTGCAGCCAGCAATGCCTCTGCTGGCAAGACGTTGTTCCAACTGAGGTACTATTCCCAGGTCAAATTTGATTACTACATTTATATAAATGGGACGGTAAGGAGTCAAGAAGCCTTGCACAATCTGCTGCTTAGCATTTCAGTTAGATGTATAAATCTGTATGAGGCCTTCCCAGGAACAGCCAAGGGGTCTCCCTGGGGAGTCTAACAAAGAGGTTGCTAAGCCACTCAGGTCAGGCACAGGAGCATTCTCCATTCAGCAAATCTGTGGGGACACGATTCTCCAAACTCATAAACAAAGACTGTGAAAAGCAAGAGGAGCAGTTGCACTCTAATTCATGTGGAATTTGCCTTAGGTCTTGCATTCTAACTTGTGTTTCACATAGTTTATAAATATTTTATCATGGAAGAATTTTTTTTTTCCTTAAGCTACTATAATAAAAGAAATGGTAATAAAAGTGGAGCATAAGAGCATATTGTCCTACAAACACACAAACAGCGTTTTGCAAAAACATCTAAAGTACATAAGCTAATAGGTTTATTGCAGATACTTGTCTGCACATGAAGCATGTTTCTGTATGAACACCTATTATACACGTACTGGAAAATGCAGCTTTGGGCTTTGCTGTCAGATTTCTGGCTTATGACTAGTCCTTTGGTAAAAAAGATCAACTACAGTTGAAACAGACTGCTCTCCACATCCATTACTTTGAATACGCGAAACAAACCATATTACTCGTAAGAGTTAGCCATGCGGAAATCAATGGAAAGCCACTTTATTAACATCAACAGAGGCCATCTTCTTCATCAAGAGTCTTCGGATTTTTGGTGGTTTTAAGCACTCATAAATCTCACGTAAATCAATGGAGGTTGGATTCCCTTAGCATCTTTGACAACAAGTTTTTCCAATCAAGACTTTGTAAAAAAAAATCACACGCACACACAACAACTTTTACCCACTGTACCAACAAGACAAGTTTCTTACATGCCAGAACAACACAAGCTAGATTTTTGTATTTTGAAACAGGTTTGTGTAATCACAGATTGAAAGCTTTATATCTTAATTTTATTACGTGAAATGTCCTCTACCCAGGAATGTTTAATTCCAAACAGTTGCCAAAAGCAATGATGCCTCAAGTCCTGCACACAACACTGAGGTGAAAGATGAGGGGAGGTACCATCTTCCAAACTCTGTAGAGAAAAAGCACAATTACAAAAAAAAACAAACCCAAAACCTAAAATAAATGAAAAAAATTAATTATCTACTATCCATTGGTTAGTCTAGAGGAGATTAACAGTTACTGGTGCCACAAACCTCCAGCCATTAACTTATTTTCCTTCCTCTCCATCACTTCAAACTTAAGTATAGACTCATAGAACACCAGGTCAGAAGGGACCTCAAGGATTATCAGGTCCAACCTTCTCTTAACAAAAGCACGGTCTAGACAAGACAGCCCAGCACCCAATTGAATCTTAAAACTGCCCAGTGTTGGGGAATCCACCTCTTTCCTGAAAAGATTATTCAAATGGCTAATTGTTCTCATTGGGAAAATCATTCCTCTTCTGCCCAAACAGAATCTCCCTAATAGTAACTTGTACCTATTACCCCTCCTCTTTTCCACATGACCCCTTAAAAAGCAAGTCTCCATCTTCTTTGTAGCCACCTTTTAAATACTGGGACATTGTGATAAGGTCTCCCCATAGCCTTCTTTTCTCAAGGCTGAACAAACCCAATTCTCTCAGCCTTTCCTCATGTGGCAGACTTCCCAGTCCTTTGATCATCTTGGTGGCCACTCTCTGGACCCTCTCTGGCCTTGTCCGTGTCTCTTTTGTTTGGTGGGGACCAAAACCAACACAGCATTTCAGGCATGGCCTGACAAGCACAGAGTAGTGTGGGATAGTGACTTTTTTATCTCTGCTGGTGATGCCCTTGCTGATGCAACCCAGGACCCTGTTGGTTTTCCTTGCCACTGCAGCTCACTGTTCACTCATACTGAGCTTGTTGTCCATCCGAACTCCCAGGTCCCTTTCCACACAACTGCTTCCCAGCTGGGTAGATCCCAGCCTGTGCTGTGCTCCCAAATTCTGTTTTCCCAGGTGCAAGACTTTACACATGTCCTTGCTGAACTTCATATGGTTCTTGCTAGTCCACTCTTATAGCCCATCCAGGTCCTCCTGCAGGGTGGCTCTCCCTTCCAAATGGTCCGCTTCCCCACTCACTTTGGTATCATCAAACTTAAAACTGCCTTGGCTCCCAGAAGTCATCTTGCCTTTATAAGCACCACATTATTACTGCTGCAGATTTTTGCTTTATGACAAAGGATAATATTGTAAAGGCATGTTTTTCTAAAGACAACATTTTATTCCTCAAGGAGGAATAAAACCAGGAAATATTATCCTGCACGCGTACAATTTTAACAGCACTCAACACTACCTGGATTTATTGCTTTCTCATACATCTACACAATATGGAATGCCAGTATACCAGCCTCTCCTATACAACAACCCATTGCAATCCAAACAATTGTATTAGTCCAGTTACCAATTAGGTGCAAATTTTTTCACTTTTCTTATTAAAATACATGACAAATTTGTACTAGATGCCTTGGTAGATTAATGAATCGCAGCAACTCTTTTACATATTCAGTGTAAAACAAGGAGTTTATTTTTCTATCTGCCCCCAAATAGGAAAAAGTTTATAAATATAATCTGGGAAAAGTGTAGTAGTCAGACTCTGACATTTATATAGATGGTAAATTCTACGTGTTTAAAAAATGTCATAGCTTAGATGATTTAGGGATGGCACCAACTGTCAATGAGGAATGACTGCTTTTAATGAAGTCAAATATAATAGTAAGTGAATGAACAGTGAGATGGTGATGACATTGGTTAAAAGTAGTTTCTAATCTTTTCAGGAATTAATGCTTAATACTCATCTCCATAGTTTCACTCTTCATCAGCAAGAAAAAAAAATAACCAAGCTACTTTTAATATTAAAAGACTCAGGTCAAACAAGAGCAGTATTATGCACTTCTAACACACAACTGGAAATTACAACCCACTTTCTAGGTGACACTTTTTCTTCTACAAGAAGGTGGCTCCCTGCCCTGTGTTAAAGTAATTTGCTTTGGAGTTCCCTGGACAATCTGGACCTTTAAGCTTCTGTTTTCTTTAGCCAAATGCACCCTTTCTGTGCCTCTGAAATTTTGAACACCACAATGAGTCCTTCCAAGTGCAATATTTTTAGGAGATTTCTGATGCTGAAGTGATATATTTCCCTTTCCTCAAAGGCACAGAGGAAACGGGAATGGGTTATGCCAGGGATCAGTAAAATCCAGCGGTCTGAGTTACTTAACTCCTATCCACACTCCCTGCTTACCCATGTATACAGTCAGCCAACAGCACACCTACTTTTATGGTCTGACAACCCTACCACTTCATATATATTCATTTCACTCCTTAATGTATGGATACAAATTTCCCAATTTTGGAAATAGATAGCCAAGGGACAGGCATTCCTCGCTTAAGTATAAGGAAGAGAAGGAGCAGCAGGTAAGTCAGCAACACACAACAGACCAGGTAAGTCTCTACATATCTGTTCAGCATCACATGGCTCTGTAATCCCAAACCCACATCCAGGAAAGCACCAACATGCCCCAAAACTGCAGCTGATTCTGGCAGCCCAGGTGCTCCTGCCTCCCTCTTCGTGCTTTTGATTCAAGGTTAGTTTGGAAATAGCTGCCCAGGTGCCTCCTGGCAGAAGACTTGCCCAGAAACCCAAGTGCTTGAAACTTGAAGAAACAAAAAACTTGTAGGAATTACAGCTTTTGGATTATTCCATGTATCAACATCCACTTTGACACTCAAAAGCGTTCTCTTTTAGCTGCAGCAATAACACCGTTATCCTTAAAGTTTTCCTTTAAATATTTATTTTCACTAGGCTTCATCTCCCTTGTCACTACAGTCAGCTAAACAAGATCAAGAGGCTTAACAAGCTTTGAGTATCAAAGGAGTCTAACTTTGCCAGAAACCACCAACACCAGAAAATTCTCCACTGCTGTTTCTGAAATACGATAAATGCGACCAAAACGAACCTGTTATTGCAAACAGGAATTTTTTGTAAATCTGACTTAAAAAGAAATGTTAGCAAAACAGCAAGACGATGACAAGCCCAAACTTCTCAGGTTAGTGTGCATTTTCTGTCATGGCATTGGAATTAGACCATATGATCTTTCCCCATGTTTTCCGCACAAGTCCATCCATCCATCATTCTTGCCTGACCGCTCTCTGTTACAAGGTCCACTGTATCAGCACTGTAATTCATCTCTCTAACCGAAGGGTTGTACGTATACACCATCTACAAGTCTGTGGCTACTTTAAATTCCATTCTTTGATCCACATGAATTTCAACACAGGCATTCAGGAACAGAATTAGGTCTTGAGTTTTTGGGTTGGGACTGTTAAAACAATGCCCAAATCCCTAACATTAGGCTAAATATTACTTTTCAGGTTCATAGAAACACAAATCCTTGCTCATTTCATTTAAACTTACATTCAAGGCAGTCTATAATATATAAATTACTAGACTTGTACTAATAATCAGTAACTCTTTGCAATTAATGAATGAACCATGAATTGTTTCGAAGATGCTCTAAGACAAACTGGGATTAAACCCAGAAAAAAAATATAAATGACTTGCAGTCTCAAAAATCCTGATCACTGCTGGGAAGAAGGAGATACTTGTTCCACTAATAGGTAAAAAAGGCAAAATGAGATTAAGCAAACCTTCATAAGTATATTTTAGTTTCATAGCTTACTTGGAGAAACTTCTCACCTGTAAAGCGCTATTAGATAGATACAGTTTAAGAGAAACTGTCAGTATGTAAGAGAAGAACATTAGACTGAAAGAAAGCATCTCTCACATCACTGTATCTGTTCCTATTTCAGAGAAGACTCTGCTGGTCTGTGATCGTCTTTCCAACACTCAACCTTTCTGCCAGTGTATCTGAAGCTAAAATTCACCTTCCTCTCAAGGAAAAGGCTTCTTCCACTGTCACTTTAAGACCTCTTTAACAAAGCTAGACAGCCCATCCAAGATGATGACATGGATTAGGCAATGAAAAGCATTTAAGGTAACTGGACTTTCCAAAGTTAGAGTTAGTACAGATTAATATAAGATTATGTTGATATTTTTGTATTAAATATCAATGTTATTTTACGTTGTCTTTGCTTGCATCAATTTCTTCCCCTCTCTTTAGGCTGTTAATACAAAGAAAGGACAGGTTAAAGCTTTACTTATTTCTCTTTGTGTATCTTGGAGTTGAATGGCCCTTCAGAAATGAATGGAGCACTGTATCCTGAAGGAGAACTCTGGCTATAGCAATGAGAAACTTCAAATGCCAATATTAATTATTAACAGCCCCCAAAGCAGGCTTCAAAGAAGCCAGGTGATCAAAACATGTACAAGAACATAGCGAGACCAGGGAAAACTCACAAGAAAAGACTAGGGCAGATCCTCCCCGGATTTCACAGAGGAGTCTGAGCAATGACACTTCAATGTCTTTGCTAGGAGATGTCGGGGCTTCACTACAGCACCAGGACTCATTAGGATTAGAAGAATTTTTCCCTTTGTGACCAGGTGACTAGTAAGAGCTTAATTATTTTTAAGCTTTAATGTTGCTTAGCTATATTTATGGTCATTTCCAACATTTTTCCCAAAATACGTCTTTAATTTTGAGCAGGTTTAGTTCAATCTGGTGAGATTGTCAGGTTCATCTTAAACTGCGTGACTTGCAAGGCTTGGCTCAGAGCTGTGTGCACTGCCTGTATGCAAGAGTCAGGCCATAGCAGATGTTACGTCTGGGATCTATGGCAAATCTTCTCTAGCCCAAATCTATGTCCAGCATACCCAGATTAAAGGTAAGCAGAATAAAATAGTAATTAAAATAAATAAATAAATAAATTGCTCCCTTCTTTGTCTGAGGGCATTAAAACCCACATTACTCATTGCACAGAAAAATTCATCTGACAACCAGACTAACCTAAGGGTAATGCTACACTAAATACTCCCTAGAGGATGGGAAGGGGCCAGCAGCCAGCCAGCTTACTGGAGCTGGGCCAGTGGGCAGTGAAACCCAAGTGGGTCACTATGCTGGAAGGCTCACTTGTACAAAGTAGAGTAAATCACATCACAGCTGTCGTTCCATTTTGAAGAACGAAGGACTAAGCCCTGGGGTTCCAATTCCCAGACAATTTCTGAAACTTGCCCAGTCATTTGCTAACATAAAATGAATGACCCGTCCTGGAGAGCTGATCAGAGACCGTAACCCGTGAGAATGAAGTAAACAAGACACAAGAATTCAAATCCTTTCAGGTGTGCAAATGCCACTCTGGACCCTAGTGAAACATGAGCAGAAATTTATAACTTAAGAGAGGACAAATGATACCCACCAAGCACAGTCTGCCAGCCCGGAGCAATTTGAAGTTCCATCAGAATCAGACAACTGTTGAATGGGGTTTTACACATGCCACTTTTGATTTAAATGCCTAAATCCTTCTCAGAATCTATTTCAGTGAAAATCATAGAAATAAGGAACAGAACAAGCAATCCATTTCGCATTGTCCTCTTTCATCTTGTCAGGGAGAGGAACAACGTACAACCAAAGAGAAGTAATGAGGGAGTGCTGCTTCTCCACAGGTTCTCAGCAGAGTCAGCCGTGGAGGAAGAGTTACTCCACAGGGACTTTCCACTCCCTCATACCTATTCCTTCCCTGCAGATGATCAACAAAGTGTGTATGACTGCATCTCCCTCTACTGGCTAGCCCCAGAGTGGGATGTCCTTTAGAAGCTGTCCTCCTCAAATTACAAAAACCTGTTGTCACTGAAACAGCAATTTGAACTCTGCTGAGGTGTTTATTAGAGAAATAAGCCCAGAGTGAGATAATGGCTATTAATAGGTATTTTGGTAGTCACTGGCAATAGGACAATACATATTAGTAAGCAAAAAATACAACACACCACAAATTGTGAGTTTGTTTTACTGACAAACACTAAATATGACTTAGAGTGGTCCTTTTTAGCAGTATACTGAATAAAAAGCTTGGTTCCAGCTGATCTCTAAAGTTACGATTTAAAGACCTACAATGTCTTACTAGCTGAATCCTACACAGGGAACATTTGATGAGAGCATGTTACCTGAGATCATTTGCGATAAATGATCAAACACCATGTTACTGATGAAGTTGACACCAAAACTATTCTTGAACTGAATGGGATCTTTAAGGTCCCTTCCAACTCTAACCATTCTATGATTCTATTATACTAATATTAAAAATAATATACAACATTAATAATATTGAAAATACTTATATAATACTCTAGTAATATGTCTTAAAAAGATTTTTAAGTACAGTTCTTGGTATTTTTTGATTTAAAAGCTACCATAATATTTTCATTCTCACAGCACCAGGACATCTACAACTGTAAATCCAAAAACTAGTTCTGAACCAGTTTGAATGTAGTTTACTAATAAGTCAGAAATCAAGGTTTCCTAATATGATTTCATAAAAGTAAAAAATTTTGAGTTTGCTTGCCCGACTCTTTCATAATTTGTGCTGATTATCTATTTACCGCATATAGCTTCTATTCTTGATTTCTAGCTGTGTGCTACCTACACCAGCAACCATTTCTGTTGCAGACAGCTTAAAAGGAAATGGTTTCTCTTAACTACTATTGCCAAGAACAAATTCTCATTAGCAGCAAACAGCATAGTTCTTTTTCTTTCTCCAAAAGACTTCACCCAAGTGAAGGGCTGTTGTGCCATATACAAGCCTGACACCAGAAAACGATGTGACTGACACAGTACAAAATCTAGCAAATGAGGGACAAGAATCCTGTATCAATTATGGTATTCAACATGCAGTTAATCCTCAATTCCAGCTCTTCATATTGAATTTTTTGTTGTCACCTAACAGATATAACTACTACATTTTAGTCTACAACAGAACCCTATTTCAACACTGGTTTTGGTCCACATGACTCAAATGTAGGCAGGTCTCTGCACCACAAATGTGATTTCTACCTAGGGGATGATGCTTTTGCATGGGTTTGATTAGCCTGGGCAGACAGGGGGGATATAAAGTCTAATTCCTGAGCCCAGAGTCACCTGCTCTCCCTTTTTGTGTCCTTTCATCAATGTTCCTAATTCACCCGCTTGTAGAAAGATCCCCAGGGGATCCCCATGTACACAAACACAGAAAGAGGTTATGCAAATAGAGATCTGGAATGGGAATGCATCATCCCCAAAGCACGAAATAAATAGGAAGGGTTAATAAAACAATAAAAAGTCTCCCCTCTACTAACAGAGCTGTTGCACCTATGGGAGGTCACTGCAAGGAGAATACTAGCATAGGATCCCTGAACATCATAGAATCATAGAATGGTTTGTGTTGGAAGGGACCTTAAAGGTCATCTAGTTCCAAACCCTCAGCCACAGGCAAGGACACCTCCCACCAGACCAGGTTGCTCAAAGCCCCATCCAGCCTGGCCTTGAAGACTTCAAGAGATGGGGCATCCACAGCTAGTTTGGGCAACCTGTTCCAGTGTCCTACCACCCTCACAGTAAAGAATTTGTTCTTAATATCTAATCTAAATCTCGCCTCTTTCAGTTTAAAACTGTTACCCCTCATCCTATTGCTCCACTCCCTGATAAAAAGTCCCTCTCCATCTTTCCCATAGGTCCCTTTTAAGGTACTGGAAGGCTGCTATGAGGTCTCCCCAGGCCTTCTCTCCTCCAGGCTGAACAACTCCAACTCTCTTAGCCTGTCTTCACAAGAGGGGTGCTCCAGCCCCCTGAGCATCTCTGTGGCCCTCCTCTGGACCTGCTCCAACAGGTCCATGTTCTTCTCATGTTGGGGGTCCCATCTAACAGCTGAGAGGGCAGTTCACTGCGAGGCTGGGTAAGTCAGGTATGAGAGAGTCACTATGTAATGTTTTTTTACTAGATACACTCTAAAGAGTGAGCTAGGAGCACACCAAAGCCCAGCCTGTCACACAGCAAACCCATACGGCTGCTCAAATCTGCCCTGCCTTCAAGTTCATGCTCTAGGGTGGCCAAGCTGTCAAATCATATATCTACATTTTGTTGGAACATAGCTGGAACAGCCATGCTTCTGCAAAAAAACTGTTTTGACAAGCTGTGTTTGCAGACCCAAAGCCATTTCCTGAGAAAATCTGTGACCAGCACTAATCGGTATATCTATGCTGTTAATTCCGCATAGAATGCTACACACCAGGGTAATGAAAACAGGGGCAGAGGACTAATTAAATTAAAAGAAAATAATTTTACAAGGCCTTTCTGTCCAACAGCTCTGTTGCTTCATTCCACAGACAGATAAAAAGGAAATTAACTGTACAACTCACTAGAAATAGCTGGGGAAAAAGGGACAAAAAGAAGTAGAAACGTGTATGCTAGTAGCTAGAGGGAGACCAAAGTGGACAAAACCTTCTGAACAAACCCTTAAAAGCCATGAGAGTTAATGTCCCCACCTGGAACAATCTTGGGAACGGACAGGTGAGTCAGCTGTGGGCTTTGTGGTGCCACTTTCTGATGAGGCTATGAAGCCCTGAGCTCAGCCACCTCACTGCTGAAGTTGCTTTGTCATTCAGTTGATATTTCAACTCCCACAATAAGACCACTTCTTACCTTTGATCCACCCCCTTGGAGACTGTCTTAGTTTAAGAGATATTTTCTACCCGTTTGGAAAAGGCACTCTTTCTCACTCTGTGAAAGTAATCTTGGTGCCTGCCAGAGCTCTGCTTGAGCAGACTTACTAAAGGAGGCCAAACGAAACTTCCCATGACCCAGTACATTTCAGAGAAAGCATTAGGATCACAGGGCTAAAATACAGTTTATCTTGGCTATTGGATTTATTTTGGCTGTAACAAATATTCTGGCTTCCTTCCATATCAGTTTGCCAATGAAAACACAGATCCAAAGTTTTTAGACTGCAGAGCTGTAGCAATTCTGAAAAATGACAAAGTGAAACACATACCAGCTAATAAAGAGCTATTCATGCTATAAATGCCCTCTTGTGCTGACTGTAACTCAGCTTCTGAAAATATCATGCCTGTTTGCCCTAACATTGATCTCAGAGATTTGTTCTGCAGCAAGTCACATGGATGCTTTCTTTGCAAGCAACCTCTCTGATTCCTAAGTGGTGTATTATTTCTCTCCTACAAAGACACACTACTATCCTTCTTTTTTTTTTTTTTCCTCTTTAAATTATTGGGAACAAACCAACACTGGGGAAGATAACCCATGAAACAGGCTACCAAAACATCTGTTCCTACTGGAGACCGCAATCCAGCATTATCAGGTGTCAGTGAGATTCACCAAAGGTAACAGAGTCATTTTTGAATTTCTCTGCATTGATATGGCAATTATATCCAACGCTGTTATTGCAATTCAATACTGTAATACTCCCTTCTCAGGTAATCTGCACACATGATTAATCTCCACAGACCACATAACCCCAAATATTGTGGGGCTGCTTTCAGGAACCTTCCCTTCAAATGCCCACCCGTGCAGCAAGAGAGCCTCCAAACCTCCCAATCCCTGAACTCTGCCCACAGCCTGGAAATGGAGCTGGATCTTTCTGATGGTGGATTGACCTAGAATACAGATTCTGCCCTTGAAATTTAGTCGATGACTACAACAGTGCCATATAAATCAATAAACACTCTCACGTTATTTAGCAAAATAGGCTTTTGTAGCTCAAGGCGTAAGATGAGAAAAAGAAAAAGGCATTTGCATATGTAATTCTTGTTGTCCTAAGAACTTTAAACTGAGATCTCATTTATCAATCTGTGGCTGCCTATATGAGTAAGTATTGAAAGTTATCTCCATCCTTTAAACACAAGTGGGAAAGAAGAGTGAGGTAGTCAGTTAAAGATATTCTAATGCTCACAGCTAGGAGTGAGTTGTTGTGGAGTATACAACTCTGCTGCTAAGTGTTATATTCACCATTCTGATATTATTCTTGGTATGTAACTCAGTAAGCCAGAACTGACACAGTTTTGTGAGGAACGCTTCTCAGCTCATATGCTAGGTGTTTTACAGAAACCATGGCACTACTTGGAATTCATTTTCCTCACTTCTATTCCAAAATTATAGCCATGAGTCTGAATGAAAGTCATAGTCCAGAGGAAAAGCAATA
Organism: Thinocorus orbignyianus; assembly: GCA_013400375.1. Taxonomy (NCBI): domain Eukaryota; kingdom Metazoa; phylum Chordata; class Aves; order Ciconiiformes; family Thinocoridae; genus Thinocorus; species Thinocorus orbignyianus. The sequence goes on along the minus strand of VXBW01000623.1, from coordinate 304,486 downwards.
ACTGTACTACAGTAAATACTGCAAAACTCAGGTATAAGCTGATGTGAGGAAAACATAACATGCTTTAGTGATATGATGCATTATTAATGTGGCGACAGCAACTGGTACTTCATCCAAAATAGAATTTTATGCTAGTTTTTGCATCAGCTCCTTTACTATATGCTTTCCTAACAAAGAATTAAAAATAAGGTGTGTGACTTTTCAAAAAGAACAGTGTGAAATCATCCAAATATTCCCAACAGACAGAATTTATGGAGGTTTCCACATTGCGTAACTTAACTGGTTAAGTTAGTGACAAAACAGCACCTGGATCCCAGCTTTCTATTTCAGTAAGAGACACTAAATCTTTCAAATAAGTCAATGCTACAAGAAATAATACTTACAAAGAAATTACAGAAAAGCAAAGGATGTAAGATGGCCAGACAGGGAAAATGCTGCCACAAAAATAAATATGCCATTTACATCTCAAAGATCAGTTTCAACATCAGTATAGTGCTGATGTATTTGAGCTAAGAAAAAAATGACTGTATCTTCTAGAATGAACTGAAAATTGACATATTGAATTGAATACTGACTTTGGAGCAAAGAATAAATGTTTTTTCCAGGCAAGCAGAGGTAAAACCTTATTAATAATTGTGTACGTTTCTGCACACTAACTTGTTATTTAGATTTTATTTTGTGTGTACAGCTATTTTACCCTACGGAGAGAACTCATTTCCTTCCAGAGAACTGTCCCCTAAAAGCTCAGACAGCAAAAGGGTTCAGTAGAAGTACAGAAAATGCCTCACTCTCTCCATCTTGTGGGCACAAATTAATGTTGCAGCACGTTTAACGACCACAATGAACTCTGACTCAGGAAAACAATTTAAAACTACGTATTTTTTTTTTAACATGCAATTAAATCGTGTGCTTAAATACCCCTGAATAAGTTAACTGTGATAACGAGCTGTCCCCTAAATGCTTTTTAAATCCAGTGGAATATGTATGTTTAGTGGTTGCTATTTTTTTCTTTCTGTAAATAATGGTGGGAATACAGCATCATTAAACACGATGCACGTAAAGGGTAGTGTGTGAGAAGAAAAGTAAAGGCACTGACCCACTTGTAATGTCCTCAGCTCTGATATTCTTGCCCAGCACATCCCCGTCACTCATGTAGCCGGTGGCATCCATGGTGATGCCTTCCAGATCGACTTCATCGCCTCCCTTGTCCGAAATGTCCACGTGGCAGACGCTGCTACCGCGAGACGCCAGCTGCCTCCGCAAAGGTGCTGAGTACATGTAACGTCCCGACTCGGTGTTGATGAAGCGGCTGGCATTCCCTCGTGGAGGATACCCATTTCCCATGGATGGAGCATCGCCTGCCTGCAGGCGGGGGCTGGATTGCCCCAGTCTCCACGATAAAGGGGTTGGTCGTCCCGTCAAGCTGAGTATGCTGCGGCCACTTATCTCAGTAGTGACGTTGGTGTCAAATGTAGTTTCCAATGTGCTTAAAAAAGAAAAACAGTTGATTGAATGTGGCCTGCTATACAGAGGTCCATGAGATTTGAAGAAGCTCTCATGAGGAAAGGTTGGGAAAGGAAAGGTCATTTTAGCCTGAAGAAAATACTGAGAGGGGATCTCATCAATGCTTATCAATATCTAAAGGCTGAGTTGTCAGGATGGGGCCAGACTCCTTCCAGTTGGGCCCAGCAACAGGATAAGGGGCAATGGGCACAAACTGGAACACAGGAAATTTCGTCTAAACATGAGGAAAAACTTCTTTACTTTGAGGGTGCCAGAGCCCTAGAACAGGCTGCCCAGTGAGGCTGTGGAGTCTCCTCTGGAGATATTCAAAATCCTCCTGGATGCATTCCTGTCCAACTTGTTCTAGGTGACCCTGCTTTGGCAGGGCAGTTGGACTGGATGATCTCCAAAGTTCCCTTCCAACCCTGACCATTCTGTGATCCTCTGATTCAGGTGATTGCAAGACCCTACAGTCTGAACACTCACCAAGTTACAGATTGTAAGTAATGGCACTAGCAGAATTTACCTGCTATAACACCTTAAGAGTGTTAGGTCCATTCCTCCAACACTGTTCTTAAGCACACCAAGTGTTCAACATGTATGTGGGAAGACTTAAGTAACAATTTTTAATCGATTATCCACAGTATCAAAGCAGAACTTTTCCATCTTCAGTCATATATAACCCTACCATACCGTGGTTTTGCCATCTAGGCAAGGGAATAGGATATTAAGCTTACTAACGGAAAACCAATTTAAGTACTATTTTTCTGATACATTTTAATTTTTTGGCTGCATTCATTTAAGTCGTAATACTCTGGAGATATGTCCCATACCAAGATGGTAGCTATTTTTACACCAAGGAAAGGAATACGTGGAGAAAAGAAGAAAAGCAAAACACATTTATTTTTCAAGTTATATTTTATATATTCATTACTCAAATGCGTTTTCCAAAATATTGATAGCATTTAAACAGCTCTGGGTACAAAAGCATTTTAGCTCACAGCCTGTAATTAAAGATTTTGACAAGCATCAGTTATATGAAATCTTCTATTCCTCATGTATGAAATTGTGAATATGTTGTATTTCTTCCAACTGTAATGCCAGTACTGTCTGAGAATGCTGCAACCACTTCTCACAGTAGTGCTACTGATGTCAAAAGTATTTTCCAGCGTGCTTAAAAAAATAAATGTATTTGATTAAATATAGAGTGCTAACTGGAACCTTGAAAATGGGCCTGCTACACCATTAGATTTCAGGTGCGGTGCGTAGAGCGCAAAACCCTACACTCTGAACTCTTACAGCTTAGTTGTGGCTAATTTAGTTGCATGTAATCCATAGCTGCAACTTTTTTTACCCACATGAACTCCCCTTTTCTTTTCCTGCTCAACTAACGTAGTGTTATTTCTTTTTCTTACTGTGGTTGTTTGTTAAAATAAGCAGTACTGCATTACTCACAATACAATGTTACATATACACTGCAAAAAAAATAACGATAGTAATTAAATCACAGTAAGTTGTCACATTAGTTGAAATTTGAAAAGAAAAACAGGATTGGGAGTCCATCTTCACAAGCTCTGCCTCAGTTTTCGATAAAAGCCAAAACACAAAGGGCTTCCCCAGTGAACTCAGAGCGGCAGTCCACAAGGCACTAAGTAGGACTCGACCTCATTAGGTCCAAACAGCTTATTCTCCCGAGCTGCTGTTCAGCACTGAAAAGATCTGAGTCACAGAATGTTTAAATGTACCGACAGTCTTTGTTTATTTAGAGCATATTTTAAATATTGCTGAAGATTTTCAAACTGCTTTACAAAGAAAAAGCAGTCATTTATATACATGGATGACTAATAATATTAGAAAAATTTGTTTGTCCAAAGATCGGTCAGGAATTCAAGTTATGCACTTGATAAAGCAGGTCAAGCACAGTTCACCTACTTCTTTAAACAAAATATTACACACAGGGGGAGAGGGGCACTGAAGTTGTTCAAGAGTAGGATGAAAAAACATTTTAAACTGCAACCTATATTCAAAGATCACCTAACACATTTATCTCCATTTTTGATTCTATACACAACCCACCACCACCAATTACTTCTTACACATCTTAATAAGCACTGGATGTTATTCAGAATCTGTGCTTTAAAGACGAAAAGTACAAGATCAGTACCTTCCACCATCATGTTCATCATTTTTCAAGGATGCAATCCAGCCAGATCTAAGAGATGTAAAGTAAGAGCATAATGATTTCCATTTTCTTATAAATAAAGTCATGGCATTACCTGTGGGTGACCTGGGTTCCCCGTAAACTGGACATCGTTTCCTCTAAGTTCTGTCGAAGATCAGCAATGTTTTTCACAGTTCGTAACCGCCGAGTTTCTGGATCCTCTCCTACAGGGAAAATAAACCATTAGAAAGGGTAAGGCAGAGCATAGCACAGAACCAAGCTGTTACCTCTGCCTGAATCTGATTCAAACACATTTTTTTTCTGACTTTCTGTTATTTAACACTCTAAACTGATGCTGTTCCCCTACAGCAGGCACCTGCCATTGCTACAGCCGGACTGAGAATAAGCTCTGTACTGTAACTTTATTTCACAGGCTGCCTTTGCACCAGATGTTTCTGTATTGTCGTTCCCCTATATGACCCAGTTTAAATTCTGGTTAACTTTCAACCTCATTAGAAAATATACTCCATCAATACCACCCTTTCCATCTCATATATTGACACAATTAACATCAACCCGACACAGCCAGTTTCTCCAGTGTTGTACTTGCACTAGACCTTCTTTTTCCCATTTTAAATAGATCTCATTCTACAACAACAGATTTTCAATAAAATAAATTGTGTTGACTGGGTGCTCCATCCTGAGTGATATTTTACGTAAAATAACAAAAGCTTTTTGCTTCTCCACAGCACAACAGTCATCATTACTTAAATGTGCTACAAGACATGCAGTTGGGAGGGTGACTTTTACTTTTCCTGGCATTTAGAAATCCTGATCTTCATATATTCTGTTCTAAGAAACTTTTCTACCCTGTTCTTTACATCTGAAAGTAGGGCTTATCTACATGAAAAAAAGTCCTCCTAGTGCCTCAGCATAATCTGTTTTATAAATTTAATAATTTAATTAGTCTCTCAGCATAATTTATTTACTTGCTCTCAGCTGTCAATTAAGAAATGTTTTGGTTGCTAACTCAGCTGAACTTTATATATTTAAATCTTCTAAGAGATTGAAGAAAAGTGGATGTCTAGCAATGCCAACATATTCTTTGGAAGCTGAATGCTGAAACAGAAAACTCCCCAAAAGCCGTCACAAAACTTCTGCTGGGCAGAGATTTCATTCTAGATGGTTTACAACTCATGACTGAAGAAAATACTACAGCATATTTAAAAGTTTTCAAATTTTCTATCAACCTTCTCTGCAAAAGTGACGCATTCTTAAGCTGCTAGGATACTGGTCATCCATGAGATTGCTAGTTTAGATGGCTATCTATATATTACTGAAATCAGAAACGTTGAGGAACAGAGAAATAAGCTGCTGTTGGAACTTTCCACATTCCTTGCTTTAAAATTCTTGTTTCTGAAGGATGCCAGGTTTGTGGTGCAGAAAACCCAAGTCACACACTCTTGCCTGCAAAGCAGCAGTAGCACAAGCTGCTCAAAGTGCTGGAGCCCTGACTATGCGGAATGGTCTAGGGAGGGGAAGACAGACTTTGATGTTTATACAATCATTAGCCCTTCTGAGACAAACAACAGTGGCTCAAGGTAGTGCCCGCATTAGCAATTTACTTTTTTTTTCAATGGGTCTCTACTCCTTGGGAAATAATCTCTCCAAGATACAATTCACTCAGGTCAAAACAATGGTCTGGATGGAATGGAAACAGCCACCTAACAAGACCGATTCCTTGAACCAATGGGTCTCTGGGACAGAAAACATTTTCTACACTCATGGATCTACAAATTTTTCCCGTAAAGGACATAAAATATTTATAGACCTTTAGCTTAACAAAGGTCACAGTGATCTTTTACAGATCATTTCTCTCATAGCGGTGAAGGCAGACAGTAGGTAACTTCCTGCAGAGAACATACATCAGACAAACAAAACTAATGTCTATTGAGATCACTCTTACCCCTAAACCGATACCAAATTTTTACTTACAGGATATTTGACTGCTTATATTGTAAGTATACTTTAAAGGCAGTGCCACTAGAACTTAATTTATTAAATTACCTAGCTCTTCATGAGCAGGCAGCACCATTAAACTATTCAGCTTCTAGTTTTCCCTATCCATACTCTCATTTTATATGTGATTTTAAGTTAAAAGCATCAATAGTTGCTATGTAGGGAGAAAAGAAATACATCCCTTATTTTTTCTAATTTATTTGTCTTGAGGGACTGTTTTACTTTGTTTGCTCCTTTTGCCCCAAGACCCCTTTATGGACTGCTGCTCTCTGTGGGGTTTGGCTGCAGGCAGCTGGGTTTTGCACGTCCACTGTTTGAGGTTGTCAGCTGTCTCCCATTCTTGGATCTCAAAACTTACATATTCTACTTGAATAATAGTTTGTATTTACTTAACGTGTCATTGAAGACTGAAGACCTTTTATTCTCTATAAACAGTTCAGTTTACAGGCTGAAATACACGTAGGCAAGGCAATATGATGATCAAGAGGTAATACTGAAAACGTTTAAGCAGCTGGACACTCTGTGTTCTTACTTTGAACTATCGCTCATATTCAAATATAAACCCAAAAACGTTCCCAAGGACTTTATCCCTTGTGCCATTTATTTGCCTTTTAAATATTTAATTCACCTATACAGAAATCATACACACAGATAGGCTCATTTATGCATTCTTGCAGCCCTTTTCCCCATCAATGACTCTGCCTCCTGCCTTTGCCATCAGCATATGTGCACGCAGGTAGAAATGCAGCATTGGCAGAATATGTAATGCAGTATGAAATTAATCCAATTGTGAAAATTTTAGCCATAGGATTTTTCCAAGCAAGGCAATCAGTTTCAAAACCCATGTTAAACCGGAGGACACCAAGACTAAGTAGATGTAAAAAACTGAGCTTGTCTGCTGATGAGGTACATTGCTACAATATGCAGTAAGCAAAGTCTTACACATTGCTGAAATTAGAATAGGGGGCTTGACTGTGACTTTAAAATCTCATTTTAGATCTTTAGTAGAATAAGGTTGCTAAGAATTGCTTTGTTATATCAATAAACTTTAAAAATATTGCTAATTATCACCTACTTAACAGTAGTGGGAACTCTAGATAAATATATGAAGTACCTTCTGATTTGGACTGCTAGTATTCTAATTACAATCAGTTTTGGCTTCTGCCTGCTAGAGACACAGTAAAGTGTAGTTGGAGTTTGATCTCCTGTCACTGCAAAGACCACTTCTCAAATTGATCAGACTCACATGAGTGAATACAGAGATTCCTCCAAATCTTTAAACAAACCAAAACATCATGGAAAGTAATGTAATCTCTTCTGTACGCTCTGAAGCAAAGTTTTACAGAGTAAGCTTGTAAAAAAATAATTAAAGAGTAAATATCATATGTTTGGGAATACTTAGGAGCTTTATAATAGCTTAATCCTAAAAGATGATGTACATCTCCAAGGAAAACATTAAGAACCCAGAATTCTTAATGATTTCAAGAACTTTGGGGGGCGGGGCACATTGCTGTGCAGAACTTGAGCATATAGTACTCAGATTATTGACACCTGACTTCCCCTGCTGAAGAGCTGAAAGAAATATCATAACTAGTAAGAACTAAAGCATTAGGAATAAATCCAAGTTAAATCCCCTCCCCTAAAGAGGGAACTCCTGACTTCAAACTTGCTTTGGTCCACTCTTAATTAACCAGATCACAGTCATGTTGCAAGACATACCTGAGAGGTCTTCAAGAGCAGGTTGTCCAGTTTTGACATAAAGAGCAGAATCCATGCTGACCCCTCCTGTGCTGGTCTCGGCTGTTACGTTCCCATCATTGTCTGTTTGTGATCTGGAAGGCAAAACAAAATAGAGACGTGCAGTCACTCTCCATCCAAAGTATCTCAAGTATAACAACTAGACAACAGCACCTGCCATCAGCCTCTCTGCCCCCCTCTCCAGAATGGACCAGCAGACTGTTTTTACATAATTCATTAGTCCCATGTTGAACTATGTCCTAGAAATGGAAACAAGCACTCAGCTGTAAAAAATTAAAAATTCATAGATGAAGATAGGCTTTGGAGCAATTCAGACAAGGTCTTAAGACACTTGCATTTCCAGCTCGATTTTAATTTTCTGTAACATCAGTTGCTGTGGCTAATCTGATCCTCTCTAGTAAAGTCTGTATTGCATAATTATGAAACAGGTAGTGTTTCTACTAGCAGTTAGAAACACTCCTGCTAGTTTCCCTCCCATAACTGGTAACATCACTCATTAACACTTTAAAATAAATGACTGGGTAAAACCAATTTCAAACTCCAATCTATGGTCTGACATTGTGGCCATCAGGTGATAAAAGGTGATGTTGTAAATATCTGTTCTCAAGTTTGGGTAATATATCTTGACTCCTTTCATTTTAGTAGTTGCACTGTGTTTTGATCATAGAGCCACATCAACTTCTGCCCAAAGGGTAAGTGCCAGAAACATAAGTGAAGACACACAGGAAATAACTATCCCAATATTCTTAATTTCAGTCAAATCTGTATGAAACGTAGAACAATTTATCGTCTTTTATTTAAAATAAATAAATAAATTTCCCACCCACTTCAGTCAATAGGTTTAGATTAAAGTAGCCTCAACTTCAATCTTAATAATAGGAGAAAAACCCTGAGACTACTACTGCAGGGCATTGGCAAGTGCATTTCGCAGATTCAAAAATGTGTCTAAATGGTAAATTTATAGGAACAGTACATGACTGCCTTGCAAATGAATACAATTTGACTTTTCTCATTCTTTTTAAAACCAGCAAGATTATACAGTTCAGCCTTTTTTTCTCCACTGCTGAAAATGAAAGACTGTATTTCTCAGTTTCAAAGCATTTTCTCCGGCTGCCAATAGGTATTTTCATTACTGTTTTTTGTAAAAAGTCAAATAAATACTGCCTAGAGTTTGTCAGTATGTTTGGATTATAGAAAACATATGGACTGCATCTGCTTTTACACTTTATATGATGATTTCTATTTTCAGACTAAGATGGACACCTAAGTAGAGTGCTTTTTACTTTTCATAGGACATTGTAGTAATAAACTTAACGACCCAAAGCATCATGAACACATTTTTAATGGTTATGAGGGACAAAAAATAAAACAATCAGTTTGCAGTCAAAATTTTCTATTAAATCAAGGATTAAAATAGTACAAACCTTACTGGCAATTTTAAACTCAAAACAAATCTCCAAAAATTACTAGGAGTAGATCCCACCTTCAGCCAAACATGCAACAATAATGCTGATGTAAGCAGATCAAAGCAAGAGCAAGGGTAATCCAGAACATGTAGTATTATTACAACTTGTAGTCAGACTAATTTTTCCTATCTGGTTCCTTTTCACCTGACTGCATCCCTAAAGGACACCTGGCATTTTATTCATGCACACAGGGAGAAAACTCAAGGGGTCAGAAGACTCAAGGGTCGCTCTTCCCATTTTCCATAGGCCTTTGGTACCCCTCTCCTTCAGGTCAATTCCATTTACACTCACTTTTATATAAAGAATGTGGACAACCATTTCTTACGCTACATCTGCCAAGAGATCAAAGGCAAAAATGCGCATAATAGAACTGAAAAATGATAGAAAAGGGGGACAAAGATGACCAAGAGCATGGACAGCATCTCTCAAAGTAAAAACTGAACAGGCTGGGGCACCATAGCCTAGAAAAGACACATCTTACGGGAAGGAAGGATGTAACATAGGTCTCTCAAATCATGAGTAGCAAGAAGGTGATGAAGACCAAACAATCACTTGCATTATCTTCCTATGAAAGAATCAAGTAGTATCATAGGCAACTAGGAAACAGCTGCCAAAACCAAATATCCCACCATCGGACTCAGGAAATTCTGGCATCATAGTCAGGCTGGGGACTATGTCCTTTGGAAGATTCACTATTGATTTCCCTCTTCTCTATGTATCTTCTATTGCCGTCATGAAGCAGAAGATGTTGGACTAGATGGAGTTTATTTGTGACCCCATATGCCTGCATTTACGCTTGAACTAATTCAGGGTTAATGCCTAGAACAGACTTTGTGCCTGGCCTTACCTACAGTAAGGGATTTTTTTTTCTTTTTTTAAAATTTTGCTAAGATTTCCTATTAATGCTTATAGTGAAGCAGCTCCACCACTGTTAGCCATGCTGAAGAGAATGAGTGTGTGCACATCACAAGTTGGCATGGCTACAATTTTTAGAAGTATGATGCATAAGCCAAACAAAACTCACAGTACAAAAAAAAGCAAGGGCAGTACCTGGTTAAGAAGGTATTTGCATCCTAATCTTAACTGTTAGTAGGGTCATACAGAACAATTATTCACCCTCCTGTCACAGTTTTTTATATAACCTTAGTGCAACAGCCTTCACCAACAAGCTTCTGTGTAAATGTATAAACTGTCTACTCTCTTAAAGCCAGAAACTTTTACACAGTATGGCATCCATCATGCTACCTCCCCCCGCCCTGAAACAAAATGAATTGTCTTACGCCAGCATCACACTCAGAACAGTCCATTGGAGAAGTTCACCTTACCTGTACATGAAGGGAGCTACCGTAGCAGTGTTTGGGTGGCTGTATTGCTGTTGGGGATGAGGTAGCTGAACACTCACAGTGTTGCTCCCTGTGGTGTGCGTTGTTGCGGCAGGTCCGTTGACAGCTTGGCTGCTGCTGTTGAGGCCTCCTACACCTTTTCCTTCTGAAGAGGCTATGCTGGACGAGGAGCTGGAATGCCTGCTGTCCAGCTGAGACTTCTGATGAGAGAGCCCCGAGCTGGCTTTCCCGCTGCGGCTTCTCTCACCTTCCTTTGCAGGAATGGGGGCACTTGAGGATTTCCCTGTGGTGGTTTTCATTCCTGGTTTTGGTATTCCACTGTGTGAAGGGGCAGAGGCCTCCTTCTTGGCACTATTCAGCTTTCCTCCTTTAGGGATAAAGCTTGCAATCTTGGAGGACTTTTTTGGCATCTCTGTTGTTGCTAGCATTGTCTGTTCTTCTTTTGGTTCCTCTTTCAGGTCCAGCTTTTCTGTGATAGATGTTCTCTTTGCAATGTCTTTACTTTTATCCTTTTCTTTCTCTTTCTGTTTCTCTTTATCCTTCTCATTACCCTTTGGAGAACTTTTCTTATTAGTTAGTGCCCGGCTAAAAGTCCTTTGAGCAATTCCCTTGAGTGCAATCTTGGGACTACTGGACATGGATCCTGGATTGTTCACATTCTGATTCATGGCATCAATTTCTTCACTTTCCTCAAAGCTGAGAAGTGTCTCCAGCTTTTCACAACTTTCATCCCGAGACCCTGGACACTCAAGCGTTGTCCCTCCTGCTTTGGAGCCTCCTTTGCTGTTGAAGAGTTTTAATTTTTCAAGCATGGATTTTTGACCATTGGGAGTTGTTTTGGTGATTTCTGCTGGAGGCTTTGGAGGCTCTATCAGGGGCTGCTTTACAGATAACATGGAAGATGTAGCTGTGTGCTTGGCACTAAGGGACTTGCTGCGCCAAGGTTTAATAGCAGAGCTGGGCTGAGGGATGGCTGATGAGTTATTACAACTGAGAGTACTGCTGCAGCTTTGGACTGAGGATGAGACATTTTCATTCATTCCTGTGGACTGGGAGGCTGTACTGTCCACAGGCTCTGGAAAAAAAAAAAAACCAAAAAACAACACAAAACCCCAACACAGTAGTACCTGATATTATAGTTAGTCTGCGATTCTTTTTGTAATGAAACATTAGGAACTTTACAATAACAACATTGAAAAGATAGACACGTATTAGTATTTTCAAAACCAGTATCAGTTAAGGAAAATAAAAGCTAGTTTTCTTTTCCTACTCAGCAGAACAGTAATGGGCTCCTACTATGTAATTTACATTTACTTGCTGTTTCAAGAAAAAGAAAAGAGAATCTCCTCCAATTCAACCCAAAATGTGTTTTGCAATGTGTTCTCCCTTATTAAGTTCATAATACTTTTTCATTAGCAAAAACACAGCACTGTTTTCTAACTAAGGGTTCCCTCTGCTTTTGACAAAATACTTGCTGTCCAAGTTCAATTCTTAGAAAAACCTCAAACATATAAAAAATGCAGGAGTAAGGAAAAATTAAAACTGGAGTCCTTTCAGTTATTGGGGGAGGGATGAGATTTTCATATGCAAAAGGTAGAAGAAAACTCCACGTACAAAAATAAAACCAACTGTGTCCTTATGCAATGAAGCTAAATTAAGAATTACCACATATCTTAAATCAGCTGCAAGAGAAAATAGTGGCAGCAGCTGTACAGTCCCCCACGCCGAGAAAGCAAACCTTTTATTTAGTTAGTTCCTTTTAACGTTATTTGTTCTTGTTAAGAAACTAGTTCAGACCTTAAAGAGAGCTTGAAAAATCACACTCACCTACCAGTGGCCACTTCTCCTCTGAAGTTTCTCTTTGCAGAGTTTCCTTTCTGGAGACGTTACTCTCTCAATTATCACAAATATGTTTTCTGTTAAACTGCTCATGTTTCCAATTAACTTTTGTCATCTATGTCTGTTTGCCTGCCCAGCAGCCTGCTGGGGATTAACGGCTCTTACCTATATTTCCCTGCCCTCTAGCAATAAAGTAAACTGTGTACAGAGCTGCATTTTTTTAATTCAAAAATCAACAGTGGTTGAGAGCGTGCGTTTTCGGCAGCAGGAGCAGCCCTGTGAATTCAGCCCTGTAAATCATGAGCCGTTGCAACCACACAAGGACTGTTTTACTTCACTTTCAGCTGCTCAGTGAAGATACGGTTCTGTTAACCTCCCTCCTCTGATCCAAACCAGAGCTACTAAGGATTTAAAGCACATACATCTTCCTGACTTAATGTAGAATCGGGTTTCTAAAAGCATTAGAGACTCCTTAATAATAAACTCAGTCGTTTTGCATGGTTATGGACAAAATGGGATACCAGGAATTAACGATACTTTTAAAAATATTACCAAAGTCAGAATGCTTCCAGGACTCTGTTATTAACCAGTAACTATTATATTGGCCAGTCTTGCTACTCCTTTTCCTATGGCTAACTACCCACATGGAGTTGGAAGGAAGCAAGAGCCAGATTACAGACACAGAAAGGAACCATACTTCTTCTAAACTAGTGCCAATCTGCTGACTTCCAGGGCATTACCCCTGTTTTACTCAAGTACAGAAGGAAAATCGAGCCACCAAGAGTACCAGACAGCAAGACTTGCTCTGCTTAAACCTGCTGAATTCAATCTGATGGCTTAAGGAGGAAGAAGCAGTAAGTGTTGGGTGACTGTGGGTGCAAGCAGAAGCAGTGACCCACCACCCCAGCACCCTGCCCACAGGCAGGAGATGAAGGAAGCTGCGGGAAACATTACAGCCTCTGCTTTCAAAAGCTGTGCAGCATGGCCTTTTCCATCATTCCTCTGACCATACACCGCTGCTTTGTTATTATTTCCTCAAGTCCTCCTACCAATCAAAATCTACTTCCCATTGCAACGCCGCACCACGCTCATTTTGTGAACTCAGAACAAGCAAGCCTTTGTCTCAGTTTGCCTTCACAGAAGATGCCCAGCAACGTAGTAAAAGCTTCACAGAAATCCCAGTTGTGCGTAATTTACAGTTAATCTGTTTAGCTTCTTTCAAAAAAATAATAACTGCCCATCTCAGTATAAGGATACTTCTATAGAAACTGTAGATTCACAGCACTTTCAACACTAAGTTCCTAATCTAAATGCAAACTGGCCTAATCACACTTAAAAAAAAAAAGAATTCAGCGCAAGGTGTACCCATGTGCAGAAATTGAAGCTGTCTGACATGACATGAACATGCCTAGGGTGAATTTACAGCTGGGTCCAGAGAGGTACCTGACATACTAACCAATATGGGCAGGGAATCCTTTCTCGGAAACACTGAGCTGTAAGGAGTAACTAGATTAGGACAACATAAGGGCAACAAATTAATAATTACTTTTTGGAAAAGAAGCCTGTGTTCTTTTCAAACATGTTCTTAACAACAGTTTGAAAAAAAATAATAATACAGGCAATGCGTATAGTATGAACAAAGCCATCCTGCATTCACTCGAACTCAGAGTCTACATAGGGTCCTCACATGAGCTGTGACCTACAGGCTGAGGAACACACCTGAGAAGAGCTACCCAAGAACCAGGCTGTGGTCCATAACCCAGCTGTAATGTCTGACTCCATCTGGATGCAGCCTTCCAGGACAAAAAAGGGCCTACAGAAAAGATGGGGAGGGACTCCTTATCAGGGAGTGTAGTGATAGGACAAGGGGTAATGGTTTTAAACTCAAAGAGGGGAGATTTAGATTAAATATTAGAAAGAAATTCTTAACTGTGAGGGTGGTGAGGCACTGGAACAGGTTGCCCAGAGAAGACGTGGATGCCTCATCCCTGGAGGGGTTCAAGGTCAAGCTAGATGGGACTTTGAGCAGCCTGGTCTAGTGGGAGATGTCCCTGCCCATGGCAGGTGGGGGAAACAAGATGATCTTTAAGGTCCCTTCCAACTCTAACCATTCTATGATCTCAAACACTGAGCTAGCTGCTAACACACTGCAGATCAGCTGTGGGAGCAGAAACTGGAGGTAATCCACATCAAAACAGTCTTTCTATGAGCTCTACAAGTGAATGGAAGGTGTTGGTTCATTTGGATCATCAACTTCATCCTAACAGCCCAGGTGAGTGCTCCAGTCCACAGGCTTTTGGGGAAAAGGCTTTGCTTGGATCAAGTGAAATGGCTTTCTTTCCAAATACAAAAGCAGTGCTCAAATTTATTTCCCAACAAAATCCAGTATTTTTTCATTTCTCCTTTCTTTGAATGTTTTCAGGACTTTTTTTAAATTTAGTTTTACATTCTCTTTGCTCACTGAACAAAACACACTTTTTTCGGTTTGTTTTAAATCACAGCATTCATTTTGTCCCCAGCTCCCCCACATACAGCCTCCTTTTTGGAACTTAATTGTGCTTCCGTTGCCAGTGGCGTAGGATGAGTACAATGTAGCTCCATTTACAGAGCTGCTCCTTATTTGCAGACATATCAGGGAAATCAGAATTAGGACAACAATACCATGACTGTAACATTTTAAAAATGACTATATGGGAATATTAATGTAATTTTCAGAGTCTCTACATAAAATTTTCCAGGAAATTAATTCTGTGAATGTTGGATACTACACACCCGATATCAATGAAAAATATTTAGAAACTCTTAAATATATATGTTAAGCAGGAACACTTTGGAACAGGAAAGAAGATATTTTTCTTACACAAGTACAGTGGATTTTGATTCATACTCAGATCAAATACAGTGAAACTGGAAATTCCAAGTCCTCAAGTTTTTGTTACATTGCACCACGCAAAGTTCATGCAAGAAATAAAAAGTTCACAATAAACACACTCATGAAAAATAACCTCAGCTTAAGAAAAATTCTGTCTTTTTAAGATTCTCTGTTTCATTCTTACAAACAAGTCTGCTGGCTCTTTTACTCCGCAGACCAGTCTTGGTAAACGAAAGGGGTTCTGCTGCCAGAATGTAGATTCAAATGCTAGGTTTCCTAATGAAGCAGTAACATCAATACGTGGATAACACATCAGCATTCAAAGGGGAAAGTTTTATTCAGCATAGCATAGGCCCTTCTTTCATGAGAAGGAGAGCAGGTTTCATGCATTCGATTAATAAGCTTATTATTTCCCATGTGTTCCTTTGTGAGGGAGATATTTTCTTTCTTCAGCAACCTGCATTAACTAAAACTGACTATAAAAGAAATGTTTTCAAACCCAAGCTACAGTCTACAATAAATAATGATCGCTTTCCTCTTTTCAAAGTCAAATCTTGGCCTGAAATCTATTTTGTTCCTAGCGTTAATGTTAAAAAAAGATGTTGGTGGTCTAGTTCCAATGCCAGCACGCACTGTAGCATGGGTAAATCTGATTTCAGCTGCTCCTGCAAAGTCTTTACTACATCTGCAAACCTACCCATTTGTGATGAAAAAAAATAAAAGTCTAAAGGCTTATGATTTAATTCTTCCACTGAAGCCTTTCAGAGCTTATGCTATAATAAGGTCAAGAGAAAATACATGCAATTTCCCATCATTTATCACATTCGCTCTAAGCAAGTAGACTTTGCTTTGCTATAACTGAAAACTTTCAAAAACAACCATTACAAGCATGAAAGGCAACACAAAGGATATTCTCACAGTTACTTCTCCTTAGGAAGGTCAAGAACTTAACAGCATTTTTATTCATCTTAGAATGAACAAGCTGTCCTTTTTTATTTCACAGCTATGGGAAAAATAAGAAGTTTTCATGAAACGAAATATTTGTAGTCCAGTCCGTAGATTAGATAACCAAGTTAAAAGCAAACTCACAACCAATTTCTAATTTAGGAAGTAAAAGCAGATCTGCTCTATGACATTATAGTGTCAGAATGGCAGAAACCACTCTAGCAGTTTCATCATTTCCCATCTAGAGGAATAATTGATGAGTCCTGACCCCTCCCAGCCACCCACCAGAAGATGCCTCTTACAAATAAGAGTCCTACAGAGAAAAGCTTTTTAGCTGAGCTATTGTCTTATTCAGTGGTAATTTATCATGCTCAGCAAACTCCTGAAGTGTGGAAACACCTGCATTTCTGCCAAGAGCCGACTATAAAAATCACATCTTTCCATAATCCAAACCACAGGCAGGTAGAATAGAACATTCCCAACAAGAGCAACCTGGCACACAGCCCTTCCTCAAAACAAGCACATCTCTTCTGGCCCACAGAAATTTCTGTTTCGATTGTAATGCTGTTGACTGGAGAGAACTACAGGAAGGGACAAGCTGATTTACTGGCTCTGGGTGGGCAAGAGGTACAACTTCTACCCATCAGAAGACTGAAGCTTTGTGTTGTCTATTCTACTCTGGACCACAATAAAAAGTAACAAAAACGTTTTCTTAAAGCAGAGGTTGCCAGATAGGAAAATTCTGCATAACCTGAGGAAAAAAAACAGATAGGAGACACTTTGCTGTGCTGAAGACAAAAACTTCACCAAACTGAGCAGAATTGGTTCCTTCAGCTTTTATCCACCATCTTTCCCTTTAGGGATGATTTAATTTATTGCAAAGTGAGACAAAAATTACCTTTACTCCTTGATATTTTTCTTTCCTTCCATTGCATCTACTTCTTCAAGCTCAGTGTCGTAAATTTTGCAGCTTGAGCAGCCGTCTCATGTATTCACAAGAACATGTTGTACCTCTGAAAACTTGTACCAAAGTCCACAGATACATCAGTAACTCAACTTCCACATTTCTGTGAAGCACCCTTTGTTCACACACAGCTCCAGTATATGAAACAGTTCTGCTGTTGACTGGTTTATGTCTCCAAGACTCAGTGTTTTTGCTGAGGTGAAGGGAAATAAAACTGGAGCACAGACGACCCTTTTCTCATTGTCCTCACATAACTGACTAAGACACTTGAATTCCTTGTTGTTTTTGTTTAGTTACTGTAAAATTCAAAATGCTGTCCACATGACTGCCTAAGAAAGAGGTTGGAGGGACCTCTATCAACTACATACCAGTTAGATGATCAGAAAAATAATGAAACCAAGTTTACTGTGCCATTCTAAACAAGTTGTACTGTCCATTTAATCCTAGACAAATACCATTCTTGTTCATTACTCTTCATTTTCTTCTCATTGTTTGCACAATCAAATCCCCCAAGATTTCTCATAACAGAGTTATTCAAAAGCATTAACGAGTTCCAGGCAAGAAGCTGTTATGGAGTCTTTGATTAGGTTTTATATATCGCTGGAGCAGACATTATGTACACTTAGTAGTCTTCACCTATTCATCTAGAAATATGCCACTTACATACGTCTGAGAATTGCACTTAGGGAATATATTGTCCATCGGCCTATTGTGATTTTTAGTAGTGGCTCCACTTTGGGCTTGGAACGACCATGGATGTAGAAAAGAAGCAGATTTTTAACAGAGGAAGCACAGAAAATAGGAAAAAATATCTAAGAAAACTCCCCCTGATCAGTCAATCTGCCAAGCCAAACTACTTTTTAAACTCAGAAACGTCATACTTTGCTCCATGAGAAGTCATACAACTGCCTGGCTGCTATACACAGTAAAGCATCGAATGCCAGTGCACCCTCAAACATGGACAGTCCATGTTTAAACAGAGTGGTCGAACCAAAACATGCAGAAATACCAGTACTTTAGCATCATCCATATTTACACCTATATACAAGCATACATAAATATATGGAAATCTATTACATTTTTATATCAAAACCAGCTGACAAGGACATACTGCTTTAGAAGACTGGAGTCTTCATTTCCTCTACCTTATCAACAAAACTACAATCTAGTTGTAGCAGCAGATCTTTCAAACAAGGCCAATGTGCTGGTAACGATCTGCTATTAATGACTGTAATGAAGGTCTGGGCCATGACTTTCTGCTCATCAGCCACTTCAGATGTGGTGGCAGTTCTCTGGCACCAGTCATAGATTCCTTAGGTCTATTTGATTACAATAAGGAACAAACAAAAGGCTCAGTAGAGAAGACAGACATGGAAGGGACTAGAGAGGCTGGACAATGCTCTTACCAGGGAGATGGGGCTTCTACAAGTGTGGTAGAAACATGTGGCTCTTCCAGAAGCCTGGGACATAGCACCACCTCTGTTTGCTTTCCTATGATTTAAAAGTGAACTTTCTTTTCCATGGCTGATCTTCTGGCACAATTCACTCAGCAATAAATTTACAAGAAATTGTAAATATTTATTTTAAAAAGAAACACCTAGGAACTGTAAAGGCCATGAAATGCCCAGCCAGCTCTTCAGCTGGTATAAATTAACATGGTACCACTGTTTCCAACACTGCTATGCGGATGTACACTGGGCAAGAAGTTGCTTCTCAAGGTTATATTTCACTTCAAAGTTCAGGATTCTCATCATGAGCCATACAGTTAAGAATATATAATTGGCTATTTTTTAAAGTGTTTTTCTTTTCCACAAACTTTATTTAAATATATTTTTGGCTTGTTTTAGATATTCCTAAAGCTTATACCAACTGTGGCAAATTTCAATGGTCTCGTAAAGCTCCACTTCAACCACTATTAAGCCTTCAGACAGAATTTGTTTAGGTAAAAGGAGACATATTTTTAAATGTCAAATTCAGCCAGTTGAACAGTTGTAAAATTAAGCACAAATATGATTTATTGCATACGTGTATCTTGTCCTATAAACGTGCCATACTGCTTGTTATATTCTGACAATCTTTAGGTTCTTTTATGACCTAACACAAATATGTTGGTAAATATTCACTAAGGTGAGCCAACCTTAAAAAAAAAAAAAATTAAAATTAAAAAAGGTGAAAGGATGTAAGCAATAGCCCAGGAGATACATATAAATATACATACACACATATATATCAAATGCCTGAAGATGAGTATTTTGTTTGATGCTCGTGACTCTCTCGAGGGTCATCTTATGACATAAGCCAGTAACCTTATGTTTGGGGAATATAGAGGCATTAATGCATTTGATAAATTGGAGAAACAGACTAAGCCAATAAGATCACATTAATTCAAGCTGACTGAAGAGTTCTGTGCTTAGAAAGGAGAAATTGAATGCCTAAATATAAAAGGTCAAACTATCAGCTATGCAACTGCACTGCAGAAAAGAAATAGGACTTAACAATATTGCACACCTCCACCATGTGACACTAAGGAAAACCCAACATCATTCAGGAATGCATTATGAGTACCAGATATAGGACAAAGAATATAATTATTCTGCCCTATTCGGCACTACAGTAAGGCATCAGGTAGAGTGCAGTGTCCTGCCCCAGTTCCTATCTAAAAGAGATTGACAGACTGGAAAGAGGCCAGAAGAGATCATCAAGACATATAGCAGATTTATCACAAAGAACATATGAGAAGAAGCTTGACACAGTAGAGATTGTTTAGTTTAGAAGAGAAAAGACCAGAGAGATATTGTAAGCCTTCAAATATATGAAGACTGAAGCAGGACAGAGATCGAGGAAGAGCAATAACATGCTTAATTTTTAGCCAAACAGAATCCTACTGTTTTTTTTTTTTTTAACAAGCTAGCTTTAAAACCAAATAGACAGTGGAAGGAATACATTTAAGGAGATTGTCAAGTCCTTGTCATGAGGCATTTCAGAACACCAGCAAACACCTCTGAGGTACAGGTACAGTTGACTGCTTCATAGTTGGAGCACAGACTCCTCTGGTTATTTAGAGATGCAAGCCTATAAATATATAAGGTGTGCTGCTAACTTGTCACAGTTTTAAACAGAGTTCTTCAAATGGAGTTTAAGCCAAAAGGCACATCTATACTGCACAGTTATGTCTCAAATTTGTGTAAGCATATCAGAAATAGTTTTAGACTACTGGACAACAAAAGATTCTCCCAGAAAGAAAATACAAAACAAACCACTGAGTTTCTCAGGGTATCTTCCAGATTACCCGCACTCCTTCCTTCTGTTTCAATTTTCTCTCCTGCCTCATCGAACTCATGGCCACTGTACTATATTCAAGACAAAACAGAGCATACTGAACATCTGGTAAATACCTTCAATGCAAGCTATATTTAGAAAACTGGATAGCGTTGTTCCAGTATCTGCTTTTTGGCAGTGCATACAGCAGAAGAATAGAAAATACCAACTATTCTAGTTATGAATTTGTCAAGACAAATCATGTAAACTTATTTTATCATCAGTCTGATTTACAGGGAAAACCCTTGGTCAGTAAAAACAGAGAGCATCTCTGGTCTACCAGCACAGGTGAGCAGAGAGGCAGCATCTTAAACTCTGAGTGGAATATGCCATTTGCTTCATACCTGACCAAGATGAAACTTGCACATTTTTAAAAAGTGGAATGCCTGACATTTTAAAAATTATCATATTCTCACTTCATTGAGCCAAGCACATTTATTCCCAGGAAAATCTGAAAGTGTGGGTGAAATGGTTTCAAAATTTATGGAATTATGCCTCTTTAAAAAAGCGAAACCTTTTCGACTTTTGCACACTCTTATTAAGTCAGCTCTACAAAGTAAACATTAGACTAATTCAGATTTCTAAAGAAACAGAAACCTATAAAGAAAACTAAAAACTAGCTAGATATAGAAAAGGAGTGAAAGTAACCGCTCCAAAAAGTCAAATGAAGGAAATTTTTTCAAAATCTATACAGACAAAATTTTCAGTCATGAAGAAAGTTGTAACTGCCAAAACCAAATAAATAAAATAATAAAAATCTGTAACTTACTGCTATCTGTTGCACAAGCCAACTGTTTCATTCTATAAAATCACTTCCTGGCTTTTTGACATCCCTACAGTGTTTATACAGTTGGATGGGGCTTTGAGCAACTTGCTCTAGGGAGAGGTGTCCCTGCCCATGGCAGGGGGGTTGGAACTTGATAATCTTTAAGGTCCCTTCCAACACTAACCATTCTATGATTCTATGATCAATAAGGGCAGGAATCTTTCCTTCTCAGGAACTGCGCTTATTTTTGCTAGTCTCTACTGAACTGTTAAAACTTTCTTCTGCTCCCCATTTCAAAAGGCTTCCTCACCCCACCTCTCCCCCAGCCCTGGCACAGCTGGGCTCGGGCACAGTGCATTGGCACAGTTAAAACCAGTTTCAGTGATGATCTGGCAGTTTGTACCAAAAGGGTCAACATCTTTTCCCTATCAGCTGAAACATATTGGAGTTCTCAGCTGGAACTCACAGCAGCATACTGCCTGGAAAGGATGTTGGCCAATAATATAGCAGGATTAATTTCACATTTCTGTTTCATTTAGCCACATGCCTGTGTGCCACCAGATGTTGCAGTGGCTGACCCAACAGGGAGCACTGTAAAAACAGGGAGCTCTCCCAGCTACAATTTATCTTTGTGGGTTTGTATTATCACTTTCTTCTGTAGGATATAATGCACACTTCAGAAGTATTCAGTCTTTGATTAGTAGAAGACATTATTCAAAATGCTGAGACTTATTATAACAACTGTCACATATATACACACACATATATTATTATTAAACAACTGTTAGGATATGTTGTTATGTTGTTGGTAGCTTCTATCGGCTCCCAACATTACAATGGCTTTTTAAACAGACCAGGACGACATCACAATTGGTTTTCAGATTCTTTTAAAGAAAGAGTCCCCACTGGGCTCTCCGAAAGTGCTCGTCGCTACTTCAAGATAGTTTTTGAACATGAAAGTAAGTGACCGTTGACCTTGATGATCCTCAAAAACTGATCTATTCAGTACAATCCCAGTAAATGAACTTTCCTCAATGTTTAAAAACCAAGAAGTTGACCAGCACAGGCTCTGCAGTAAGCTGCCTGCAAGAAGAAATCCAGAGGTCCTGCTTTTATTTTAACTCTTCATATTCAGCTAACTGATCCTGCTTAGTAACTCCTCTAGTCTGTTTACTAAAATGGACAAAACCACAGAATGTGACTGCTATTTTAGGTTCAAAGAAATGGAATTACCAACACTGTGTTATTATTTTCTCTTACTGTTAGATGAAATTTTTATAAGGTGGTTATGGGCTGTAGATACAAATTAAACTGGTATGAACTGGGCATAATAAAATTTGTTTACTTGAAGTTTTTTTTCTCCAGAGGACAACAGTCATTCAAAATGAGTTCCCATCAGCCCAGGTAGGTCATTAACACACCCAGCACTGACAGGTTCACATTGTACCCGACAACTTGATCATCAAATAGGAACAGCTAGCAGTTCCGTTTACTTTAAATATAACACTTGGTATCCTCATTATCTCAACTAATAAATATCAAAATGAATGACTTTTTCTTTGGCCAGGAAAAGGGGAAGATGAGGTGACACTGAGCACTGGAACAGCCTGGCCATGTATATAGCCATGTATATGGAAGAGACTGACTGCTCAGCCACCCCAGTCTCTTTCTGCCAGCCCTGAGTCAAGCTGGCATAATGCCGCAGGAATCAAACACAACGCCTCAGCTCCCCTGCCATAACTCTCCCTGAGCCTGCAGCCAGAAAAAGCCTTTGCTTCTACACTGAATGGCATGATAAATGGATTTAAAAAAAAAAAGTTAACTCTCAAACAAGAATTTCTATGATGCTTTACAAGTCTCAGAGCTCTTTCTCACTTTTTTTTTTTTTTAAATTCTTATACTCTTATTTGGTACAAAGGCAAAAGCCTGCTTTTTGTCTCTGTTTATTATTATTTATTTATTTGGAATGGAAAAATTGCATGAGGTTAAGCAGAACAGAAGGGTTCCAGTGAGGAAGCTTGTGCAACATCCCTTGACTGTCATCCTGTACTTGGTACAGAAGCCAAAACTGGTGATTCACAACATCAAATACTTCATCTGATATTGTTCTCCATTTTCATGTGCTTAGATGAAAGGTTTTTCATTCAAGAACACAACCAGGATCATCTGAGTGGATCTTAATGATAATACGGTTCAAAGAATTTCACTCAGTAATTTCTAAGCCAAATCTGCAACTTCTGTCTCAACATCAGCTCTGGGCAAAGGTTAATTTTTGAGGCATTATGTCAGATTTAATTTCTTTCAATGGCTAATCATCCTCATTCTTAAAACTTACATCCAGTTTGTAGTCTGAATTGGATTCATTTCAAATTCCAAACAAATGGGCACTCGAATGCTTTTTATTGAGGTCACACAAAATCTTTATTACTATAAATTTCACTCTGTAAGAGTATCTTGTAGATAACCTTTCTTTTATAAAAAGAACATACATTAACCTTTTAAATACCTATCTACAAAGGAGTCTGTAGTACCTCTGTGCTATACCTCTAACTACGTAGTGCTCTTCCCTGCGTTGTATCAGCATCCCAATTTTTCAAAGTCCATTCAAATACTGCTGAAAATTCTAGCCTTCAAGATAATACTCACAACAACTCCAAGTTTTGATCCTACTATGGATGAGAGGTTCTTCTCTCTAAGAATAATTTTTAAATTGAATCTGGGGCTTTGATGGAATCCATACCTGCCCCTTTTAAATGACCTTAAATGACACAGAGTTCAAGACAAGCTTGGTATCACACAAAACCAAGCCATAACAGTGTATTTCCACAAACTTTTTCTATCAAAGTAGGCTTTAATATGAAGAATTTGAGATACCAGGAGGAGAAATTTCAAGTGGTTCAGTTCCAAATTTAGGATTTTCTACTCTTCACACAAGAGGACATTTAAATAAATAAATAAACATTGATTTAACAGTAAAGTTAACATGAAAAACTGTGGTTCACATGAACATCTGTAAAATAAAAGATTATTTTGTAAATAAACTCTGGAAAAACACCTTTTTTCTTTTTTATTTTAAATTGATAGTTTAGTCAATAGGAATGTACAAGCACTGCAGAGAAACCCCAGTGACCTTCTGAGCAGTGCACCTCCAGAAATCAGTACCATGTGGATTCTCATATATCTAATTGTGAAAATCTCATTGCAGCTATTTAGATTTAATGTTGAAGAGTCATTCCTACTAAAGCTATGGCAAGATATGCCATGTCCTCTTGAACTGTACTGCTAAATATAACTGCCTACATACAAAGCCCAGATATTTTTAGCACACATTTGGCAGATGTAACCATACACCAGTAAGAGTGATTTGCAAAGTGGAGTGGAGGTTACATTTCCTTGCTAATATTTTACTTACTTGGGAGTCAGTCCTATTTTGACAATGCAATGTTAAAAAGTTATAGGAAAGAAATTTTAACCGCCCTTTGAAATCATAGAATCATAGAATGGTCAGAGTTGGAAAGGACCCTGAAAGATCATCCAGTTCCAACCCGCCCTGCCATGGGCAGGGACACCTCTCTCTAGAGCAGGTTGCTATTTAAATAGTCTACACTTAAAAAAAAATAAATTAAAAGGAAACAATATTTAAAGGTATCTCGGGATTGTAATTTTATACGTGCCAGAACTCAGAGCTGGTCTCAAATAATATTACTCCCCTACTGCTTGTTCCATACAGGTCTGATACATGCAAAACTGTCATTGCAATGAGACCCTCTCTCTCTAGGATCTGAGGTCCCTGTTCCCCTGCAAGGCAGATTCCACCACTTCTCTGAACAAACTTCTCCAACTTTTAATTCTTCTCATAGTGAAGAATTTTATTCCTATTGCCAGACAGATATTCCCTTAAGGGAATGTGTGCCCCTTGTCCTGTCTCTGTGCAGCCTTGTGAATATGGTGACTACCCTTTACATATTAAAAGACAGAGACTAAATACACACTGCGTTCCAAGTTAAAAGGAATTACTCAAAATGTGAAAGAAATAAAAGAAAATGAGCATCAAATAGAGCAGCAGATGCTCTTCTTATTCTCCTGCCCATTCAGCATATGCATACCTGGAAGTCAAGACATGCAGGGCTAAGATTACAGCTGAGTCAGCAGGATCTGGTTT
Source organism: Thinocorus orbignyianus (assembly GCA_013400375.1). Taxonomy (NCBI): domain Eukaryota; kingdom Metazoa; phylum Chordata; class Aves; order Ciconiiformes; family Thinocoridae; genus Thinocorus; species Thinocorus orbignyianus. Next base: position 279,370 of record VXBW01000623.1, on the reverse strand, counting down.
CAGAACCCTCGTGAGATTTGTATCAAGTAAGTTTGCAAGAACACTGCTATTAAAACAATCATTTATTTTATCCGAATGCATGAATCTGTATGCATATTTTTCCCTTTTTTACTAATAGTACATATTTAAGAGAAACCTGACATTATTACTCATAAATCTGAATAATAAACATTCCCCTTTGATCTCATGTGGAAATGTCTGGGTTAAAGCCTGGTAGTGTTTTTTTTCTACTGTCATATTACTTAACAGTCAATCCAAAGGAAAAGTGTCATTTTTCCCACAGACTTCTACTGCCCTCTGTAGGATTATTTTAAATAAAATATTAGGAACAAAGGAGAAGAAAAATCTCAAAGGAAAGCATGTAGGTCTCTCATGTTAGTATATCACTTCATAAACATCCTGGATATGGCATATTAAGTTGATGTTTCCTACGGCTTTATAAACTCAGCAATTTCATAGACTTCCTAATCAGGAAGAAATAAACAGAATATTCCCATATACAATGTTACCAGACTTGGGAGGCTGCAGAATATAAACTGAGGGCCTGAAGACCAGTGAAGACAATGGATGTATGAGGGTGTTCAGAACCAGTCAAAAACACCCACCATTTTTCAGAACTGCAGACTGCTTTCAAAGCATGTCCCAAGAGACTCTCTGTTGTGTGCAGCTAAGCAAAACACTGACATAAATTCACGAGAAAATGTACTGTATCAAAGTCTTTCCTGAAGTTGTATGCTTCAATATTTGAGTTTCATTTTTGATACTCCCTAGGACCCAGTTCTGCTCCTTCTTGCCATGGACAAAAAAATAGATTTCTTCATAAAATTTTAGCTATTTTTTATTTGGTGATCATATTAGACAATTTGAAGGACTTGGTAACATCGAGCCTCTAGATAACTAGTAACCAATAATTTACATACAGGCTCAGAAATGCAAAGTTCATTTGCCTCTTTACATTCCTTAAAAATGCTTTTGATAATTTAGATGAGTTCAGTAGCGACCCTGGGAAGTGACTGATGCCTTTCATGCTATAATGCACTTGTGGTGTTAAAGGATATAAAAGGACAAGAAAATAAACCAAAGGTATACTTATATATGCATGGACTAAATAATTCTTACAATTCAGAAGTGAACTAAAAGGCTCCAACTGTATGAAGGGACTATGATGAGACCAAAAGTCATAAGCCTGAATGGCTCATTATTTCCCCACAACCAAAAAATGCAATTAGACTTTAATTACATTTTTCTTAAGAAAAAGAGCTCGTAACAGTATTTACACGCATTAAAATACCCTGCCTAGAATGTAACTGAAATTATGAATGGCTAATCACTGTGACATTAAATGAAAAAACAAAAGTACCACCAGGTCCTATCATTTTATGGCATTAGGAATGAGGGCACTGGAATTCCTGCAAGTTTGAAGGGAATTTCACATACAAACTGTGTGGCTAATGCCAAAAAGCAAGCTAAACCTGTCATACCCTAACCTCAAAGAGGGTATGCATAGGACTGAACTAGGTGTCTAATTCATCCTTATTAGAGAAGACTTATCTCTTTTCCACATCTCAAAACTGGTGTCAGGCAATATGCGAATACCAAGAAAGCAAGATAAAATACTGAAGACACAACATAAGCTGTGGAGAAGTGAAACTTGCACCCCTTTATGAGTGCACCATGTGCGTGCATCCAAGAATCTCTTATTTTTATGCAGCAGTGTAATTGTTTTCAATGTTACACAAATCCTTTACGTAAGATTTCGAGAAAACTGGTGGTCTCATCATTAATTAACTAATGGAATCTTTCAAAAAATCTAGGTTATTTATTTTCCAGTAGCTAGCTATTCCTCCATGCTCCATTTACTGTCCTTTTCATTTCTGATATATTCTGTTTCAATTAATGCACTTTCATTGCCACAAGACACAGATGATTGACTAACAAGACAAGTCACATTTGGAAGAAAAGGCCACAGATTAATAAAAGCTGAAAATCACAACCTACTTTGTAAGAAATTATCTGAATGAACTGCACTGAAGGCCACTTTATATCACAAAGTCACCACTTGTGCCAAAACAGCCTGCCAAAACAGGCAGATTTCTTTCTCCTGTTTCCTTCCTCCAAAAACACACAACGGAGCTAGAGCTGGGTAAAGAGATGAAAACTTACCAAGACTGGCACACAACATAGTCATGTAAGCCTCATTTCCTCAAGCAAAACACAGGATATGGGTCAGAAAACTTGAATTGTCTTAGCACTTTGACAATACTTTGTCTGGCAACATTACAATTAACTTAAAATAAGCCAAAAATTTGTCAGACCAACTGCTTTTGTTTCTCATGGATGCAGACCAACTTTGTGTCATGATTATATTTTTAAGAAAAGTTGAACTTCAACTTACATAAGCCTTCATTACTTTTTTTTTAAGATCATAATTTATGACTGGAAATTTTGACGAGAGGAAAACTCTGAGTATTTAATGCCCCTTATGTAGGCTGTCAAGCCAAAAACCAACTTTGTTTCTTTCAGACATCTGTAATATTCATCAGAAGCAGATGATCTTGTATGTTTCTTCAGCAACCACTTTATCTTTCTGAAGAGATTGATTACAATGAGGAATGGGCTTCATAGAACTGTGTCCCTAAAAGCAGTTGATATTTAAGTTACTCAGTTGAAAAAGTATTGTTGTTTCTCTGTATGGGAGAGGAATTTTTTTTGTTATTGTTATTTTTGTTATTTTTAACACTGAAACCAGTGCTTTACTTTCCTCACTAAGTAATCTCAGTAAATTAAGAAAAAACCAAGAAAGTTCAAGTTCTCTCTTCAATGCAGCCTAACAGCATAGCACCTATACGCAGGTAGGGATCATCTAGCCAACCAACACATCACTCAGGACCCTGCATCATGTCTCCCCAATCCAGTAGTCTGGGGACATGAGCAGAAGAGGAGAGCATTGACAAGGAGGACACAGAGGGAGACCAGGGAGATATTACACAGGAAAATAAGGTTTCACCAGTTCTTGTGCTCATACCAGGCCTTGCCAGCTTGTTCTTTTAACTGAAAGCCAGATCAAGTTCAGATTTAGAGGTGACTACTACATGCTGGTGTTACAATTAAATCATTATGGTTTACATAGCAAACCTTCTAAAACTGTAAGCATGGATTTATCAAGGTAGTATGTGGCTAATTTATTAGCATATTGTGCTAATATATTATAGATTATTTTATTCGGCTGTGAGTGTAATTTTCTTATTTTATGGGGCCTGATCAAGATGACTCAGAACGTCCCTGGAGGACACTGAGGACCCTCCATTGTCATCATTACAAGATGAGGTTTTGGGCTGTAACGGCTAGATGGGGTAATATTCCAAAATCTAATTGTACACAGACATAGGACAACAGCTTTTAGAGAAGGGAAAACACAATTTCCTGAAAAGAAATTGTGTTTTCCTGAAAGAAACAGGCAAGTTGAACCATGCCAGTATTTTTCCCTCAAGCAAAATCCTCATTAGTATTAATAGAAATTAGACGTACACAACAAGGAGACTCCAGCCTAAAGGGCACATCTGCTAAGTCATTGTAAGAAGATCATACTGAAATCGAGCGCTGACCTATCTCTGTAAGTGCAATGACTTCGTTACAGATATAGAATTAGCTGCCAGCCTATGCCAACAGTTTGACCGTTTCAGAGTGATTCGATCATTTCTTACCAGTCACATCCCCCAAAACTTCCCCAGTCAATGCTGCCTTACAGAGCTCAGAGCTACAAAATCGAGCTAATGAATGCTGTCAGATTACCAGCTCAGTGAATGGACACAAAGTCAGTAAATGTCATTCAGAAAAGCAGCACTTCAGACAGAACAGGGTACTTGACATTTCTGATGCACTGCCATAGACACAGTTTCACTGCAACATTTATACAACGATAACCTGTTTCTGTCTACACCACACAATTCTTGAAATTAGATTTAAACCATGCACTTTTGGAACTTAAAGGACTTTCCAGAATATTGGAGGAAAGGAAAGCAAATGGTACTATTTATCATCCCAAAACATTGCAGAAATCTTTGCTTTCATTTTCCATTCCTATTAACTACTCATCAAAATGTGTAGTCAACCTTATCTGCACTTGAAGCAAAATGACAAATACATGTTTCACCACTGCCAGGTTCTCTTGCAGCTGTTTTTTCCACAGTTGTACCTTTAGGACAGCAAGTCACAACTCCAGTTATGCTAAAGGAGGACTGTATCTTTTTCAAGAAAAGCCAGCTGGTTTTTGCATTGGATGTATCATGTTTTCAACATTCAGCTTTGAGACAGTCTTACAACTTCCGGAGCTTAATGGAAAATTCACTTTCACCCAAATGAAGCCACTATTAAGAAAAGCCTGAGGATGTCAAAATCTGAAGTGCTTACCTTTGTCATTGCTACTTGTTGGTGCCGGAGGGGGAAGTCCAGGTTTGGATTTGTCGTAATTGTTAAAGCTCTGGCTGCGTCGATTGTTGGCACTAATAGAACCACGAGCTTTGGCCTCACTGCCTGCAGTGGACACCCTCGTGGTAGGGCCTGGAAGTCTGATGAAAGAATTACAATACAATTAAATATATTTAACAAAGCACTCTGGGAAAGAAACTATAGAATACCATGCATAAGCTGGGAAAAAAAAAAAAACAAGGATCAATATCACAAAGATATATGCATAAGGGTCTTGCTTCTTTTATAACAGCAATTAAAAAAAATAATCCTAAAAAAAAAAAAAAATGTGGCAAAGAAGCTACAGTCTGCATCATTTTATATCAGAAATAACAACAACCCAGAACCCTGAACTGAAATTAATGGCCATTGGCCATAAATCCTGTCAATCAGAAATAGTTACAAGTAAATTCAGTGGAGTAATACCACTGGTACAAGGTTAAGACTAAGTGAGACACTTCTGTTCTTAAACCAGGTTTCTGGATACTTTATTATGTGCTGGACACATAAGGGCTACCCTTATTTTGGAAATTACAGCGAGACAGGTCATGGCTGTCTTTTCCCCTCTAGAGAAGCAATCACATCTCTGCTCCGAAAGCTACCAAGCCTAGCAGCCTAGCCCAACAGGCCTTGGTTTAATTAGTTAAGCCTAGAAAAATCACACAAAGCTTAAGTGCCCCCACTCTGGGCAACTACATTATTAGTAAGCTGGTATAAGCCTCTGGTTTTAACTGGGTCAGCCTCTTCCACCATTTCCTTACTGCAGCTTGTATTCACAAAGTTTACCTGTTTACTAGGAAAAAAAACATAGTTAGGATTGCAGATTAAGTACACAGGGAGGGATACTACTTTCATACTTTTCAGGCAAAAGGGGAGGGGGAAGACTTTTCTAAGAAGCCCAAAAGAATTAAGAAAGCCACTCGTATCACATCTCAGAACTGTACGTCTCCTTGAGTCCCTCAAAGTCAAAGTTCACACGTAAAGTTTCCACATTTGTAATGCACTTTGTGCACTAATGAGCACATATTTCTACATTCCAAATAGATAAAATATTAAAAATTCAATGATCTGGTAGTTGCTCAAAATGCATACTCAAGAGGGTTAGCAAAACAGCTCACTGTTTTGAAAAGCAAGGCCACCACATTAAAGACTAAAAGATAGAACCAGTTCATATCACCTTCAGTGGCAATGCAAGGGACCACTCTTTGTCATCTTTCTATTTTCTGTATAGTAGAATCTCTTTAAAATTTCTTTATATAAACCAGAAAAAAATCTGATTCTCTTAAATAACATTGTCAATAATAGGCTAAAATGAAGAAGTCCAACTTGTCAGAGAGAATGGGGATGCAACCAACCAAATCCCCGTTGTGGCTATGGGAAGGAAGAGAAACTGGGAGGGAATCTGACAGCACTTCCTAAATAAGCTGACTTCTCCAAGACCAGTGAAGAAATAGGAAAAATGAAAAGAAACCTGAAGGAAAAGAGCAAAATATGTCAGCAGCTGCATGCACATGCTTTCAAAGATCAAAAGAGAATACAACAAATACAAAACCAAAAACAAACTCAAACCACCATAGATCTGGCACAGCTCATCATGGTTCTGAGGTTGACTTTGCTGAAGCTTTTTAGATGAACCCCTCAATTTATCAAGCCTTTTTCAACACTGGGGGGTGCTAGAAAGTTGTACATACTCATCACTGCAGCAAGGGAACACCCCAGAGATGCTCCATCTACTGTAGAAGAGACTACAGGGGAAGATGCAGAGGTAATTTTCTAACAATTGCTGTTATTGAGAACTGAGAAGTCACCAACGTAAGGAAGTTCATTAAGAGTTTGTTTTGCTTAACGGGAAGTGAGTTAGATTTCACACAGGCAGAAAAAATGCACGAGGTACCTCAGCTGAAAGTTTCTACAGAATGATCACCCTGTACGGGCCGACCACTGCAGGAAGGCTACTAGAACTCCCAGTACTGGGAGGGGAGTTTTCCAGCAGGGTTTGGCAGGAGAGAAGGGATAATGTTCTTGCACTGATGGGTAAGAAAAGGCTCTGCACACGAGCTCACACAGGTTTTGCAAATGTGTCACATTTTTAAATAAATAAAGCTACTCAAACCATGTGACCACTCAAGAAGTGACAAGTTTTTTATTCAAGTCAGTATTGTCACTGCCAATAAAAACATACCAAGAATAAAAAAACCTAAGTGCTAAAAACACTCTTGAGACATCATCTCTCCTAGGTTTTTTTTATTTTATTCCCTCTGTAGTTGACCTGACTGATTTTGGTATTGGGCCAAGATATTTCACAGCAACGCCTGTGAAGTTTTGGGGAAAAAATAGGCTCAAGGAGATGTTTCTAGCTTCCTGTCATTAGGTACTGAGCTTGGAGAATACTCTCCATCACTACTCTTCAGCACCTCTTCCAGGCAAATATGAACTGTCAAGCCAAGAGGAGGCTGAGGGGAGACCTCATTGCCCTCTACAGCCACCTGAAAGGAGGCTGTAGGGTGGTGGGTGTTGGCCTCTTTTCCCTAGTGAATAATGACAGGACCAGAGGAAAAGGTATGTAGTTGTAGCAGGGGAGGCTCAGATTAGATATTAGGAAGAATTACTTCACTGAGAGGGTGGTCAAGCACTGGAACAGTCTGCCCAGGGAGGTGGTGGAGTCACCATCCCTGGAGGTATTTAAGAAATGTGTAGATGTGGCGATTCAGGGCATGCTCTAGTGGCCCAGATTGTTGGGTTGGGCAATTTGTTTTGTTGGGTTCGGGTTTTTTTGTGGGGAGTGTGTGGGGGGGTGTTTTGTGTGTGCGTGTGTGCGCGTGCGCGCATGCACGCGTGTGCATGATTGGACTTGACGATCTCAGAGGTCCCTTCCAGTCATGAAGGTTCTGTGATTCTGACCAGAGAACATGAAAAGGAAACAAGGGACATTTTAACAGGGGTTATACTGCAGACTTTCACTGTTTTCATAAAAGAAATCAGATGGGGGAAATAAATCCAAATTATAAAGCAGAACTAACAGTATATACAAACTTGCCAAGCTAATAAAAATCATAGGTTACATAGGTACACAAGGTTAGCAAAAACGGTATAGTATAGTTTACCAATGTATACCTACATTCAAATTCCTAGTAAAATATTTTAATATATAATAATAGTAAAGAAAAAATTATTAACAACACAGCAAACCTTATGATCATTGAGATGAGATGGTCATATGAGCAGGCATGCAAGTCATGCTGGGATTCAGGAAAAAACAATTGACTGAAAAACTCTAAATCATTTTCGGGGAGATTAGATGTGCTCAGCTTTAGAGCACTGGGCAGTACAGGAGCTCTGATGAGGCAGACCTACATGGTGCACATGATGCTCTCCTTACTACCTAAGACTCCAGCCTGATGCTAGTTTCAATAATGCAGATATAAATATAAGTAATACAGATCTGTACAGTGGGGACAGAACTCCCAGAACCATGTTTTGTTCTCAGAAGCCAAAGCTCATAAGGACAAGAAAACCAAATTATTTTCTTGCAGGCAAAAATGCATTCCACACCTTAAGAAAAAAAATTAAAATCCATCTAACACTTCCACATTTCAGTTGTTTGTAAAAAGCCTAGTTACAAACAAGGAGGTAAATATTTCCAATGGGAACCCTAAACATGCATCCAGAAATATTGCCATAGGATTACTCATGCTTTGCAGAAGATGAAGAAGTGCTAACCTAGAAGACTTTTTCTGACCAAGAGTGAATCGGATGATTTTGCTTTGAGATGAGTCCCTGGGAGATGCACTGTATGACAGGAAAGAAAAAGCGGAAGATAACATTGAAAAATGAAACATTTTTTTAAGCTGCTGAACTTAGAAATTTGTTTCAGGGAGGAAAGGTTTATTATGAATTTCACAAGAAAAAAAGTTTCCTAACTATAACTTGATGTCAAAACTCCTAAAATTGGAAATGAATTAATTTTTACAGAGCAATAAACATGCAATTCAGCATGCAAATCCCAACTTTATTACCCTTTTCTTTCTCAGTCTGTTGTTATATATATTTTTCCTGCAGAATCTGAGCAATTTCACTTTAGTATATACTAAATAAACAAAAAAATTCCCAACAAACCCACACCAAAAAAACAGACAAAAACCCCCAAAACCCATCTTCATACTTCAGTAATTCTGCAAATATGGGTTCAGCATTTAATCATGTCCACTTATTCCCACCAAAACCCTCACTCTCTCAGCAGGGTCAGACAAGGCGAAGGCTGTACATGTATTTGTGGTGATAATGCCTTCATAAATAACTTTTATTCTAGCCTGGAAAGAGCACCCATACTACTAAAGACATTCAAGGGATAAAGACACACTTATTTATCTGTGTTCTGATCTAGGACTGCCAACAAACACCAACTATAAAAATTACTTTTCATGTAAGCCAGTAGCTTATTATTTTTGACCAGTAAGTCTAGATTTGATTTGGACTGTCACCACCTGTGATGAGCTCTATTTTTCTTACCACTGCTAATGCCTTCCACTTCTTAGCGAGGACTTAAATTCTTGTCAACTTAGAACCAAAGTCAGTTTTCACATGGTCAAAGTATATATTCTATAATGGCAATGATATGAGTGCTTTGTGAGTAGAAAGAAGCAAAAGGAATACTGAGAAAAACATCCATATAAAATACTGTGGTTACTTGGTCTAGCAGGTATCTTTACACCCACTGGACTGCATGTTTCCAGTACTAAGAACATATTGAAGAACATCAATTTTGATTTCCAAAGGTGTGAAGTCAACTGCTACCCAGCATTCCACTTCCAACACACTTGTTATTCTCGAGTACACCTAGTGAAAGATTCTTTGGCTCTTAAAGACCTTTAACAAGAAGAAAAACAAAAAAAGAAATAAACAGTGAAAAAAAAAGCCAACAAGCAATGTAAAGTAAATGTCCCCACCTGGACTGCATTTCAGGTTGTGCTTTGAACTGATGCTGTGCAGCTGGCGGGGGCTGTTGGCACGGAGTCTGGAGCGAAGCCGGCACCTGCTGCTGTGGTACCCCCACCGGGCACTGGGATGGAGGCCCTGCTTGCTGGGACACTGGGGGAAGCTGCTGGGAGGGATGGTGGTGTGGTTGCTGCTTCTGTGGCTGCTGTTGCTGTTGCTTGTAGCGAGATAAACTGAAGAAAAGGCCCAAGATGGCCTTTAGATTCCCATTCCTGATTTCTGTAAGGCAATAGCTAGAAGTCACTTGTCAGCCACCAGCTGTTTCTCTCTGAGAGTACAGCAGGTCACCTTCTGTACTCTTCCTAACACCACCTGAACTCAGTTCATTTAGGATATGACAGGCTTTCTGCACATCTAATTGGCATTACAGCTGATTAGCATTGAGCACTAACTACAAATTAACTAATTTCTCCCCTACAGTGACTGCTCAGTGGTCTAACCATTTCTGCTATGGTCTGTGTGTTACCACCTGTGTGCTTAAAAGTATAGTTTCTTTAAACTACAGGACCTAAAAAAACACAAAACAAAAACTCCACAAGCCTATTAAATGATTTCTCAGTCCTAAATCTGCACAAGGAAGAGAAACTACTCAGTTTATATCATTTCTGGAATACCAGACTAATTGTTTCCAGTAAGAAAATCTGATGCAAATTTTGCATTAGAAAACATGATTGGGTGAAATAGCTGTACTAAAAAAGGTAAACCAGTTTGTTACTATCCCAAGCAGATAAAGAGTGGATACTCAACATACTTAAAGATAGCTTTACAGTGAATTCCTAAAAGTCATCCTGTTCTTCTCTGCACTATCAAATGTGAAAATGTAAAATGCAACAGAAATACAAAGATAAAGACATGCACTTAACAGCTGTATCATAAGTAATATGCAACAGGATGTCTGTCACAGGTGGAGTGATTCAGTCTTGCAGACAATCTTGAGAATGTGACACAATTCCTTTATTTAGCACGTTTAATTTCCTAAATCAAAATAGTGAATTAGAAAAGCTACATCAAGCAGCTGAACTTCTGCATGCACTATATAGACCACAAGCTAATGAAACTTAGTGTTGCCCTGTGCCTTTTCAAGCCCTCTACATGAATTAGTACAAGAGGGGAAGAAAGGGATCCATAGCGAATGATGGAAAAGGAGAAAAAGGACCAAAATAACCACAAGTGTGTCTGAATTTAAGACTAAATGGTGCGGTGTAGATAGACTTGACAGTCAATCCAGGATATATCATGAACTAGAGACAGAGTCAACCTCAGTCAGCACATGCTCTGGGGTGACAGGGCTCTAAGATGACTTTAGGGATCCAAAGCTACCAAAATATCTCTGGGATGAACTCTGTAGACTGCTGAGGAACATGATCTGATTATGAACAATACTGAGAACTTCAAAGAAATGAGGCAGGGAAACACAAGGAGAAATTAACTCCCACCAGACACACTAGACCTGCAGGCATTTTTTTCAGTTATTAAACAGTAATTTTCGGAAGACTGTACATAACAGTACTAAATGTGGTATCATTAAAATTTGGCAGTATGCTAAGTGCCGTACTTGGGTAGGTTTAAAATAGTGCTGTGGGATATTTGTCCTACAGAAACAAGAATTCCACCTTGGCACCAGAAAGGACATAAAAGACCTAAAAAGGATGAGCTGCAGTGTATGCATGCTGAAATTCGTTTACCTACAGAAGTGCAAATGCAATTTCAGAGGCAAAAGTCTAAGCTGAATTGTGGCTGTTCCAAAGTCTAGCGAGACATTTTCTTTCATCACTTTATGGTTACATGATTTGCTCAACTGATGGTTATCCAGCCAATCTGTTACCCAGAAGAGGTACAGCTGCTATCTGCACATTTATGTTCTCCATAATCTTCAAAATCTTGGCCATGAAGAGATATTGTGTCAAGGAGGGCAATCTTAGCTGGGCAGCTGCAATTCCAGGAGTCTAAAATCCAGCTTGATGTGGAAACAAGTTTAGAACCATGGGTATGGAGCACCAGCTCGAAGTGATGGACAGTAAAAAAACTGCAGCAAGAACAGCAAAGAATTTTCCAGCAACTGCACAGATTTCTTTAGTAACTACAAATGGAGAATTTAGGATTTAAGAATCTTTGAGAAGGGAATGCCTTTTTGGGTCCATGTTGCTGGGGAAAGACTCTCTCTAACACAGAACGGTCATCAGCAGATCCTTAGCATCTTCATTGCATAAATCAATAAAAAGAGACTACGTCTAAGTGACATGCATGTATCAAAGCAGGATTTTTTAATACTGGAAGGGTTTAACATGTGAAGTCCCAATTTATTTCAACATTTATGAGTCATCTAAATCCCAGTTTTGAATCACTGGATTCCCTCCACACTAAAACTGCACTATTGAAAAATACATGTTCTCAAGCAATCCAGGAGAGACATAAAAATTTCTTCCCATTTGGAAGCAATCACAACCCTCTACTTCCTCCTATACGACGATCTGCCAGTGAAGTAAACAAAGTTATTTGCAGTTGACCTAGCAGGTCTTGGCAACTTGCACACAAATACTGGCTTGTTTGGTTACAGCACACTTCATTTGAAGTGATTTCGTGTTCTCTTTGGTTCAGTATCCCACTCCTTCCTCAGCACAGTTAAGGAGTGACTAAGAACAGAAATTGAATTTACTGTTGAATTCAAGTCCTTTAACTTCATTTATAAAGTGTTCCTGTTCTCCCCTTGTGCAGTTGTCACTCTTTTCCTTTAGTATCAGTGACAGAGCCAGTAAATAATTCTCATTTACATGTTGGCAGCAAACATTACTGGTCTCGTCTTAGCATCTGTATGATTTAATAAGTTAATTCGTAGACAGCGTAGAAGAAAGGAAGAAATACAAAATCAGCAGAAGCCACGGGATGACCTATATCCTGCTGAGTCTGCCTTTTGATTTGGCAGGAGAGCAATGAACATTAATCATGCTGTCCCTTCCCTGGTGTGAACATCACTATGATGCCACCTTTGCACAGTCTTCCCATCAACTAATCTGCTATTTTTCTTAGACTTTGCATTGTATCAAGACATGTAAATACTGTGAAATTTATTGTATTTTTAAAATATTTACTACCATGTCAAGGTTGAAATTGGCTTTTACAAATTCAATTTTCTTTTTAACCATTTGCTGGTAAACAAGGTTTCTGCTGCTAGGAGTTTCAGCTCATACTTTCTTTTCTTAACATGAGAATCCTCCTGATTATAACTGAGCTATTGACACATATGATGCAGGGAAATATTTGTTATTTGTGTTCTAACCAGCTTAAGGATACACCACAGAAAAAGCTTAACCTGCTGTGGTAACAGCAGGTTAGAACAACACATACTAAATATCTGCTACTTTGCTTTCCACACTTATGAACCACCTCCAGCTTAGTGAAATTACATTTCAAACACATTTGTAAAACTGGTCGAAGAGATATCCCACGCCATAAAACCCCGTGCTCAGTAATAAAGACTGAGGTGGGTGGCATTTCATTTGAAACTGGCTGGCATCTATCTGCTTGTGGGAGGTGGTGAGTGATTCCCTTTGCATCACTTGTTTTGCTTTGCTCTTCCTCACTCACTAAACTATCTTTAGCTTGACCCATGCAGCGTCCAGATCTGGGCTCCAAAGTTCAAGGACAGGGAACTACTGGAGAAAGTCCAGCAGAGGACTACAGACAATCAAGGGAAGAGAGCACCTCTCTTACCAGGAAAGGCTGAGAGATCTGCGTCTGTTCAGCCTGGTGAAGACAGAGAGGGAAATCTCATCAATGCTTATGGATATCTAAAGGACATATGTCTCAAGGATGGGTTGAGGCTCTTCTCAGTGGTGTGTGGTGATAAGGCAATAGGCACAGGCTGGAACACAGGAAATTCCATCTCAACATGAGGGAAAACTTCTTTAAGAGTGATAAAGCACTGNAGTGATTCCCTTTGCATCACTTGTTTTGCTTTGCTCTTCCTCACTCACTAAACTATCTTTAGCTTGACCCATGCAGCGTCCAGATCTGGGCTCCAAAGTTCAAGGACAGGGAACTACTGGAGAAAGTCCAGCAGAGGACTACAGACAATCAAGGGAAGAGAGCACCTCTCTTACCAGGAAAGGCTGAGAGATCTGCGTCTGTTCAGCCTGGTGAAGACAGAGAGGGAAATCTCATCAATGCTTATGGATATCTAAAGGACATATGTCTCAAGGATGGGTTGAGGCTCTTCTCAGTGGTGTGTGGTGATAAGGCAATAGGCACAGGCTGGAACACAGGAAATTCCATCTCAACATGAGGGAAAACTTCTTTAAGAGTGATAAAGCACTGAAAGAGGTTGTGGAGAAGACTCTGGAGATATTAAAAACCCGCCTGGACNACCCATGCAGCGTCCAGATCTGGGCTCCAAAGTTCAAGGACAGGGAACTACTGGAGAAAGTCCAGCAGAGGACTACAGACAATCAAGGGAAGAGAGCACCTCTCTTACCAGGAAAGGCTGAGAGATCTGCGTCTGTTCAGCCTGGTGAAGACAGAGAGGGAAATCTCATCAATGCTTATGGATATCTAAAGGACATATGTCTCAAGGATGGGTTGAGGCTCTTCTCAGTGGTGTGTGGTGATAAGGCAATAGGCACAGGCTGGAACACAGGAAATTCTATCTCAACATGAGGGAAAACTTCTTTAAGAGTGATAAAGCACTGAAAGAGGTTGTGGAGAAGACTCTGGAGATATTAAAACCCCGCCTGGACACACTCCTGTCCAGCCTGCTCTAGGCAAACCTGCTTTGGCAGGGGGGTGAACTCCAAAGCTCCCTTCCAACCCCAACCATTTTGTGATTCCATCATTTTCTCATTTTTGCCCTTCCTGTTTTCTCCAGTGTGTAGCTGCCAGCTGGGGTCAGCCCACCACACCTTCACATCCTTTGTCATCTGCCTTGTTTGAGCTACAGGATTCCTTCAGAGGAAGAAAACACAACTTTAAACATACAGGCAATTGTTACACAAGTAAATGTACGTTCATGATTTGATGATACAATCTCTTCCTAAAAAGCTAAGTTTGCAAAGAGTTTTAGTCATCAAATCTAACTTAAAAGTCTCACCTGATGCCACACGCCCGATTGTTCTGTGAAGCATAGTTTGCCTTTGCAGCTAACGAACCCAACTGCTTTTCCAGTGTATTTAAATGAAAGTACAAATGAAAACTGATGCTGAGGATAACAGAAATCTGTTTGATCACTTTGTAAGATGGCAGTTAAGCAGCTTCTGAGCCAAAAGGTACCTACCATACATCCTGACATATCTCATTCACTGGCATAAAGGAATACAGTATGCTGAGTCACATTTGGCTTTCAGAAAAAATTCTGGTGCTCTTCAAAAGCAGAGTGATTAAGCCGATTACTGTCATCTTCTTTTGTTTTGGTTCAAAATATTTATACTTTATTGTTTTGTGCATTTGGAAACAATTTTTTTTAAAGAATCTTTCTTTAAAAAATAAAAGAAAGGAGAATGCTTCTTCAGGTAAGAGAGTAATTCAAGAATGAGGAAATAAATTTCTCTCTCAAAAGGCAAAAAACTGCCAGCAGTTCATTTTAAAGGCCTGTAAAATCTACACTCTGATCAATGTGCCAATTATAGACCTTAGATGAGAAACTTCTGGTTTTTAGCAGAAAGAAGCAAAGAAGTGACTGAATTCTTATTTGGTCTCTTTATTTTTACAAGTCAGCTGTGTGAAGATTAGATATATATTTTACCTACCTTTTATACTGAGATGGGGAAAAAATAAGTAAAGACTGTCAAAAGTTTAATTTATCCCTATTCCTATAATCTTCCATTACATTCCACATGGTGGTTACAATCACAAGCAATAATTCAGGTTGCTCGTTTAAAAAGAAATTTTGTATTGACTCACCTTCTGCTGACAGCCCCTGTATGTTAACCCCCTTGGCAGCCAAGAAACTCAAGCATGCATCTATGTTTTCAATCTGTTCAAGAACAAACAAACAACAACAAAAGAGACACAAAAGAAAATGCATTGTAATAATTATTTACATTTATCTCCCGCCATCATTTATCGCACTTGGTCTTTGAATCACATAAAAAGTCCCTTTGCTCATTGTGGGAAACCATAATTTGAAACCTCTACAGTTACTAAGGTCCTAAACTGATCAAGCATTCTGTGTGTCAGGACTCTCTGCTGTTTGTACTTGCATGAAGCAAGTTATTCAATACTCTAGCCACGAAAAAGGACCACTACATATCTTACTAAAGGGTCAAGGATGTTACGTCAGGATTTTTAACCCACAATAAGTATAACAAACATGAAACCGAAAATAAACACGGAGGTCACATTTGCTTGAGAAGGCAGATTGCCACTTGCTCTTAAGTTGACAGCTGGTAAAAGTTTCCAGCCACAAAAACAGTCCAATATAAAAACCTGTAACTGGAAACCTCAGCTGGAATCCAAAAAATGGTCACTCGCAACGTCCTCCACATGTCAGAAATGACAGATATTGCTCGTTGCTCACTGTAGGGCAAATCCTGCCCTTCAGAGACACTGTACAACAGCGCTCAATTGCATGGGATAAAATGAAATTTGATCATGTGGGGTCTTCTGCACAACATAAGCTATATACAGACCACATTCAAATTTTACCTAACAAGGTGAACTCCAGAAGGGTTGGATGAGCTAGGCATTTTCCCCCTGTATTTCAATATTACAATAGAGAACTTGCAGTAGCTTTACACCTAGTTTCCCACCAAGCTACCACCAAAGCTCTCCTGTCATATTCAAAAGATGCAGAGAGATGCCAGCCCCCCTGAATCACAGCACTCCTATGCAGAAGCCTACTCTTAAGACACCTCGAGAAGCTGCAAAGGAACAATGTTTTGGGAAGTACCATGTGTTTCATGTGTGGTTACACAGAAGACGCTTGGATATACAACTCAACAATTTTTGGTTTTATCATGGTAATCAGCAAGTGATAAAACACAGTCTCTATGTTTGAACATCCTGCAAACATTAATTTATTGATTAAGCACCACAACCAAACACGGCTTTCACTTTATAGATAAGGAAGTAGACAGACACCAAGCCCCACACTCACTATCATACAACTACCTTTCTTCTGTGAAGTTTAGGGACATCAAAACCGAACATGCGAGATCCAGCTTCCCTGTCAGCTCTTGCCTGCTCTCGACAAAATACACAAGTGAGGGCTGTGTGGCATTCTGGAGGCTGAGCTCCCAGCGCCTGACCTGTGCTTCCTGATCTTCTCAAGGTAATAAAAAAGTACAAGGGAAGCTGCCAGAAAACCTCTAGCAAGGTACTTTGATTTATTGTCTATAACAATAAAAGCATTCTCTTCTATCAGGGGGAAAAAAAAAAAAGAAAAAAAAAAGTTACTGGCATTACCTAAGTGTGATTTCACAATTATAAACACTGATATATTCGAATCTTTCATCAACCTCATTATACTTCGAGATATAATATATCAAACTTTACAAAATATGTAGTATTATATACTTCCAAGCCCAGAGAGGTACCAAAGAATACATTTCCTGTAATGTTCAGACCTTAAAGCTTGTGGCAGGGTGAAGTTCAAAGGTTCATTTACCCACAGTTCAAGATGATACAACAGCCAATCTCTACTCAATTCCGTTATCGGCGCTCAACAACCCTTTCAAGTTCTCAATACGGCTCTTTTATTGTGGTGATTTGGGACTTTCCTGGAGAGCCAAAGTTTACCTTTTCAAGAATAAATATCACACAAAAGCATCAATCCATTTCTACCACCTACACTTAACAAGCCTTCATCATGTCAAGAACATTTCCAGTCTTCCACAGTTGTGAGTAGATTTGTCTTCTCTTAATAAGTTTACTTAGATTAGTGAATAAAGAGATACAGTATCTCATCTCAACTGAGCAACTCAAAGTAGCTCTTTCAGTCCTGCTTCGCTTCTGTTCCCAGGTCCCTCATCTTTGTTTAACTCTCCTAGAGGACACAGAGACCACAGGATTAAGATTTACTTCTGGGTAGCAAGTTCCTCATCCGTGCTTTCATTCTTGGTGCCACACAGTTGTCCTTGCTGGCTTCCTAACCTCATCCTTGTTGCAAAGCCGATTCAGACTCAAAGATCCCCCTTTAAAATCACCACAACTTCTTCCCTGGGACAAACTCACAGTTTTTACAAAGCATTTTAGTCATCTAATTAGGCTATATGGCTCCCATGCCCAGACTGATGGACAACTCCCCAGCAGAGCACTAATGCTTGAGGTGTGTATCTGGAACACGGGTTGAGTGACCTGGACCTCACAGCCTTGGACAAATGGGGCACATTGCTGCATCAGTTGTAGTGCCTGGCTCAAGGCTGTAAAAAGCAGGGGCTTTTTGGTGCTATATTGATATAGAATAAAGAGTAAGGGAGGAAAAATATAAATTAATATAAAATGTAGAAAAAAAGACTGCAGGAAGCAAAAATATATTATTTTACACAGACCTACATGTGATTACATATGACTATTTTACATTCAAGAACCCTTAAGAATCAAAAAACTATAAAAACTGGAAAATATAATATTTCAGTACTTAGAGCCAGGCATGATGAAATCAAGAGGTAATAACAGAGGCTGCAAAAGCAAATCTTTTACATTTAGAAAGTAAAGTACTATGATAAGATCCTGCAGCACTGCACATACATGAAATTCACAAAAAAAAAATTCAGAGGAAAAAAAATAATCAATTATTCTGTTAACACAGTATCATCTGTGATACTAATAATGTCACATGGCAGAACAACAGGAATGCAAGCAGTTAGTTGATTTTTAAGGAAAAACACAGCCCAAAAAGGAAGTTCAAGAAGAAAGTGAAATGCAGAATACAGGTAATAGAGCTGAAATGATTAAAACTTAGTGTTGATAGAAATGCAGTGTGCTTCCCACACAATGACTGGCTGGTGGCCCACATAAGAAAAACCTGTGAATGCTGTCCAGCTCCAGTGGAAAAGGGCTCACACTCACTTGATCTCACAAGAGGCAAAAGCCCTGAATGCTCAGCCAGGGAGCTATCTTCTTCTCCCTCCCCAAAGTACCAAGAATGAAAACAGTGATGCTGGGATGCAGACAAGAATATTATCAAAATCTTCACATGTCAAATAGCTTAAGGTGTGGACACTATTTTGTGGTCAGTGGCCTGAGCAGAGAACTCTAAGCTTGGCTGAATTAGTCTCATGCATCAGAAATCCCGTGGCCTGTTTAAAGAGAGGAGTTTTCAACAGTATAACATTTAATGAATTTTACCTATAAAAGCTCCAAGGATGGATTCTGACTCCAGACCCTGCTATATTAACATAAGAACTAGCTACTTATAACCTGAATACAGGGTTGCAGTCTAGAAGCTATTCTGAAGTAGCAGCATGGTACCATTTAGATGTATGTGCATAGGATGGAAGTGAAGTTCCTGGAAAGATCTCAGATAAAGAAAGACCTACTGATACTGCATCATGGTGACTTCTGATACAAAGTAGTGCTGCCTCCTGAAATTACAGTATTCAGCAGCAAATTGTCACTGAGATCCTACAGTTCTTTTCTTGGCCAAGTCCATGTATTGCTTAAACCCTTTAAGCAGATGTGAAAGGACTGGATTTGCCAGAGGGGAATGCGTATTTTCTTTTTCACAGCAAACCACAGTTGGTTTTTTGGCTGCAAATTCTGATTTCTCATTTACTTTTGCCAGCAGAAGCAAAGCAGGAGCAATGTCAGTTGGATGCTCTCATTTCCCACCGACCCCAAATAAGGGAAAGCTGTGCAAAAGGAGAAGGAAAAGCAAGGAGAGATATCCACAACAATTATCTCACTTGGACACGTTACACGAGCAGTGTCCAAAACTGAGTCCTGCCTTCTTACACTTCCTGGCTAAAAGCATCAAATTAAACACCAGTCACGAGTGGTGTCCTGCAAGGGTCAGTAATGAGACCAATACTATTTAACATCTTTGTTGGAGACATGGACAGTGGGATAGAGTGCACCCTCAGCAAGTTTGCCGATGACACCAAGCTCGGTGGCGCGGTTGACATGCTGGAGGGAAGGGATGCCATCCAGAGGGACCTGGACAGGCGGGCTAGTGCATNTAGCAGCCTTTCAGTATCTGAAGGGAGCTCCAGGAGAGCTGGGGAGGGACTCTTGGTCAGGAAGTCTAATGACAGGACGAGAGGTAATGGTTTTAAACTGGAAGAGGGGAGATTTAGATTAGATATCAGGAAGAAGTTCTTTACTGTGAGGGTGGTGAGGCACTGGAACAGGTTGCCCAGGGAAGTTGTTGCTGCCCCATCCCTGAAGTGTTTAAGGCCAGGCTGGATGGGGCTTTGAGCAACCTGCTCTAGGGAGAGGTATCCCTGCCCATGGCAGGGAGGTTGGAACTTGATGATCTTTAAGATCCCTTCCAACTCTGACCATTCTATGATTCCATGATTCTATGAAATTGCAATTTTGAACTGCCGCATATAAACTGTTTCAGGTATAATCATTATCAGTCCCACAGCCTATATGACAGGTTTTTATTCTGACATTTCCCTACATGTAAACTGAGGATGGGCTGAGGCCACACCTGCGGAGTTGCCTGCTTCCAGAGCCGCCTCCTCTTTTCTTAGAAGCTGATATGAAAAAATAAACAGCCATAGAATTAAACTTCTGATCAGGCAAAAAATACTAAGTGTCACAGCTACCATTCTCATACTCGCAGAAGCAAAATGCACATTTCAGTTGGTTCCTTAAAACTTCCTCTTAGCATGAATCTCTGAGTGGCATTTGCTACCTGGCAAGATTGGAGCAGAGGGCATCGCGGCTAACAAGTATTGCACTCACATAAATTTCAAGCACCAGATCAGCAGCAGTTGCTTTGCTACACCAGTAAGACCCTCAGCCTCTTGCTGGAGAAGCAGGATTAAAAGCTAGTGGTCACACATATTTACTGATTTCTAAGTACTTTTGTAAAAGGCACCATTGCACATCATCAGACCACCAGACCTCCACACCCTTTGCTCCCTTCTAGCTACTACACACATGAAACTCAAAAAGGCACAAATTTAACAGCTTTACTGACTTCCTATATGATGATCAGAATATTTTTATTTAATTCTTATTCCACTATTACTTTCCTGGGTATGTTACTTATATTCCTCTCTGTTCTAAAACATATCTTAGAATAATTCTGCATTTTTGACAACACTGGCCACCAGACCCACACAAGCTTTTGTACTTGTCATATAACAGCCATTTCAATTTCTATTCTTGTCAGTGCTAGAAAGAAAAGGAGCTGGGAAACATGCCCTGGCCTGAATGAGCGGAACAGTGCACACCAGATACTAAAAAAACCCAAAGAAAGATCCTCAGCCTGTAGCCTGTAAACGGAGACCCATGTATACGCACCGATATGTGGCTAATGTTGACTACATTAGACAAAGACTTGAATATGGAAACTGTCTACAGCCAAAGCCTTAAGTCCAACTCCGCCAAGTCAAATACACAGGGTAAATTATAACTAAGTGCTGCCCTTGTGGCAGATACAGATGTTTTTCCTCAAACAATAATCAGAACTAAACTTGCTGTAGGTTCTTTCACTTAAAAACCACGAGAAGTTTTTCATGTTATGATGCAAGACCTCTGCTCCCAACTGTTACAGTGATTAATGTGGTGGTTTTATAAGCTTATCCAAAAACCTCACTACTTATATTGAAACCAGTGATTTCCATTTCACTTGAGGCTCTATGTTAAGGCCAGCATATTAGTTTTCAAAGGAGAAAAAGAAGATTGATTTCACGTGAAAGTTTTTTAAAGTTTACAGTTCCTACGTGATACTCCAGCAGACTTCACATACAACACATGCACAAGAAAAAAGCCTAACACAAGCTGTTTACTGCAAGCTGTTACTTGAGGCAAACGTATTCCTTGTCTGTATTTTCAGATCAAGCTTTTATACTCCATATTTTTATGTCAAAGTGTAGCAAGAGCCTTAAAATCTTAAGTCATTACACTGACAATCCTTTAAACCCTGGAGTTTTGTGGGAGTGAGGGTACACTCCTCAGTGTCTTGCACTACTTCCTAGAGGTAATTATTTATAAGAAATACCACGGCAAAGTTACAAATTCCATTTTCTTCAGAAGGATACAAATAATAACTACCATTGTTTTGTTTAAAATAAATCTTCATTTGTAGTTACCCCAGTCACAATGCACCTTTTTTAAAAGAACATAATACGTTGTTCCAAGTGTTCATATGCTGCTCCTGATTGTTCAGATAAAAATTTCTCTCAAAATTAAGTTTCAGGACTTTGACAGAACTTGGTGGATATCTTAGAACTGAAATAACGCAGATAACATATGGACAAATAAAGCTAACCTGTATTCTGAAGCCAGGTTGTAATAGATCAAGCCACAGAATCAAAAAAGCTGTTATCACAGGTGCACTGTTTTCACATGTATGTGAAGAGTTGCCCCTCTCTACTACAATTGCATTGTTGTGGGGTTTTAAAGAAAAGGACAGCTTGGGCATTAATCTAATTTGAAATCTTGAGACATCCTAAATTAGGGCCAGTTACGCAACAAGAAGATCAACTTTGCACAACAAAAAGAGTCTCCTGCCTCTAGAGAATTATTAATTTAGGATATAGATGAAACTCTTAGCTGGTTTCAAAAGACGCTTGACTAGATTTTAGCACATATCACACACTGTATGTTATTTGCACTAAATCTCTGCTTATGCACAACTGAAGACAGTAACAGACGGAGAGAAATCATGGCTGCAATCAGTATATGCATAATGGGGCAGGTAGGGAGTCTGATGAACCCTCCATTTCCACCCTTCCTTGCCATTCACAGGAGACCCGTTTCTACTCGAGGCTTCCAGATTGAGAATTACATTTCTAATCCTGTGCAGCTGGGATCAAGTGTAAAAATACGATCATTTTCTAGCAAGGATAGACTTATTCCCAAAGCATCCTTGAATTCTACATTAAATAGTATTTTCAAAAAAGAGAAATGCCTAAAAGGAAGGACTGACACTAAAACCTCTCACTGCAGTAAGCACTGGCTCTTGTACACTGCTGTATTTCCTCAAACACTAGCCCAAGCGTTGAATGCTCTGTGTATCATTAACTTGAATTTGCAGCAGGAATCTGGAATTCAACAAAACTCTTGTAGAAAGAGCTACATAGAATACTTTATCACAAACAGAGCTTTTACCTCAAAGAAATGTTCTGCAGGAATACTGCCGCGCTCTATTAAATGGTTAATTATAAATATAAGTCTGCCAATCAGAAATTAATTTTAAGTAATGCAAGTAAATTACAGATTCTTAATTACAGTGAGTGGGACGACAGCACAACAGCAAACGATCTGATTTCATTTATTCAAACACACACAACTAAAGAAAGTAGTTACGGTTGTGTGAAGAAGCTCTTGCAATAGAGTCGTTGACAGTTGTTCCTTTCTAAAAACGACCCACGGGAAGGGAGCTCTGGCTGCAGCCCGTTCCCAGGCGCAGCAGGTCCCCTCTGTCCCCGTCAACACACATACTTCTGTCTGGAGGCCCAGGGGTCACAGCTTCACCTGTTCCCAACTGATTTATTCTAGTGGCTGGAGGAACATCAACACACACGCGCCCCCTCCTTCCTTGCACCTGGGTCTTGGATAACATCTACTGAAATTCTCCTGCAGAATGGCTTAGGACAAGCGTGCTAGTACGGTTTAAATATACAAAAATAATCCCACATTAAAATAATAACTTTTTCTCCATATGTATTACCTTCACAAACTAATTATGTAAAATAACCATTGTCACACAGCTACAGTGTATAAGCAATGGCTAGAAAGAAAAGAAGTATAATGATACACATAAGAAAAAAGTTCATTTCTCTGGGCTGCATAGTGCTCTGTAGAAGCTACGATCTGTTTCAGGCATTCAAGAGTGAAAAGATTAATACCACATACCTTGTAAAAAGAATTCAAAATCTGATAATTCAGTTTAACACTGAAATACATGATCAAATAGAATCTAATTCTGTCTTTATAGTTAAGCTCACATTTTCCAGTTATTCCGGTAACAATGACCTTTTCTCTGTCGCTGTTAATTAAATCTCACATCATTCCAGAGCAAGATCCGAGTTCTTGCATCACTGTAGAGGGCAAAGAACTGGAGCACACCATTGGGGACCATGGATATGATCCCGTTCGTGAATGACAGACTGTCATCAGCAATGTCTCCAAAGGTACCACATACAACCACTCAATGGACAGAACAGCGTGCATGTTCTGCTTTATCTCCAACTTCTCTACACAGAAGAAATTTCAAAGCCTTTCTTTTCAGAAACTAAACAAGTATCTGTTGAGTGACACTTTATCATGCCTTATGGCAAGGAGATGTGCATATTGACCTTTCCCAGTCCAGTAGAGCTCTATTTGAGGTTCAACAAGGCCAAGTGTTGAGTCCTACACTTGGGTCCCAACAACCCCATGCAGTGCTACAGGTTTGGGGAAGAGCGGTTGGAGAGCTGCCTGGCAGAAAGGGACCTAGGTGTGTTGGTCACTTGTGGTCTGAACATGAGCCAGCAGTGTGCCCAGGTGGCCATGAAGGTCAACAGCATCGTGGCCTGTATCAGGAACGGCATGGTGAGTAGGACTCAGGAAGTGCCCATTCCCTTCTACTCAGCACTGGTGAGGCCCTACCTTGAGTGCTGTGTCCAGTTTTGGTCCTCCCACTTCAAAAAAGACTTTGAGGTGCTGGCATGGGTCCAGAGAAGAGCAGCAAAGCTGGGGAAGGGTCTGGAGAATAAGCCTTATGAGGAGAGGCTGGGGGCGTTGGGGGTGTTCAGCCTAGAGAAAAGGAGGCTGAGGGGTGACCTTATCCCTCTCCACAGCTACCAGTAAGGAGATTGTAGAGAGACAGGAGTTGGTATCTTCTCCCAAGCAAGAGGTGATAGGACAAGAGGAAATGGCCTCAAGTTGTGCCAGGGGAGGTTCAGATTGGATAGTAGGAAAAATTTTACGCTGAAAGGGTTACTAAGCATTGGAACAAGCTCACCAGGGAAGTGGTTGAGGCACCATCCCTGGCGGTATTCAAAAGATGGGTAGACATAGTGCTTAGTGACATGGTTTAGTGTTGTTTTTTCATAAGAGTTAGGTTGACGGTTGGACTGGATCTTAAAGGGTCCTTCCAAACAAGATGGTTCTACGATTCTATTTGTCCTGTTATTTTCTGTGCAGAGTGATGGTGAGGATGAGAGGGCAGCTTGTAGTTTTATTTAGACTGCAAGCTCTGCAACACAGAAACCCAGAAACCTATGACCCTGTCAGGGCTGTCTCACTGACATGCAATAATATAACAACAGTCTGGATCTCTGGGAGGAGGGGGGCGGAACAGGGACAGAGAAACCAATTTATCTAGGAGCAATATAAAAGTCACTTTAACAGCAGGAAGAAGGACATGTAAGTACACCTAACCTGGCCGATCACCTCCATAGTAAATCATTCTTATCAATGTGACAACACAGCTTCCTACATCATCAACAGAAACACAGGAAGCTTAGAGAAAATAAGCATTCCTAAATTCAGTATTTGGCCAAGTGCCTTCACAGGCCGTTGAAGGAGCTAAACTGGTGTCTGCCACTGGCCAGTCTGGAATAGTTCTGGGTGACATCCTCCCCCTCCAGCTAACCTTCAGCTGTGAAGAAACATACCACAGGCTAGGGTCAAAAGTTGCCCGTTTTTTACTATAGTAACATTGAACCAGATTATATTTCTAAACATATACCTAGTGAAACAAACACTCCCCAAGTGGAGCAGGGGGAAAGCTAACCAGAAGACAGAAAAGTTCTCCTTACTACATTGCTCAAAACAATCTCAGAGTAGAATTACTTGAAAATATACGGCTATATTTAACCATTGGGATATGTTTCCAAATATCCTGCACCAGAAATTTGCGGAGGGAAAAAAATGCTCGTGATGCTTTTGATCTTCCCGGCGGAGCTGCTCCCTTGAATTAGCAGCACATGCCCCAGCAGCAAAGTCCTCCTTGGCTCTGGAGAACAGGCAGCCGATCGACCAGAGCAGATGCTCCAGAGGGTCTGGAGCAACAGCCTTACAGATACATTGCAGCTAGCTATGGCAGCGTTTAGACAACACTGGGTGTATAAAAAAAAAAGCTCAAAATTGTTAGAGGAACATGGCTAAAGTGGATGCCTACTCTTGAAGAGCAAATTCTTTTCCATCAGAAAAATACAAGCAACTACAGCAGTCATTTTTAGTTATCTGTACTGAACATATCAACTCACCCATTTAGAGGACATTACACCCACATAGCTGCTCAGGCAATGCAGGTGGTTTCAGCACATACCATTCCAGCCAACCAACTCATTGATGTGTACCCAGCTATACCCTTTAAGTATGGGCAACATCCCACCAGTATTCACATTTATTATCTCAATTCTTCAAGAAAAAGAACACAGAAACATGCCTAGCCTATGCCATACACACAAACAGTAATGAAGATTTCAACATCTCATGCTCATTTCTATAATAAAAAAAGATTCATAGAGCAGGGCATGAAGCTGGCAAGGGTCACACTCTGGAAGGAAGTGGACAGCTGGCTCTAACAACTAAATTAAAACTCCCAGTGCTGCTCACTTCAAAACCAGAGGCCCTGCAATCCTGCAGAATTTCCATACAAAATTGTTCTTTGCCTTTAGAGCTCACATACGTTACAGAACAGTTTATTTTCAGAATGAAAGAAATCAGTCAAATATTGAAATAATAGTCAAATTGCCATCACTGAAGTGAAATTTTCTTGCAGATGAAGTCATCATATTGAAAACACAGCCTTCAGCTTGACTTCCTAGTGAAGGAACGTGAGCTCTCTCCTGTTCCACTACAAGATTCTTCACATTTACCAGTCGAAAGAGTGAACAGTATTATTTTACTAGTAGAGCTTGATTCATCTGCATGAGAAAGAGATGATTCTTGAAAAATTTCTGGTCAGCACACAAAAAAATAAATACGCCCTCTTTGCTATTTGATAACACAGATCTTTATACACAAAAAGTGATCATCCTTAAAAATAATACCACCCAACCATAAACCCACATGAGAACCACAGTTATTTCCTACTCTATTTATAAGAGAGAACTGTGGTGTTGGTCCAGCCTATATTTCCTCTTCTGTTGCTTCAAATTCTTGTCTTGGGTGTCCCACAACTTCCCCAGGCTTAGCGTGTGAAGATGAGAGTCTGGTTTTTCCACCTACAGATTTCTTTTTCAACAATGACAGCTGTGCTACTGCTCCACTCCTTCAGCCTTCAGTGGCAAGGGTAACGCACTACCACTTCTCAGACTTTCACACCTAACTTTTCTATATATATATTCTGATACTGTACAAAGAACTGAAAAGTTAGGTGTGAAAGTCTGAGAAGTGGTAGTGGTATATATATATATATTTATATATATATAAAAATATATAAATATATATTTATATATTTTTAAATGTTGAACCTTGGAAAAAATATATTCTATTTTCTCATTAGTCTTTTCTCATACTTATTCCTTAAATATAGAGATATGTCTTATTGCTTTCCACTGACACATTCAGTATTTCTTACCTTTGTCTTCAAGGGCAAACCCTCTCTACCTCTCCTAGAAGACACCTTGCTGCTACTTCTTCTACCCATTTTTCCAGTTCCATCTTCAATTGTGTTTCAACTGTTTCCTGTGTCTGCCAAAACATCCCTCCACTGGCAAGTATCTCCTCTCTTTGTCTTCAAGCCTACATTTTAAAAACTAACTTTCTTTACTCAGCTCTCTCACCTGTCACTGCTGTTCTAGCTGATATGGATGTTCTCTTTCCTTTGCCTCGCTCTCCCCTTTAACGCTCTGATATTTCAAACATCTTGTCCTTTGCCTTTTTCTTATGTCACCTAATCTTTCCCATTATCTCTCTGTTATGATTTATTACTTGCACATAATAGGTAACACAAGAACTTTCCTCCCTCTCTCTCCTTGCCATGCTACGCAAAAAGGATATATTAATATACAAGATAATCAAATGCTCAGTTGTCGTACTGTCCTAAAACGTTGCTGTGAAACTTCCCTCAAAAGCTGTGACTATTTTATACACCGTATTTCCTCACAGACAGAATACAGGCCCTACAGAACAAGAGTTCTACAGGCTGCCACTACAGTCAGATTTAATATATAAAATACAACAACTCAGTTAAGGACTCTATTTTTTGTTTACTTTATCATTTTACAAATATAAGTGACATGGACCCTTTTGCAACAGGTAACATTCGCAGCGTCACCCACATCATTAAGAATCATCTACACAACCTAGTAGGGAATGGACTAAACAATACCTCCTACCCAGTCCAGATTATGCAGGATGCCAAATGTCGAACTCTAAACGCAAGGGAGGGAGCAAGGGAAGGAGAAATCCCTGTTTTTTCTATAACCAAATAATATAAGCAGAGATAGCCCTTCTCGAGTTTATTGAACTCGGTCAATTTTTCAGGAGCATGCAAGAGAGAAAAACAATCTTGTTTCACTCTCCTTTGCCCTGTTCTCAAGAAACATGTCAAGATTTTCTTGTGCTTTACCCTATAAACCTAAATGTGGTTTATGGTGATAGTCTCCAAATCTTCTTGGTCCCAGAGTCTATGCTCCACGCAACTACCTCCTCTAACAACCACAGAATTTTCTGCCTGCCAGCTGGAACTAATCATCACAATTAGAGGCTTTTGTTGAGAGGAATATCTACAGTACTAAAACGTAGAGGTTTGGAAAAAAAAACCCACCCTGAAACAGTACTTATGCAGAGGACAAGATATAGAATAGCCCGTAATAGATTATATAAAAGCCAGCCAATTCTTATCTGGAGCAAACACAGACAGTGATACTCCTCCACAGCAAAGAAACCCAGACAAGATGATGAGGGGGAATATGTTCCCACCTAAGTGATTTTTCATGGAGCTAGTGGGGGTCCTTGTCATGTCATTTCTGGCTTTGGGTCTAAGTTAGTAAGCATGGATGGTCCCAAATGGTTCTGCAGTACTCAACTTAATTTGACAAGGCTTATTACCACTGGCTTTGAGCCTGACAGATTCAAGCTGCCTCTAATGCTCAATCTGGGCAAATTTGCATGATGCTCTCCAACCCTGTAGCAATGGGACCAGCAATGCAAAAAGACCTGATCTGGCTCTATGTTGAGCTCTCTAAGGTTTGGCATGCTTTACTGGCTTAGGACTGTGCCACGTGGAATCAAATACACTTGCTTTCACACCCCCTTTCAATGGACACAGATTTGCTCCAGCTTTCTAAACTGATATATCTGGCTGGTCATGAACTGGCTCTTCCCAATTCAGCTCACATGTGTCTCTGCTCGTGGCACAGTCAATCTACAAACAAGGTAACTGCCCACAGCAGGAAATATGACAGCAGAAAGCTTCCATCTAAGCTCTGTTATATTTCTATTTAGTGAGCAAGGCTAAATATTAATTTATGGCAGGTTTTTTTTCTCCTCCCCCCCCGCCCCCCACACNCAATATTGACATGGAGACCTGTAACCTAAAGATGCATTTGAAAAAATAAGACTAGATATCAGCTGGTTAAGCGTTCAAACTGCCTGTTGCCTCTGCTACCACTCTAAACTCAAAGTACTAGCCACAAACACCAGTTCCCACACTCTAGAGGATGCTTGTAAGCTATGGTAAGAGGAAAGTG
This sequence comes from Thinocorus orbignyianus, assembly GCA_013400375.1. Lineage (NCBI taxonomy): Eukaryota > Metazoa > Chordata > Aves > Ciconiiformes > Thinocoridae > Thinocorus > Thinocorus orbignyianus. The sequence goes on along the minus strand of VXBW01000623.1, from coordinate 250,169 downwards.
CATCAAAATGCAAGGGTGAAGACTGACATACCCTAAAAAACAAACAAAAACCACCAAAACACTGTAACATATGAGTCAGAATGGTTTGCATTGGGAGGAACCTAAAAGATCATTGAGTTCCAACCCAACTGATATGGGCAGGGACAACTCCCACCAGACCAGGTTGCTTAAAGTCCCATCCAGCCCGATCTTAAACACTTCCAGGGACAGGGCATCTACCACCTCTCTGGGCAACCTGTCCCAGTGTCTCACCACTCTCAATAGTAAATTTCTTCCTAATATCTAGTCTAAATCTCCCCTCTCATTTTAAAACCATTACCCCTTATCCTATTGCTACACTCCCTGATAAAAAGTCCTTCACATCTCACCTGTAGGCCCTCCTTTATGTACTGAAAGACTGTTATAAGGTCTGCCTGGAGTCTTCTTCTCTCCAGGCTGAACAACCCCAACTCTCTCAGCCTGTCTTCATCGGAGAGGTGCTCCAGCCCTCTGATGATCTTGGTGGCCCTCCGCCAGGCTCAGTCCCACAGCTCCATGCCCTTCCTGTGCTGAGGGCTCTAGAGGTGGACAAAGAACTCCAGGTGGAGTCTCACCAGAGCAGAGTAGAGGGGTAGAACCTCCTCCCTTGTCCCACTGGCCATGCTTCTTGTGATGCAGCCCAGGATGCATGTATGGCTGGACTCAGTCTCAGAGGTCCTTTCCAATCATGAAGATTCTGTGACGGTGTTGGTTTTCGGGGCTGCCAGTGCACATTACCAACTTATGTTGAGCCTCTCATCCACCAGCACCACCAAGTCCTTCTCCTCAGGGTTGTTCCCAATCTATTCTCCACCCAACCTGTATTCATGCCTCGGATTGCTGTGGCCCAGGTGCAGGACCATGCACCTTGCCTGGCTAAACTTCACGAGGTTTGCACAGGTCCACCTCTCAAGTCTATTCAGGTCCCTCTGGATGGCATCCCTTCCCTCCAGTAGGCTGACCACGCCACACAGCTTAGTGTTGTTGGCAAGCTTACTGAGGGTGCACTCAGTCCCACTGTCCGCGTCTCCGACAAAGATGTTAAATAGTACTGGTCCCAATACTGCCTCCTGGGGAACACCACTTATCACTGGTTTCCACTTGGACATCGAGCTGTTGACTGCAACCCTTTGAGTGAGACCATCCAGCCAGTTCCTTATTCACCAAGTGATCCATCCATCAAATCCATGCCTTTCCAATTTAGAGACCAGGATGCCATACAGGACAGTGTCAACTGCTTTGTGTAAGTGCAGGTAGATTACACCTGTTGCCCTCCCCTCATCTATCAATGCTGCAGCACCATCATAGAAGGCCACCAAATTTGTCAGGCATGACTTGCCCAGTCCTCCTTATTTTCCCACATATCTTCCAGGAGGATCTACTGTGATCTGCTCCACGATCTTGCTGGGCACAGAGGTGAGAATAACCAGGGTCTTCCTTTCTTCCCTTTTTGAAAACAGAGGTTATGTTTCCCCTTTTCCAGTCAGCAAAAAGTCTGGAAGACTGCCACAACTTCTCAAACATAATGGAAAGTGGCTCAGCAACTTCATCCACCAGCTCCCCCAGGACCTGTTAATGGCTTTCATGAGGTCCCATGGACTTATGTACCTCCAGGTTCCTTAGATGATCTCAAATGTGATCTTCTGCAACTTGAACAGTGTGGTTAGAGCCCTTGATGGTGAAGACTGAGGCGAAAAAGTCATTCAGTACTTCAGCCTTCTCCATATCTTGGGTGACCAGATCTCCTGTTTTCTTCTGAAGAGGGCCCACATCTTCTCTAGTCTTTCCTTTATCTTTGACATACTTAAAGAAGTTTTTCTTTATGTCCTTGATGTTCCCAGCCAGATTTAATTCTATCTGGGCTTTAGCTGGTCTAATCTAGATCCTGGCCACCCAGACAGTTTCTCTGTATTGCTTCCAGTACACCCGTCCCCCGATTCCACTCTCTGTAGGCCTCTGTGTGCATTCTTCCTGAAACACAGGAGACCTGGAGAAGGGTTGTCTCTGTAAAAACTGCAAACAATTTGCGTGAACACCCTCTCTATGAAGACACATATGTCCTTGCCTTCGTATCGTTATTGTAAGATGATAAATAGCTCTATAAGCATGCCAACTTAACAAAAGCAAGCTGTAAGCATAATCCTTGTTTTTCTTGTGTAAGGAAAACCACTTGGGATGCCTGGCTATGACTGATGCACTAGGTTTCATGAGCAGGCGGACAACCCCACTCAATCCATCCTCTTGAATGAGCAACCAGAATAACATCAGAGCCACAGATGAGTCATTGCAGAGCACATGCTTCTTCCCAGCACCCTTCACAAGTCCTGACCCAGTACCTGCCCTCTACATGCCTCCAATTATAACAAGATCTGATTTCTGTAAGCAACCTACAGCGTGCCTTCAACTTTCCAACAGAACAACACTGCTCCTTCACTGACAATAATGACTTACAGTGACTTATAGCTACAACGTCCTGGAATTTGTTTTGGATTCCAGTCCTGAATCAAATTCAGTTCTTCGAATACACTTGTGGAACATTAAATTATAGTAATTGTCAAAATTTCCTCAAGTGCTTGTACTCCAGATAGCTGCTATGGCTACTGCAAGAGTAGTAACCAACCTCTTCAAAGCAGTACAAAGCAGCAATGATAAATGTTCTGGATGACTTGTATTTCGCAGAGTGCTTGCTCCACAGGTTTAAGCAAGATTGGTAACTTCCAAGAAAAAACAAAAAGCCAAAACAGAATACAGAACACAGTGCAGTTTCTGACTTCAGATGGCAAACTCTCATCAAATCTTTCATCTTTCATTTAACTCTGTGAGTGGTTGCACTCAAGTTGCAGTCACGGAGGTAGGGGCAGTTGGGAACAGAGTCATAAAAATGAAAAACATTAAAACAGCTTCACACACAGATACATATTAATGTATCCCAAAGTGAGAATTTCCAATGCAAATGGGAGATTTTAGAATTAACTTTGCAAAATGAGTTTTTTCTCTCAAGATACATAAGGAAATAACTGTCTTTAACATAAATTTTACAGAATCCTTTCCCAGGATGCATTTAATGCATTTAAAAAATCAATTTCTTATTATTTATTTAAGTTCTGCCTATAATTTTAGCTTCACCAATGCCTGTAGCAGACATACTCTTATTGTACTACATGCTTTTGGTTCTTCAGTTTTAAATATTATATACAAACAAGAAACAAAACAACTTAACTTACAAATTAAAATTTATCAGTCAAAACCAAGTTGCATACATAAAACATCTTGAAGTTTGCAATTTGTAATTGTTTCATTTAGTGCATTTGCTCATTTGTTTTGTTCTTTTCAAAGGATATAGGAACTCTTAATCCAACTTTAAAATACATACCTAATTCTGCTTTTTCAATACTACTGCCTGTATAGAGGACCAAAACTTTATTTTTCTACATTCCTGTTTAATTATGTGATATTATAAAATAACAATATAAGAATAATAGCAATTAAAAGCATATGATAAATGATAAGGCCTAATTCAACTACTGTGGAGTACAATGGGGCAAGATCTGTAATATTAATGTTCTTCAGACTATACCTTTGCTCCCACTATTGCAAAAAATTAATTAAAAGTTGTTATTAAAAGTCTCAGACATTGCAGTTACACACCCTCACTTGACACTCAACCATGTACACACAGACAACAGACCACTTTACTACTTACCATTTGAGATCTATTTTTGGGGCAGCCATTGATGTCTTCGATCTTTTCATTTGCTGAAAAGCAAAGAAAAGGACATAAAGCAAAAAGTTATACCAAGGATGTTTATTCCAACTATTTCCAGAGCATTTGCTGCTAGCTAAATAAAGAGGTTTCAGATGGTAGTTGCCTGGTCAAAGCGAATGTGTGAAACACTGAGACCCATCAAAAAAGAAAGCAGCTGGAGTTTTCTAGTGGGTCAAGCCTCCAGAGACAGCTGGGGGCAGAAAACAACTGGTCTGACAACATCTTGTACAGTGACGGGTAACTCCTTTGAACTACAAAATAGATTTAAACTCAGGAAACTGAATCACTGTCGGGTAGAAAAGTGAATGCTATGAACGGATGGATGTTTGCAGATCCATATTGATCTGCTTTGTAGAGTGAATATAGATCTTAAACCTAGATGGGAAATTGATGATCAATAAACAAATATTTTAATTTTTTTTTTTTTTACTTTTTCAAAGTACAATCCACAAGACTACTTTTCAAGCTACTTGTCCATGGCTTACATGCAACACAACTTGCAGAAAAAGACACGGTTTCAATCTTTGAAGTCTCAAGTGAAACCATTAAGTTGTTGAGGTGGAGAAATGTTTGCCTTACAGTCTTAGTTTGCTCAGTTTCATGTTTCAGTCTTGGACCCTGAAATGCCTTGCGTGTGCTAGACTGAAGAATGGGTTATAATCAAAGTTTGGTTTCCCACAGTTTTTTCACTGTAATAAAGGTAGGTGCTCACATCCCATCTGATGAATCAAACTGATTCACCTCCCATCAATTCTTTTACCAAAAAGCTGTATTTAATACCAGTGGCATATTCTCAGGACATTGGTAGGAGCTCCATCTCATTTCACGTCATTCTTCAGTTAGACATATCAAATTTGGCACGCAATACTCCAATAGCAGTCATAACAATGTCAGAGAAGTAACGTAACTTGACTCTTCTCTAGTATTCCCCTTTTTACACATCAAGGAGTCCCAGCATGCTTTCATACCACAGCAATGAATTTAAGAATCAATGCTAATACAAAAAAGATTGCAGCTAAGTCCACCGCACCGGTGCCCAGAGCGGTGCCCAGCCTCTACACTCTGAGAGCACACACTTCTTTACAGAGGTGTGATCTCAGATTTGATCATACAGAAATGATCTTTTATCTGTTTATTTTTCTTAAAGGAAAAAAAAGACAAAAAAAAAAAATTAGTTTCCCCTCCGTGTCCTGTAGAACTTCCAAAACATTACATGATGCAATTAAAACCAATGTTAGAAAAAAAAAAAAATAAAGCTTATTACCTGGCTCTTTTTAAGCTCCTATACACAAACTAGCTCGACTCACCTACTTAAAAGTTCCTAAACCGTTAGTAACTTGTTTCCAAATTTCTGCATTTCCTTTTCCTGGTTTTGTTTTCTACTATGCAAATGTAAAAACAAGATATTTACTCAACACTCCTACGCTTTGTGGGTATTGCAGCACATTCACATGCTTGGAGTACAAGCTTAGTGCTTGCTGTATACTAAAAGTTAACCCCATAAACCCTATAAGCTAAGAAATACTATTCTATAATGTGGAAAAATGAGTGGCAACTGAAGACGTAAGCCACCTTAAATTCTTCTGTCAGGAAAAACTTACATCCAACACACCAACTATTAGAGATGTTACCTCTTTAATCCCTTCCTTTGTTTCACGCTGTGGTTGTATTACAATTCTCACATAGAAATCATTCCTTTTGTCCTCATATCTTTCTATCAGCTATCCTCCTACCCTTCTCATAATTCATCATTCCCCAATTACTCACCACTTCACATAATGGTGTTGGCCTTCTCTGCCACAGGAGATGCAGATGACCAAAAATAACCAGAGAATATCAGAAGAGTAACAAGAACTGAGGTTTCTGCTCCAATCTACCCAATCCATCTGGTGCTATTTCTGCTTATCCCTGGACAATCACCTTTCCCTGGGCAGGTTTATGCCCTACCTTTTCTCCTCCTAATCCACTCCCAGTTCACCTATCGCTCTTGGTTACTCCTTTCACTAGATTAATGCAATTATAATCTCTTCCCCGCTGGTGCAACTGCTATGAAAAGCAAGTGGAATAGAGCGCAACCAGAAAAGCTGCCAGCAGAGCAAACTGCCAGCTGGGTTGAACTTTAACTCGTACACCTCTTTTGAACCCAGCAGGGCAAGGCCTCAGCAATTCAACCAGGCTGGAGAAGCACATCAAAGTGGGATGCACAGGGATATCCCCACAGGGATATTTGGCACGTTGCAGCAATCTGCCTAATTCACCAGCCAGTTGCGTTGATGGCCATTCCTTGGTCATAAACTGGACCCTTTCTTTGACCCTTCCATCCACATAAAAAATAAGTCCACGCACTTCATAACCATGAATCACGCCTTCTGTTACAGCCTTAGCAGCTATTCTGCATTAGTCAGTACTTTATGCATACCCTTGGACATGAGATTACTCTTTCTGAACGTATGAATTAATACTGTTCAAAAGAATTCCTACCTTTGCGTAGGAATTGTCACCTGCAGCTTTTTACTGAACAGTCACTCAAATACTAGTGAAATGAGCCTGTGTGTAATGTTCCATCCAAAATACGATAGGAGTTATCACTAGCGAGTACTGCTAGGCTTGATCCCAAGGTCCTGATTTGAAATATAAGCCTGTAACCTTCCCCTACAAATGTAATAGTACAATTTCCATGACAGCAGACAAAAGTTATGCTGAGGTAAGTCACAGTATGAATTTGAAATGAAATAGCTATCTGGAGTACTTGCAAATGACTTTTAAGTTTAGAACAAAGACCTATTCTGTTTAAGTCAATGCAATTTTCAATCAGAACACAAGCTACCCAGAATATTTAGATAAACCTGTAAGACAGGCTACCTTGGCATGCTCAAACCACCTACACTAAACAATGTGTCCACCAGCTCCTATATTGGTGTGCTGATTGCCCAGCACAACACCCGTGCACACTTCATTTCTTAATGAAACTAGTTTTATTTAACTGAGGGAGTATTTCACACTAATGCATGGTCTGCACCCCTGTTTAAAAAGCCATAGCTTTTGTATCTGATCTGATCTGGCTTTATCTGGTTGTATCTGATGAATTAAAATACCCCAAGCATCAGTAGAGAAACTACTACCAAACTGGTGTAAGTTTAATTTTAGCAATAATTCTAAGTCTTGAAAACTGAAGGCTCTCACAAGGAAACAACTGACAATTCAATATACTAGCAACATCAGAGCATGCACAGATCCAGTTATCTCCACTCATGAATTTAAATATACCTACTACGTTTATACGGCATTACTAAGGCATATATTACTTACATGTTCTTTTATAGGCTCATACATTTTGAGCTGAAATAAACCAGAGTGCTATGAATGTATTTTAATTGACTTGCAAATAGGAAAAACTGTCATCATGTAACTCTTTTATATTACTATTGGCAGTTTTGAAGTCTGAAGATTATCTCCTCTGATGTCAAATGAAGTTTCATGTCTTTTTAGATTTGCTCTTTGTTTGGATGCTAAAGAAAAAGAACTACCTAGTTATTTCTCTTTCCAAAATCTTTCTTTTTCTAAATATGCAGCTCTTTCACTTAAGTAAACAGAAAGGATTACTTTCACTCGCTCTGTACGATCATTAGCTCCTCTGGAGTCTTCATTAAGAAAAAAATAAATAAATTCACATTCATTCTTTTTCCAGCTTTGGATATTAATAGTATTTCAAGATTCAACATTTGTGATGTGTATCTCAGATGGTGAACACAAGAAAAAACTGTATCACTAATAATTAAACCTGAATCTATTTCAATGTCTTTGGATAATCTCCAGATACCTCAGGCACACGACAAAAAGGAGGAAGGATCTTCACGGCTTTTTTTACACATAGCACACCATAACTTAAAAATGAAAAACCTCTCCTGCACTGCATATAGAAGCCTTCTTAGTATGCAGTCTTGTTCGTTAAGAAAAAAAGCTTATCTTTTGCAAGCTACAGTTAAAGCTGCTTCTAGGTGTGAAAGTTACAACCATCTTTGTGACAATGAGATGCAGCGTGCCTAAGGCCATACACAGCAGACACAAATGACTTTTTCTTCACTGTTGACTTGGAGGATTAAACTGAGTAAGTTTAGATATGAACTTTGCTTCACATGAAAAGCACTCTCTGAAAATTAAATCCTTCACCTTGTACTTTAACTTGAAACTTTGGAAGTTTCCAGATCTATTCTTAAATACTTGACAAAAGGCAGTTCTGAAAACAGCCAAAAAAGAAAAAGCAAAGGTGAATCAAAGCAAAACATTTCTGCATATTTTAGAGAGAGTAATTTGAATTTCATAAGACTTTTGAAAAATCAATACTCAACTACATTTAAACATTTGGTACAACCATGTTCATGTTTTGATGGCGATATTTTTACAGACGTGTTCTCATGCAAAGGTTTTCTACAACAGCATTAACCCAGGGTAGCTAGATATGCACAAAAAGAATTAACACCTAAGCATGTTTGGGCTTCTAAAGATTTTCCCTATTAAAGGAAGCAGATATAGGATGAAATGCTGTTGATTACAAACACCTGTCCATACACTATCAATCCATCTTTTATCCATCTGTAGTTGCATGGCAGGTCTGTAGAACACTACTGAGGTGTAATGTTGCTCTACAACACAAAGATAAAATCTTTTTTGATAGATGGCCTCGCAATTTTGTCCCAGGAGAGGGCTCGCAGTTTCATACCATAAATCAAGGAACTAGCCCATCTCAAATTCATGCTAATATGCATGCACTGATGTCTTGTTACTTCACTGCTGTCTTCCTAATTTGCATCACAGATCTGTCAGTTTGCTTCTAACAATAGTTGTCCTAATTCCCATTAGCAGGCTTTCTAATTCCATCAATCTCCATTGGCCTATGCATGTGTTTTGTATCATCCCAAGTACCAGATGGATGAGCCTCTGAAGGAACTAATGAAGGGTCCCAGGCCCAAGGGAAGAAGGAAAATATGAAGCTTTACATGGCCAATGGAGAAAATTATTTAGAACCTCCATTATCTATCAATATTAGTGTAAACTGAGGGAATTAAAGGCTTTGTATAACTAAGCCTATATATTGGACTTGTCCTAATGAAAAATTATATTCCTCAGTTGAAAACTCATTATGAAAGATTTCTTGTTTCTGGCACATAAAAATTATACTCCTCCTCCTTTCCTAGCTGCATAGACAAATTTTCCAAACCTAACTGAAAGCATATAGTTCAACACAGCAGGCCAGTACCTATGTGAATTATCTTCAGACCAAATCCCAGAAGGTATCAGATAGTGAAGGCTAATGGCATCCTAGCAGAAAAAAAAATCCCACATCAGTTGCTTTTTTAACATTCAGCTGTGTGGAGTGATATTGGCGTGTCAGGATATCTTATCAGCAACATCAAGTATTTTTCCGCTATGCTTTAAGACAAGGCTTTATTGAATTAATCAGCAAAGTCTCTGAAGAAAAATTATCTACATAATTCCATGCGTTTGATGGATTTCCCCCACCCCTTGTGTTTATGTAGAAGATAAAAGCTGAATTTCTGAGCAAGTTGGTGCATACCTGGTACAAAAAGAGCAATTCACTTACCTACAACCTGGATTATTTCAGCTAACAAGACTCCATCAGTCACATCTTGCTGTAGATCCTTTATCAATCTCTTGTGACCAGATTTTGCTAGATAGTGATTAGCCCAATCCGTATAAATCTGTTAGGATAAAGATAAGCAAAAAAAGAATTATTAGTCATAACAACAACCTTAAAAATGAGAGTTCTTTGTTTCTTTCAGTTCCTGGGAGGATGATTATGATCATTGCTTTTTTGCTGTTTGAAACAAGTCAACAACATTAAAATTCAAGACACTGTGTAGATCAAGCATTCAGCTTACTATGGCTTTTCCTATTCAGAAATCTGACATCAAAGCTCACAGAAAAGAACAGTAATCTCCTGAACATGCTACAGATCCAATAGATCATCAACTAAATGTCTACGGCAGTAAAAAGTATGTAGAAGAGATTTTGATTTCCACTCAAGCTTTTTTTTTTGCATAATCACAGAATCATTATGGTTGGAAAGGACCTCAGAGATCACTGAGTCCAACCATACACACAAAAACCCCCTACAATCTGAGCCACTCGAGCATGCCCTGAAGTGCACATCTACACTTTTCTTAAATACCTCCAGGGATGGTGACTCCATCACCTCCCTGGGCAGGTCTTTCCAGTGCTTGACCACTCTTTCGGTAAAGTAATTCTTCTTAATATCTAATCTAAACCTCCCCTGCTGCAAGTTCATACCATTATTCACTTGGGAGAAGAGGCAAGCACCCACCTCTCTACAACCTCCTTTCAGGTAGCTGTAGAGGGCAATAAGGTCTTCTCCCAGCCTCTCCTCACATGACTTGTTCTCTAGACCCCTGACCAGTTTGATGGCTCTCCTCTTGCCAGTGCTCCAGCACTTCAATGGTTTTCTTGTAGCGAGGGGCCCAGAACTGAACACAGCACTCGAGGTGAAGCCTCACCGGTGCTGAGAACAGAGACACCATCACTTCCCTACTCCTGCTGGCCACACTATTCCTGATATAAACCAGAATGCTGTTGGCCTTCTTGGCTGCCTGGGCACACTGCTGGCTCATGTTAAGCAGGCTGTCCACCAGCACCCCCCAGATCTTTTTCTGCTGGGCAGCTTTCCAGCCACTTTTCCACAGGCCTGTAGCATTGCTTGGGGCTGTTACGACTGAAATGCAGGACCCAGCACTTGGCCTTATTGAACCTCATACAATTGGCCTTGGTCCAACAATCCAACCTATCCAGGTCCTTCTGTAGAGCCTTCCTACCCTCCAGCAGATACACTCCCACCTAGGAGGCTTGGTGAGTTCTCCTGCCAGCTCCCTGAGTACTCTTGGGTGAATCCCATCTTATAGGTGGGATTCACATATGGGCCGCATAGACTTATGCATATCTAGGTGCAGAAGCATATCATTAACTACATCTTCCTGGATTATCAGGGGGTTGTTCTGTTTTCCATCCTTATCTTCCAGCTCAACACCTCCTGGGGGTAGCTGGTCTGACCATTGAAGACAGAGACAAAGAAGGCATTAAGTATTTCAGCCTTCTCCTTGTCCTTGGCTGCAGTGTTCCCCCCACCCCCCAGTAAGGAATGGAGATTCTCCCTGGCTGTCTTTCTATTTTTGATATATTTATAAAATCTGTTTATGTTGTCCTTTATGTCAGTGGCCAAGTTGAGCTCCAGCTGGACTTTTGCCTTTCCTAATTTTCTTTCTGTATAGCTTGACAAGATCTCAGTACTTCTCCTGAGTTGCCTGTCCCTTCTTCCAAAGACGGTAAATCCTTCCTTTTTTTTTTCCTAAATCCCATCAAAAGCTCCTTGTTCAACCAGGTTGGACATTTTCCCCACCCCTTAATCTTGCGACACATGGAGACAGCCTGCTCCTGGGCCTTTAAGATTTCCTTCTTGAAGAGCATTCAGCCTTCCTGGACCCCTTTGCGCCTCACGACTATCTCCCAAGTCCTTCTCCTCATGTTCTTTGCCTTCATGGGAACCAAAAGACAAACTGTCACATCTAAGAATCAAGTATTTGCCACACCTGGAAATAACACAAGGATTGTAATTTCACGCTCCTCTTGCACTCACTAATTCAATGTTAATATTATAAAATGAAGAACAGATATTTTGACTAGAGTTATTTTAGTTATATTTGGTTATGCCCTGAGTTTTTCCAACCTGTAAAACACTACTGGTAGCAGCAATGAACAAATCACTCAATCTGAAACATATGTCCCCACTATCCATCATTTACCCTCTACCTTCATCTTCAGAGAAGGGGGACGTGCATTTTCTATGTCAGTGTCATAGACTTGAACAGAAAAACACTGGAACAGCCCCGTGAAAAAAAAAAAAAAAAAAAAAAAAACAGAAAGAAAAATCCCAACAAAAAAAACAGAGCTGAAAAACATCTCAATGAATTAAATCCTGAGTACACCAGTGATTTTCCTAGCTGACTGAAGAAAAGGGAAACCCCATACACACACTTTACACAAATCAGACATCGTGTTCCTTAACTCCTTTTATAAGAAAATGTTTTCCATAACAGGAAGATATTTTTAAAGATTCAACTACTTCAAGGAACTAGGACTGACTTCACCTATTTTTCTGCCACGCAGTCTCAGCTTGCTTATCTACAAGTAAACACGTATCAGGAAACAGGCTGAAAACTACTTATTTCATGAGCACAAGGGTCCACATGCACCCCTACACCGTTAAGGTGATTTAGCTGACAGGGAACTTATCATACACAACAACCAATTTGTTTTTAATGGGAGAGCTGTGATGCATGTCCTAGTTTATCACAGAAGGGCTTTCAGCAAACATGGGATTATATTCTGTTGCATCAGCCCCAGCCTGCATCATTGTCATGATGCAGATCATCAGGCAATCAAAGAAGTGCTCAGATCAGCCCTAGAGTTGAGACAGGAGACTAAGAGGGAACAGGCAGAGCAGACCCCTCCTGGCAGAACCTGAAATTACAGCAACAGCAAGACCTTGAGAACTAGTGAGGATTGATTTTTAAGCCACATTAACAGCGCGAGAATGCATGGCTGGCATTGCAAAACTGCTATTTCATAGCTGTCTCTTACTGCACTAATTCCCGCTGCATCCAGGAACAGCAGACCTCATAGTCATACCCGGGAAATAAACAAAACTGCACCAAAGAAATCAAAGACACACTTCAGTGCTTCAGGAAAATATAAAAATAGCCAATCTAAGCTTCTCTTCTAAAAGTCTTAGTTTACCACATTATTTTCCAACAAGCATGGCATGGATTTTTTTTTTTTTTTTAAACTGTCTGGGCTATATATTTACAAGCTCTGAAGGATTCTTATAGATGTGGTATTATTCAGGCTTATTGTAGTAGCTCTTTATGGTCACTGCTCATTTTAATGGCGTATATTAAGCTCATTATGGAAACTTTCCAGGATGTTTTCAAAAGCTGTTTGTTGCAAGTCTTTGTAATGTACTACACAAATATGATTCCTAATATTTCTTTTCCTTTTCCATACAAACAAGTGAAAATAATACATGTACAATGGCTGCTATTTCTAGACATGAAAAATGTTTCAAAGCACACAGTGTTTTCACATATTTAAAACCAGGTAAATATTTATGAAAACAATAGTAAAAGAACTAGGAAAACACTGCTGAGAAAATTTCCATTCATATACACCTATCTCTGCACATAAATTTTAAGTGTTGTCCAGGTATTTTCAGCAAACAGGGTACAAAGTCACATGTTTGAATATTCACATACAAATAACCTGAACAGTTGCCTAATTAAAAACCACAAAATCTTGTAATATGAAATATTTGACCCACTACAACCAGATACTGCCTTATTATATATACCACTATCGACTTTTAAAACTTATCAGTGATTTCCCACGGTATGAAAATCATTGGAGGCAGCTTCATTATTTTAGTTAGCAAAACCAAGTGAACAGCATGATTTGGGCATTATCTCCATAAGCAGGTCTTTGTGCCTGAGAACCAGTCAGTTTAATGTTTAACTCGAGTTCAGGTTCTGGCTTTTGTTCAAGGTGGGCTCAGCTGTTTGATAGCTTTTGTTCCCCTCTCTGATCTTAGGAACCCAATTATCTGGAAACAAATTAGAAACAAATGTGAAATATTTTTTCTTCTCTCCCCTCCTCCCCCCATCAATCCATCGGGTTTTAATTAAGAGCATTACAGGTAAATATTGATTTTGGAAATATTTAGTATATTATGAGTCACAGCTGAAACACTATTGCACAAAGCAATGAGGTTTTGAGAACACTCCCCCCAAACACCCTGCAATTATAAAGCTTTTGAAAGTTGTCTGTGAAGAAAAGGATGGGGGTTTCACCCTTCACTGAAGAAATTCAGTGGGGGTTTCTCCCCCCTCCCCTTTCCTTAGCCTTACCCCTGCTTGTTCAAAGCATGTTTCCGAGGAGAGAGAAATCTTGCTTTCCAGCTAGGAAACCTCTGCACTTTCCTTGTCACTTCAAGTCTCGAGTAACATTTCCGAGCACACTCAGAGATCACGTCTGTCACACCCAGAGCACACCCCAGATCATCTGCAGCATATTTCAATATTGTATCAGCAGAAAAGGTACCCGTCATGGAATCTAGACCACACAGCTACCACTAAGCACCATGGGGACGGCTGGGGAACACACTGACCAGTAAAAAACAGACACCCTGAAGCTTGGGTCCACTTAGAAGTAATTCAAACAGTCTTTTTAACCTTGGAAAAATCAATCAAAAAGCCAAATAAACTCAAGCTTGCCTAGCTGGCCATAACAGTCTGAAGTTGGTATCTCAAACCACAGTCTTCCTTTCTCCAGATACCATTCCAGAGGCAATAGGCTGATACCTGGCTGCTCAGATATTCTAACGGGCAGGTTCTTCTTGACCTGCTGGTGGATAGGGGCTAACTCAGCACCTACAGGACCATATTCCTCTGCTCCCAGTCAGTTAAACCCGGGAAGCAGAATGTGAATAAACTCACAAGAGCAATGAATGCAGCAAGATCCTTCAGAGACCATAAAGGAGACCCAGTATATCCACGCAGCTGCAATTAGATGAAGGTGCCAGCTATTATCATGTACTCCAGGGTCTCCTTTAAACAGAATTTAGATCCAAATGGGAATGCAAAAACTACTTCGTGATTTTTGTCTTCTCATTGCTATTTTAAAATACAATCGTTATGAAAAGGGTTCACACCAAACTACTTGAAAAGAATTTCCCTCTTCTACGCAAGCAAGCAGAAAATATTTTGTTTCCACAAAAAAAATTCTAATTAGAACAAATGCCCAAGTACATTTTCAAACCTTTCTTTTCCTCCCCCACCACGTCAGTTCCTAACTAATCAGACTGATCCTTTTCTTCCAGTAATTATCCTGAATCAAGCTCTCCTGAATTCGGTAACAGCTGAAGAGCATCTTTTTGACATCATGTAGCATAATTAGAGCAGAGGAAGGCTTTTTTCATGATTGAATAGTAGGGTTAGTCACACAGATAAACTCCATCAGAACACCCATTACAATGCAATGCCTGTGTTGCTGCTAACCAAACCACATTGCCGATTGAAGGTCACTGGAAAAAAAATGACCATCAGAAGCCTAAAAATAGACACAACCTATTGAGATGATCCCAACGGGAATGCCCACAGTTGTTACAAGGCTACATGGGGGGAGGAAAGCCCATCAGATGACTCATTGCTGCCCAGTGTAACGGGGTTTACACATGCAGACTCATAAAACCACAATTTCTGACTGGTAACATTAATTAGTATCATGCTGTTCCATCCTACACCCCAGTACAATGATCTTGTTAATAGTTATCACACTGCAAAGCCCAGAGGTAAACAGCTAAGGCTAAAGGCTTAGCTAAAAATCTCATCCTTGGGGAGCACCTCTGGATCCAAGGAAGCACCCTGAGAACAGCTATTCTGAAATTGCACAGATTATGGCCTTGGCAATAATGTGGCTGACACTTTGCTGAGCTACCGAAAAAAGGACAACCAAGCAGCAAGTAGTAAAAATAAAAAAAAAAAACAACAACAAAGAAACAAACAACACCCCCCAAATTTAACAGCATTTGTCACAGAACTTTTACCAGAGATTTCTTACAACTTGTGGCCTTATTGTCCCCTGCATGCTGTTCAAATCCCACAGGAACTCTGTATCATGTACCATGACACAAATCCTGCTAAAAGCACAGTACTGGCTCTTCCAGACCAAGTAAAGCTTTTCACTGCTATCCAAGACTGTTTGGGTTTTTTTCCCCCCAATATAAGTTCTTGCAAGAGAAAAAAAAAAAGAGGCTAAAAAAGCAGGGCACAGAGTAGACAATGTGTGCCCACATTCTTCTGTGATAAATAAAAGGTGTTAGTAAGCTTTGAGGAAAGAGTTCTGTCTCTGCTCCTTTTCTGTAAGAATAATGCTAAAGGTATGTGGAGAGCAGAATAGGAAGCAAAAATCAAAAATGCACGGTCCTCAGGCATGCCCACGAGTCCCCAGTGATCCCCAGCTCAGAAGGAGGGGTGGTCATTAAGACCATTAAGGTGGTCAAACTGATGCCTCAGAGAGATACAGGAAGCACCCTGAAAGTGAGGATGGGAGCCTGGGGTCTTGTTTACTCCACCCTACCACCACCTTGGCACCAGCACTAGAAAAAAGGGAGGAAACCACCAGAAACTCCAAGTTTAACGTAATGATGGGCCAAACTGCAGGTGGGCAATCCTTCTGACAGGTAAGTAAGAAGGTAAAATGATCTTGCTGAAAGGAATGCACACACTTGTGAACCCCCAAAATAGTTTTAATAATAATTAACTACTAATTAGTATCTAATATACCAGTAAATATCATCCAATATGATCGATTATCTAAAGTGCTGGAGTTTTCCAAGTATCCTCAACTACTGGGAATGCAGCTGTAACAAACTGAGGTCTTGGCTGCCACTTCCCTGAGGAGCCAAGGGTAACTCTGTTTTTTAAAGTATTTATTAAGTGGAACTCAACAAAATTATTTATTCTACTCACACATGCAAGTGTTTGTTGGAACAGCTTTAAATTATTAGGCAGTTGGTGGGAGGTATCCTGCTGAATATTACATTTTACTGGACACTTATGTACACTAACTACCTTTTGGAAGTTAAATAGAGAAATGGGTAATTTAAACAAACACCACCGGGACTATTTCTTTCCTTCTCTTTAAAGCCTTATTCCCGACTGGGGAGAGCTATTCTCATGGATATGACTGCAATTCAAGAGCAATGGGCTGACTCCCAGCACATCCAGCCAAGCATGTGTGTAAGTTTTAGCACGCTTGCAAGCCTTACCACTAATCAAGTCTGTAAAGCAAAGCTTTGGTCAATGCTAAATAAATAATGCACTTTCAATCACCCACACAACACCCTTCTTATCCTAACCCTACTGAATATTATACTGCATTTAATACAAAAGAGGAGAAAAGATATTTTCTTTTTTTTCCTCCACAATCGCACACCTTCTGAACCCCATTACTCCAGGCACTGCCTATATGGGGGGGGTTAAATATTTCAAATATTGCAAAGCAACATTTTCCTACGCACCAGCTAGAAGGTGAAGCAAGGCCAGCAATCGTGCTGGTAGCCTGCAAGCTCGACTCTCAATGCTCCCATTATACACATTTCCCAAATACAAATCCCCTTCAAGCTGGAACCGCACACTACGCCAAGCAGGTGGCCGCTCTCTTTTTCCCCCTTGCAAAACGTTTTAAGACATGAATAGAAATGAGATTACATTCACACCTGCGTCAATTTCTTTGCATATGCAGAAGTGAAACGGAGTTTAGTTTGCTGAGCTGACCAGCAAAAATCTGTTCCAAGTCATACTTGGCCACAGCGAATCAACTGATTTGATCTCACACCAACAGAAAATAATTGATCTCAGAGAAAAAGAGAAGCAAATGAACTAATTTTTTTTCCAGCATTTTCTAAAAAGGCAACTAAAGCGCACAGCAGATTATTTTCAAATATCACACTTCTCATACATGACACAAACCCGTTAAATCTACGATCACACACAAATAGCAACAGAAAAGGGCTTATCTGAAAAGGTGATACATTTCTACTCCGAAGAGAAACCACAGGAAAGTCTTAAGAAGCTGCAGAAGAAAAGGAGTGGGGAAAAAAAAACACCAAAAAAACCCCTTCTGAGGCTGATGTTAGTTACTGTTCAACAGTATTGCTGCCGTTATCAAGGAGCCAAGAGCTGCTTACTGTTTTATAATGGTCAAAGGAAAATTTACTTCTCCCACGAGCAGGGACCTGAAAGTTGGTACTACTTATTGGCATATTTAACATGCATTTATACTGCCCGAGTCCAGCTTGTTCGTCCTTCCCAAGGCATCTACAGTTAAATGATGATATATACGCCGGCATGTGAAGCTTGGATAGTTAATTTTAGCTGGAGTCATGCATGCGGGGTGCTCAAATTTCTTACACTGTCACATTTTACACCTCCCTTCCACTCCTGCTGCAGCTCTTCCCTTAGCACCCCCATTGCTCACTTCCCTAACTACTGTCTCCAAACAGTTTCAGTGTTTGACATCCATCTCAAACAGGATCAATATATTTTTATACGCACTTAACAACTCTTTAATAATGAAGCTATTCACAGTAAGCATGAAGTTTGTATGGGCTTTGGTGTAAGACCCTAGGTTAGTAGGTCAAGGGAGGTGATTCTGTCCCTCTGCTCCGCTCTGGGGAAACCCTACCTGCAGTGATGCATCCAGCTCTGGAGCTCCTAACATAAGAAGGGCATGGACCTGTTGAAGCGGGTCCAGAGGAGGCCATGAAGATGATCAGAGGGATAGAGCACCTCTCCTCTGAGGACAAGCTGAGAGTTGAGGTTACTCAGCCTGGAGAAGAGAAGGCTCCAGGGAAACCTTATAGCACCTTTCAGTATGTAAAGGGAACTTATAAGAAAGATGGGGACAGACCTTTTAGCAGGGCCTACAGCAACAGGACAAGAGGTAGCAGTTTTAAACTAAAAGAGGGAGGATTTGGATTAGATATAAGAAAAAAAATTTTTTTACAGTGAGGATGGTGAAACACTGGCACAAGTTGCCCAGAGAGGTGGTAGATGCTCCATCCCTGTAACATTCAAGGTCAGGTTGGATGATGCTCTGAGAAAAACCTGGTTAGTGGAAAATGTTCCTGCTCATAGTAAGCGGTCAGACTAGATGACCTATAAAGGTCTCTTCCAACCCAAACCTTTCTATGACTCTATGCTGTACGTATTAATAGAAAATTACTTTAAAAGAAGTTGTTGTGTATTTTTGTTTGTTGTTGTTTCAGATTTTTAGACCATCAGAAGACCTTCTAACCACCATAAAGACAATCCCCAGCATCTAAACATTCCCAGTGTCTTTGGTAATTTATGCTCTGGAGAGAAATCCAAGATTTTGCATGCCACTCAGATACTTGCAACAGGCCAAACAAAAATCCAGATACATCCTTTTCATGAAACACGGAACATTCACAATATTGAGTCACACCTTTGAAGGTTTTATCTATCACAAATGAAAGCTAAAAAGTATAAAGCTGAACTAGACCTAAAGAGGACACCTGCACAACTTGCCTGTCTTCCTGAGCAAGGCCTGCCTGCCCTTTAGCAGAAGCCCAACCATATGCAAGTCACCCCAAACCCCAAAGTCTGACCATGTTGCTGGCACTCCTTAAAAACACGGAGAATTGGCCCTTTTTGAGCGACTTGGCTTGATTGTTTTCTATTAAAAAAATAATGTTGACAAGGTGAGAAGCGATGACTGCTTCACCTCCCCTCTTGCCAAGTTGAAGGACAGACGTCTGACATTTTAACTGCTTATTTTTCAAAAGGCACACTTCTGCCATAGTAAAATCTATACAGGTCTTTTAGCCACACCACAGAAAGTAAGTCGGCAGCCACGGTGTCTCCACATCAGCTCTTCCCTCCTGCAAAGCCCACTCACTGACAGCCGAAGGGTGTGTGAGTGTGTGTGTTTTGGGGAGGTGGGGGATGAACAGGGCTTTGATGGAGTTTGAGGAGAAGATAACGTACCATGACTACCCAAGACATGAACTAGCTCCTTAACCTGTGTAGCACCAAGTGCTGAGCCTCTGATGTACCTGGGAACACTCGACTGCTCTGTGAGCAACAGCTCTGCTAATGCAAAGACAGGCACCGATGAACTGAGAGAAGGGGGAAAGTTTGCATGTCTTCCCCCCAAAAACCCTGGCCATTGAGGAAAGGAGAGAGATCTAACTTCAGGCAGCTACAAGTCTTACATCTAGCTTTCTGTTACTCACATCCAATACCCAGCATGGCCAGTTCCCCAAACTCAGTGTAATTTTGGCACACTTGGCCTGTGACAGCAAATAAGTCTTCTGAACTTTTCTAATGAAGACAGACTCATTTTCTCTCTTTGGAAAAGGCATAACAGACGGCTCCAAACAACTGCTCTAATTTCATTGGTATTTTTCACCTGGGGGCACATATCTGTATGGCTTCAGTATCATCTCCTCTGGGCAGCCAGCCATAGCCACAGGCAGGATCAAACAGACAAGCCACCACTGTTGTATTGGACTCTGAGAAAGAAAGGGGAAGTAAAATACTCCAAGAGAAAATAACAATCTGAAATTAAAGGCTGGAAATATAACCTGACTTGTCATGCAGCATTGTAAGGACAAAATCATTCCTCTACTCCATTTTGCCTTGATTGGTTAGAGGATTAATTCACCAAAACAACATTCACTGTTGTGAAGCAGTTCCAAATAAAAGTAAAATTGGTCTCAAAGGCACACGACTCTCAACCATTTAAACTCCTAGCAATATGTGGAGATGAAAGTTATATGATCCAAATAGTGAGGCCAGAAACATTACAAAGGTTTTTCTTAATTTTTAACAAAAGCAATTCACTGTGAGGATTAGGGAATTATAGAAGTTGGCCTGTGTCTCACCCAAGAGACCAAATCCTAGCCTGTGTTAGCCAAGAAGGACAAGACAGCATTCCCTTTTGGGTCTGCTTAGTGCTCAATTGAAAAAATGAGGCTCCAAAACCAAGGGCTGAGTAGGTTCAGCCCATACCAACACTGTGAAGTCACCAGCAAACTATCCTCTGCTCCTGTGAATGGGATGTCTAGTGCCTCTCAAAAAACAATGAATCATCTGCATTGCTTTTCTCACTCGGTGGAATGTAATTTAGTTCAGTGTCCAACATTTTTTACACAAGGCAATGTTTCTGAAGTTGCCAAAAGTTGGCGGAGGACATCAAGCAAGATTTAACCAAGACATGGATGAAAAATCAGCACGACTGTACCAATGAATGTGTTCATAACACATCTGCCAAGCAAGATGAATGCAACATTTGGAGACAGAAGGAACAAAAAAAGGAGAAACCAAGACTCAAACTTGGGGAAGTACTTGACCACACACTTGCCTCAAGCATGTACTCAATTCTCAATTACTTAGCACTTTAACTCTTCTGAACAGGAATGCTGTACTGGCATTGCTCATCAGAGAACTGTATTTTAATGTCACTATTTCTAGAGATTATTGATGGTAAGAGTAAGAATGAGAAGGGGCCAATTATCTTTCTAGAAAGTTTTTTAATATTCTACCCATGCTTCTATTTCTAGTGCTCTTCTAACGCTTCTGCTCTTGGGCACTATCAGAAATGGGACAGTTGGCTAGACAAGTCTTAGGTGTGACCTACTTTTGAAAGACCTATTTTTATTTTAAGCTGCATTTTCAAGATAGTGAAAAATACTTTGTGACAGCTGAGCATTAATTTGTGTGGCAAAGACTCGACCCCAAAGACGCAGAAAAAGACTAAGAATCTCAGAGGGGTTCAGCATCTCAATTAGAGCCAGATTATCACAAGAGCTCAACTTCCACATAGCCACCAAAATAAAAAAAAAAAAATAAAAAAAAAAATTTCAGACACTTAAAAAAAACTAAAAAAGCACTAGATTTCCAGCACTTTAAAATCTGATCTTCACTTTTTGTTGAGGAAGAGGGAAAAAGGAATATATCGGTGTGTATATCAGCAAACAGGTGGGGACACACAGCCCACAGGTGTCTGGCCGTAAATGTTTTGCTAGTGAGATCTTGAGATAAAAGTTCTTGCATTTGAAAATACTAACAACCATTTAACCATAGGTGGCAGCATTTCTGGTTTTGTTACGTCATCTACTATATTACTAACCATATGAGAAATCAGGAGAAAGCAAGAAGCTTTCTGTGTATGCAGGGATCACCAGGGGTTTGCCATATTTCACACAAAATAATAAAGGTGGTCCCCATCGATTGTTTCTACTAAGCGGTTACCAAGTCATCCCCAAGTTGTGTTTTTTTTTTCCAAGACAAGAAAAAATAATAATGAAGTGCTGAATTAATTTCCACAAACATAAGAAACTTAATGTAATCATCCTGCAGTTGGCCATCTGTTTCATAGATATGCATCTAACTGAATCTTCTGCTGACCGATAACTTTCAAAATTAAATTGCCCATCCTGACCCTGCTTTCAGCTTAGCTCCTCCAGCTTCCATTTAAAGGGTTTGGAGTGTTTTCTATATAATGATCTATACTCATACACCAATTATATAGTTAGAAGACAATTGGTAAGGGTTAAAGCTGCACATCTGGCACCAGATCTAGCTCAAAAGTGCAGAGAAGGGCAGTGTCCCCATCTACGAGGCAGACTAAGGGAACACAGGAAAAAGAAGTACTGAAGTACAGAGGTTATACTGAAAATTCCCTATACCTAGTTCTTCTCTCTCCACCATAGTCTGTGTCAGAAAAGCAGAGACCATTTCAGCCAAATGTATTTGTATATTTGTAAAGAATTTAAGAAATACCCTCCTAATGGGAAACAGCTAGCTTCTGTAAGTAATTAGAGTTTATGGCTGTATAAAATGATGAGTATTTGATCCCTAAAGGCCATTTACAGACATGCTGGCCAAGACCCCAGTTACCAGTTCACTGTCTTTGGGATGAAGAATGATCCTCTGCACGATATGAGAGGAAAATTCTGCTTCTTCATTCCCCGCTGACCTTCTATATTGCTGGGGAAGGAGGGAGGGGGGAGGCTTACTTCCATCAAAGCCACTGCTGGAGGCAGGATGCTGGACTCATAGGCTCAGTAGACTATCAGCCAGATCTGTGTTGGCAAATCCTATGCTCCTAATTAGAGAGGTTCACTGAAGTGACACCAGCCTCTGCTTTCATTGATCTGGCAATTAAAAGCAACGCTGTAGGGTTTTACTAAAATTTCTGATAGTGAACCTCTAACATAACCTTCTACAAAAGGGAAAAAAAAAAAGTGTAATCCAGTAAAGTAAAATTTATAGCAGGCTACTGATTAATAATTGAGAACGATATCTCATGGCTGATCAGGAAATGAAAGTACAGGCACAATTCCCACAAGCGTAGGAGGTTCAGGCATCTTCTCCTGAGAGCTTCCTCGCACAGCTTGCGGCCACTTAAAGGCCTTCTGCACCTTCCTGAAAAAATCATTCAAGCAAAGGAAATTATTTTTGCACTGCTTCTGAAGTTTTGTGCAGAAATATATATAGAACAGTCCTTTAATAGTGCAGTCATGAGGCATATCAATTGTAGATTTCATCTATTTTCAACACAAAGGGGTTTAACATCAAGATACTTCATGGGAATATCTAAGCCTTCCACAGCATGACCTACGAGGCTAACACTATTATTTCAGCTCCTTATCATCTCTGTTGATACATTCCTTTTTAAAATGTGGATGGTTTGAATATTTCTATTATTATTAACACTCTTCTAACAAGTATATGGCAGCAAGAAGCAATCAAAAGACCTGCAAGCTCTGGAAAATTCAGGAAGCACAAGGCAATGACAGCAGACCATGCTCTCAGGGGCCTCCAGCGCTCAAATCCCTGTGTAATTTATGCACACCTACATCATCTGTTTCGCAGTTTGAGATCCTGCATTTAGTTTCCTGCATTAAATCCTGCTTCTGCCCCAATACCTACATCTAGGAAAGCGTTACTCCAGGAAACTTACGTTCTGAAAATTGGCTGACAGGTTTAAGGAGAATAAAAACAATAGAGAATTTAGAGGGAATAAACCACTGTAATCCATTGTGGTCATTTTACTGAGAGTCTGTAGATATTTAACACTTGACTTTTTAATTCTGTTTTAATTTTAAAAATTTTGTAACCCCTTAGTTTTCCTTCAGATGAGAACACTCACTTCATTCCATGCTATAGATGTGGTCAGATGTTCACAGAGGATGTAGTTGAAAGCACATCTGTGTATGAAACTGAGTATGGTTTAAAGTAACACCAGCTAAGAACACTGGTTTACCTGCAGATAATATCAGAGTAATTTACTGGCAGTCACTGGGGAGGACTGAGCCTACCAGCACAGAAGCAAGGTCGTCAGCAAAATCAGGGTTTGGGGTTTTTTTTTGCCTGGAGCAAAGGTTGGAGGAATGTTGAACAAAGATCATGCTGCTAGGTTAAAAAAAAATAAAATACATATATATAAAAAAGGAAAAAGAAAAAAAAAGAAAAAAAAAGAAAAGAAAAAAAAAGAAGGGCATATGCATACATGTATCATAGTATCTTAATTCAGAAATCTACCAGAGATACCAGTACTATAAAGAAAACAAACCAAAAAAAAGCTATCAGATTTAGTTACCTATTTTCCTGCTAAAACATGACTAATATTTATAGTATTACTTTCTCCAGTTGTGTCAACTGCAGCTCAATCTCCATGACCTTAACACTTTACAAATAGCCAAGAAGAAAAAAAAAAAATTAAAAAAAAAAAAAAAGGAAAAGAAAGTCACAATAGCACAATGTTGAAATTTTAGCTTACAGGCCATTTTTTTTTCAAAATGCAGGCCGAGAGCATTGTCTAAAACTTGGAACCATACTAAATTAATTAAACCACAGGCAGATAGCTGAGTCATGAATGTAAGTGAGGTTTTTTGGGTTATTTTTTTTTTAATGACTCAACTCCCTAGTACTACCATTTTTGCAGTATTAACACCTTTGGCCACACTTTTCTTCCAAATTTTGTTTTGTTTTGGTGTGGGTGTGTGTGTGGGTGTGTGTGTGCGCGTGCAATCTCTTAACCACCAGGATGCTTTGGATTATCAATTTTTATCTCTACAAATAACTTCCTAGATATCTCTTGCAGGTTTTCTCCTGAGTTATCACTTGGATTCTTGAAGAGCAAGACTGCTTCACATTTGGCATTGGACTTTCAGTTGTGGCTGCATTTACCACCGTAACACATATGGCAGCCTCAGCTGAAGGACAAAGGCTTTCAAAGAACATAAGCTGGGGACACACTGTGAGAATCAGGATGGATTCAGGCAACTGACAATTAGTGTGTGGTTCTGGGCCAGCTCCATTGCAGTGCAGACATGATCATCATTTTAAGGACCTCCTCGAGGTGAGTGACATTTATAGACATGCATTAAAGGAGTGCGTGCTTGTCACTGCCAGAGCAACTCTGACACAAAGACCAATGAAGAAAAAAAAAATCCCACTGAACTATATAGGAGCTGACAAAGGCAAATTTGCTCCACAGGCAAATTTAGAGTGGCATTTGGAAAAAATGGATCCTTGCCAAAATTAATTTCAGTTCATCCACTCTGGACCCACCGCTATTTAGGAAATCCAAAGTTTGCAGAAGAAACTGTAAGTAAACCAGAGCACAATCTCATCTTTAAAATGTGAGAAGCATCTAAATCCAACAGCATTCTCACTGATTTCTTCTGTATGTCCTGAAAAAATAGTTTGGCCAAACATTACAAGGAATCTTCAAGCTTCAGACCACAAGGTGATCATGAAGTTATGACGGACATGAAGGAAAAAAAAATAATTAGATTTCATTAAGTAATTCAAAACACATCTACGTCCTTCAGCTTCGGCAATAATTCCACTTAAGACATAAAGCAGCAAATCAATATAGGTTTTCTCTTAAGCGCTCTTAAACTTTAACAAAACCAGCAGAAACTAGCATATCCCAATGTACTCTGTAAAGAACACCGACAAGCTGGTCCAGCAGTGCCTACAAAAGGAACAGCTCTCTTTACTGTAGGCACTATTAAGAAGTTCCTAGAGACTTTGAAGGATGAATGCATGTTTTGGCATATGGCATAAATCCTCAAACCTCATTATATTAGTGCATAAGGCAAACATTTACTACTGTTTACTACTGCTACAACACAGTTGACCTAAGATAGCTCATATGTAATGACTATATCTCAGGCAGTAACTGGTAAGAATTGGGATTACTTTCAAATCCAGCAATCTCAGATGTTGAGAATGTAGCCAGAAAATGTAAAACCCTCAGAGTGTATGCGGCATAAAAACCAGCATGGAACAACGCTGATGCTTGGTACCCAAAACAGCACTTAGCCTGTCTCCAGCTCATTAGCTAGAAAATCCACGACCCGGTCCAAAGGAGAAGTTATTAGCATTTGCCTGTTTTACAGGGGGCAAGGTCTGTGCAGTTTTATATCCTGATATTTGTCCAGTGTTTTGCAAACCAATAATGCAGAAAATAAGCTCTTAGCAATACAATTCTGAATGAAACATGGACGTACGACGTAATTGCATTTAGCACATCTGTTCCTGTATTTCCATGTTATCGATTTTTCCTTTTTTAGTAGTAAATAGCACATTAAAGCACTCTTAAAATCTAAATGAGTTAGTGTTTTTAACACCCATGTCTGTTCAGTGTGATCCTTTACACTTCCAGTGCGTGGGTAAGGGCCAAGGATAAATAAGGGAAGGCTTTACAAACGCTTCAGGGACACCTGCTTCATGCTGCTGACATGTTATTTTCCCAATTCTCTACAGATGCTTGTCTCAAAAAGCAAATAACCCAAAGATCAGATTAGCAGACTGATACTTCCATGCACGCAGCAAGACGGACAGACCTCATAAAAGTCCTTACTAGCCTTGGGACCAGCCTCCATCCCCACAGAAGGATTAAACACAATTAGCATCAGTTGTGCCTAACCAGTACAGCAGATGTCTAACAAAGTAATAAACCTATAACTTTTACATGGGGTTAAAAAGAACCCTCTCCTTTCCAATATCTAGCAAATGATCCATAGGCCCCCAAATGTGCTGCATATTGCTTCGTGCTGTCTCAAGACTCCCTTATTCTCTCATCAGTCAATTCATCAGCAGTCACTTGTCAGCTAAAAAAACCACACCATCAAAAAAGCTCGTTGAGCAAATGTCAGAGAACATTAAATTAACCAGTCAGAGATCAGCAATGAACAGCTGACACCAAACTGAACCCAACACATGGCCCCATTCACATTATTGTTAAACACATGTAGCCAATCACCCAATCGTGCTACCTTCAAAATCACATTAAAGGATCTTTATTTTATAAAACAAAACAAAAAAAATTGCTTGCAAACAGATATTAAACCTCATATTAAGTATGACCATAAAAAATAAGCTATTGCTTTTATGTAGTTTGAATTCAAGGTACTGTTTTACCTCTAAGCTAAATTTATTAAGCATTTTCTCTTTAACTCAAAGTGACTGTAAATATATTTCTACATGGTTCTATTTGTGTACAAAATGTATAATCTTACAGGAAGGCCTCCCAGGTACCCACTCAAATCTGTATTAAATTTCCTGCCTGCTTTATAGAGTTAAGTTGGCTCCGCTGATGAAAAAAAACAACAAATTGTGTGTAGTGTTAGCCCCTCATTAACTCCAGTCTTCAAAACAGATTATTTACATACATGTCTAAAAAACAACAAATGAAGGCACCATCCGAAGGAGATCTTGTAATATAAAGGTGGCCATCATTCCTCACCCAAAGAGCTTCAGCTCAAGATTACTAAGGGGCTGAGAGCCACAACATATACACACATTGTATACCTCAGAGAGTCCAAGGGAAGATGTGATCCCGTGTGCAAGCCAACAACTCTCCTAAGGTCCCATGACTTCTAGCAGTACAGGTGGGTCCCAAAATGACCTAATGATGCCAAGCTTGAAAGCATCTTTAAGCCTGCTTCTGCCATAGATTGTCCCATCAACACCTATGTCAACTTATGCCCTCCCCAAGAGCACATGTGTTCTTCAGCCTTTCCATAGACCTCAGTGGAAACAGGATTGGCGCCAGCAACTGATGACTCCAGAGCAGAGAAATCAAGAACCACTCAGTATAAATGCATTAAAGCAAGAAGCCTGATGGCTTTCTCTCCTGGCAGCAAAGACCATTCAGTGCTGTGGCTGTTAATCACAGTTACATGAGGCTATCCAGGGATCAGGAGATACAGTTGCATGTAGGTATGGGAACAGGGTAACTATGCATTCGTTCTCTCTCAATGAAGGAAAAACCCAACCAGGCAATATTTTCAAATCTCAAACACAAGTTGTTGAAACAATAGGGAAAGAACTGTATCTACATGACACTAAGTTGCCCGGAATGGCATCTGTGTGTTTCCCTCTTATTCGTTGAAGTTTTCAGCTCTGAGTAAATCTCTACATCTCTATGCCTGTCAAGCCTCCCATCCCTTGTCTGTCTTATTTAAATAAAACTTCTTAGATGTATTTATACTACACACTTCCAGGACAAGAGTTGACATTACGTGTTTCAGTAGCACCTCATATAACATGGTTGTGATCTCAATAAATGAATCTAGGCAATCTCAAGATTTTAATAATAATTTTCAAGAGACCAACACTTTGCCACTCTTAGTCATAAATAAATAAATGAATAAAATTTTTACAGAAGGCCAGAACTTAATTCCCCAGACATATCATCCTCTGAAATCCAGAATTTAATTCCCCGAACATATCATGCTTTGAAATCCTGGTATCCTATATCGTTGATCCTCTCCTGATGTATAACTTACACTAGAATGTCTTAAATCAAAAAAAAATTAAAAATCAAGCAACAAATACTTCTATCTTCTGAATTCTAAAATGTGTTATCACAGACCTCGAGAGAACAAGGTAGCACCTCTGTGATTTTGAAAACTTCTGTGAAAACCAAGCCACAGTTTAGGCAAGTGTTTGAAGTGCTGATCTTTTGGTAATACCTGCATTGAAGCCAATGGTAGTCAAATACCTATCCTCATATTAGTTAAGTGCATTTTGGCCATGGGAGAAAAAAAAAAAAAAAAGAGAGACTTCCAAATATTTCTTAAAAAAGGGGAAACACCCTTACAGCAAATCTCCGAATGGCTGCCATAAAAAGCACAGAGGAGAAAATCAACTGGCTTTACAACGCCCAATTATTTCATAGGTGGTTATTAATCCTATTGTAATGTAGGCACTATGGTTAGATGCTAGACCAGTGATACCACTCAACTAATGGAAATCAGATACTTAAAAGTATTCGTCAAGTTCTCTAGTACTTCCTTTAGAAAGATGTGATAAAAAAGATACACAAGTACTTCTTAGTTCAGAAGTTTCTTTGAAGCACAATGTCTTTCTGCACAAAAATCATCTTCCCTCCTTCCCTTCCACAGTAATTACCTTGAAGAAATATTTAACAGAAGTTATGTAGGGTCATTTTCCTTGGACAACAAGGAAATTATAATAAATTGTAGTAACTGCCCAGAAAATCTATGAGGAATTTATGTCTGTCAAATAAAACTGTGCACATTTCAAAAGTAAAAAGTAGGACCGTTATGACATATAAGAAGCTTATTGAAAGGGAATGGTTAATATTTGAAGTAAGACTTTTCAGACAGAAGGCAGTCCAGAAAACATCTGAGCCGTCACAGTCCCACCATAATGACCCTAATTGTGAACTATCTGCTACTAAAAAGATGCAAGTGCTGGTTGGCTGAGAGACTGAATATTTCCTCACACGTAAAATTTTTATGACAATTTTTATGACAATTAAGACTTACTAAAGGCCTCGTACAATGCCCTGGTAAGAGCTCACCTGAAAAATCTCACACAGTTCTCATCACCTGTGTTCGAGGACAACAAATTGAGACTAAAAAGGGGGCAGAAACGGACACAGGAAACTAAGAAACTGTCCTGTGAAAGAAAACTGTAAGAATTTGGTTTTTTAAACTTTGCAGAGCAAGATGCTCTGTGCTTAGGAACACCATGGAAGAACATGGTGATAATGTCACATTGATAAAATAAATCACTCCATTTCACATGCTACTAGATACCCACCATCTGCATTGATCCCTCTGTGCTCTAGAATAAAGAAGAATTAGCACAAACCCACATGTCATTAGGAGAAAAGGAAATAAAGTTTTCAGAACAATGTACGTGATTTTAATTTTTTCCTCAGTGTCCTGTGAGGAATATAATAAACTAAAATCAAAGTTGCATTCCCAAAAGGCATCCTGCACCAGGACAGGAATACTTTTTCCTACCTCAAATCCCTTTCCAGCCATAATCACAGAACAGTATTAAAAGAGGCTCAAATCTCTACACCCGAATTCTAAATTAAGGCAGACAAATAGATTAATCTGGAATATTTCAGGGAGCCTAAAACAAACAGCACATAGTACCTACAGACATTTTCAGAAGCGCACTTCTGAAGTTCCTTACAGAAGTATATTTTTTTGTTCATGTTATCAGCACTGAAATGTGACATGTACAGCTCATAACAGAACAGTTATAGTATAGTGTTTATTTACACTGAGATGTAAGCAACTGAATACGCACATGAAAGCATTTGCGAATTACTGAAACCGCTTTCTTGTTTCTTTGATTCCCACACTGATGTTGACTCCTTATTTAAAGAACTCTGCTTAATATGATCTTAGATGTTTAACATTTATATAATATTTATATCTATATATTGTATAGAACAAATACAGGCTGTGGTGGGTTTACCCTGGCCAGCAGTTCTGAGCTGCTATGAAGAAAGTGAACTCCAACCCAGCTGCTCTCAGTACACTCACACACAGTCCCAGTACACACATGTACACACATCCCTTAACCGAACCCAGAGTTCCTGGAGTTAAACTGGAACAAGGCCTGGAAAGTACCTCTATCTAGCAATTTAACTAACCATACAACACAACTGCTGCCATAAATTGATCAAAGTCTCTCCTAAAAGATATGTTGAAGTTCGCCTCTTTGAAAGAGCCTGTTTCAGCACCTGCCCCCATCAATTAGAAACACTCCGCTGTTTTTTAATGTCTTTAGAGAGAATATACATATGCAAACATTATGTTTATTTTCCTGGTTATGAGTGTCAAGGAATCAGAGTTTTCTTTCTCTTCGTCAGCCCAATAGCCCTCATCTCCTTTGAGTTTCAGAACAATAAATGACACCAGAACTACGTATAAGATTCTGTATGAGATTCCTCCTGCCTCCTAGTAGTTTCGTTGCATTCATGCTTCCTTATCTGTACTGGAAGTACCATTTCTGATACCTCTCAGAAATTGATCATATGCAATAGCATCTTTAGAAACATCACCTATGAAACAGAATTGTACTTTGCTCTTTATTTTAATCTTAGTAGAGTGCCAGTGACTGATTAAGCCTTCAATCTAGACACCTAACAACTGGCCAAGGTTCCAAACTTTTCAGCTTGGAAAAGTTCTGTAATAGGCAGTGATCCAATTCCAACATTAAGTCAAGTATCAACTGCAAGAGAATACTATAAAGATTCAAATAAACTGCTTAAAAGCCACTAATATAGACAGCAAAAGCTTAGGGAACTGCAGTGATTATTTCCCTTACTTAATGAAAGGTATAGCTAAGTCAGCTAGCAAAAATAGGTCTATCAAAGCATAATTTTTCCAACCTCTTATCATGCCAGTCAATTCTTCTGTTGTAGTTTTTAAGTTAAGCACTTGAAAAATCTCTTGCAGAATGAAGTGTTTCTTCCAAATAAGTATGTTTTCTTTGCTGCATGCTACACATCAGTCCAGAAGGCACACTGAGATAAGAGCATTAAAGGGAAATATTTAGTAGAAGGGGAAGCCATTTGTAAACCAGGACAGAAATCTTATACATAGTGATAAATCTTTTAACACTCTCTTCATGGGGAAAATTTGGAATTGACTCACAACTTTACAAAAACAACTTTTTCTTTTTTTTTTTTTTTTTTTTTTTTTTAAATAAGAACATTTTTTGAAAGTCCAGCGATCTACCCAGCTTAAGGCCCATCAACTGCAAAACTCAGGAACTCAGGTACTGATCTAGTTGGCACCATTTACCTCCTGGCACACCTTCAGGGTATGAGCAACATAGTATGCGCAGGAGGCATCATTCCTTCTCACCTAGCCCACATGGAACAACATTTTTTCCACCAGTCACAGGGGTATGGGATGAAGACGTGGCCCCAGCCCATCCTTGCATGAAATCTCCCTTTCCCTCAGTCCTCCTGCTTGAGCAAAAGAAAGTGCAGCATTATCCCCCAAACAGAGGGGCTGTTTGTCAGGAAGTCTAGTGACAGGACAAGGGGTAATGGTTTTAAATTGGAAGAGGGGAGATTTAGATTAGATCTTAGGAAGAAGTTTTCCTGTGAGGGTGGTGAGGCACTGGAACAGGTTGCCCAGGGAAGTTGTGGCTGCCCCAGCCCTGGAAGTGTTTAAGGCCAGGCTGGATGGGGCTTTGAGCAACCTGCTGTAGGGAAAGGTGTCCCTGCCCATGGTAGAGGGGTTGGAACTTGATGATCTTTAAGGTCCCTTCCAACTCTAACCATTCTATGATCTTCGTAATAAGGATGAGGTTCTGGCTGGATGCACACTAAGGTACATCCACACCAAGACTCTACTTGCTGCTCAGAAAAAGATAATCTGGTTTTATTCATAATTTACAGGTGTCTATTCATGAAGTTCATTTACTTCATAGTTTATGTCTATTTATCTTTGCTTATGCAAAGACATGCACATTTCTTTTCCCTCATGTTATTTAACATGCTAAAATCTAAACAGAAAAGAATTACAGAGAAAGAAAAATCAAACCAGAATTCTATCTGCTTAATAGTAAGCGCCATTCAACTTTTATAAACTGAAAATAAGAATAGAGGTGAATAGTGAAAGGTGAGCAGCTGCCTGTTCAGTTTTCTCCAGCTCTGTGTCCCATAGGCGTAATCCCAACTAAAGAAAGACAAAAAACACTCACCTAAAGAAAAAAGTTACAAATGAACAACATTAAATAAAATTCTAACAAGCTCAAATGTTTGTACATCTAAAAACTGTTTTTATGATACATTTCACAACAAAATGCTAGATCCTGCTGCCACTAAAGTGGTTTCTCAATCAAGTTTCTTTTATTTCATCTAAAGAAATAAAACTTTTAATTTGGGCCTTCGCCATTTTGTGTCAGATCCAGAATATTTCTTCTTGAGAAGACCATTTTCATTCATTAGTTCCTTGAAGGCTCAAAAAAAATTCCAACCCTAACCACAGAAAAACTCCACCTTGGAAAGGTTATCTACTGCCAGTCATTTCCAGATAGTTTAGTTACCAT
>VXBW01000623.1:104048-217312 GCA_013400375.1 Thinocorus orbignyianus | reverse complement strand
AAAAAAAAAAAAAAATCTTACAGAAGGCTGGAACATTCTCAGATTTCACAGCTATATATACATGCTACAAAACTGGGGGTTGCTCAAAACCAGGACAATTTCAAATTTGCATAAAGAAAATGGATCATATGTTTTTCACAACAACCTTCAATCATCACAAAAACAATATATTACCACTTGCAAATTCTCAAAGCCATAGAACAGTGACTGGGAAAGATCATTGTTTTGATTATGTAAAAAAAAAAAAGTGTTTGCATAAGGTGTGTAGCTGACTCATAACAGTTCAACAACAGAAGAAAAAAAAAAAAAGGAGGAGGAAGGTTTTACAACC
This sequence comes from Thinocorus orbignyianus, assembly GCA_013400375.1. Lineage (NCBI taxonomy): Eukaryota > Metazoa > Chordata > Aves > Ciconiiformes > Thinocoridae > Thinocorus > Thinocorus orbignyianus. The sequence goes on along the minus strand of VXBW01000623.1, from coordinate 216,981 downwards.
ATATGTTGAAATTTTATTCTGGTAGTCACAAATGTAAACCAGAAAGAAAATCAAAATTAAACATTTCTTTTCAGAAACCCAGGAGTGAGGAACTCTACCGTCAAACTCGCTGGGTTAACAGCCCTGCTCAACTCACTCACCAGGAAAAGGAGCAAGCTACCCAAATGCAATCTTTTTAATCCTGAGAGTTGGAAATACCTTAGAAAGTAAGCACAGTTTATGTAGCCAAAAGGTATCTTGGTTACTGTCTAACCACTCCTCCCAATGTCCAGAAATAACATCAACACACTCCAGAAAGACTGGCAAGAAGCCTGTCACGGTTGCCCAGGAAATACATCCAGCAATAAAAGCAACCTTGTATTATGCAGGTAATTCAAGGTGACAAACAGATTTGTTCAAACATTCTGTCAGGGTTTTTCCCACCCTCCCATACAGATTATTAACATAGAAACTAAGATTTTTGAAGTTTCCCACAATCAGGTATGGAATATTTCGAGGAACTAGATGGTCTTGCTAGGTTACAAGCAGTGCAAGCAAGCGAGCAAAACGGCTAGCAGGAGAGAGACCTGAGTGTGTTCAGCCTCTCAAACACGTGAGGTTAAGGGGGGGGCCTCTGGTTGGAGAAGACAACAAGAGCAAGAAACAAGCAAGCATTACAGGTTGTATCAAGGGAAATTCTGGGTAGATTCGAGGTGAAAAATTCTTCCAGTGGAAGTGGTGAGACACAGGCACAGAAGCTATGCATTTTTGGAGCTTGACAAAATCAACTGGCCCACAGGAACCTGATGCTTCTTTAAAGCAAGATATACTTTGAGAAAGGGCTTGGCCTAGGTCCTTTCCAGACAACCCTTCCAACCCAAATTATTTTGTGATGCTATTTACAAAAAGAGTTGGGATAGTTGAAGTTACTTCTAAGGACTCTCTGGGGATCAGACAGTAATCTCCAAATCTTGGTTACGCTTCTTTTCCTTAACAAAAGCACTACTTCCCATCTATGTCTGTCTTTCAGAACACATCATCAACTTGGTTCCCAAGGTAAATTAACAGATAAAACGCCTAAAATGACATGATGGCTGTGAAGGGGACACAATTCATGTACGGCCCTAGGTCTGGTTGGTTTACCTTCGTCCCAACAGTGTACAATACTAGATCCAATACAGTAATGATTTTCCAATATTTCTGAAACAAATTGTTTCCAAGTATTTAGAATTATTTTCTGAAGTGTTAAAGAATGGCGTGGCAAACACTAACAGAAAAGCAGTGAAGCGGTGGAAAGTCTAACACAAGCATCAACAACCAAACCTTTAACTCTCAAGACGAGTGTCCTAAACAAACAGCATCGCTCTAGAGTAAGACTGAAAAACATCCACGGTGCAGTACAGTTTTGTACTATGTAAACCAACCCCCCAAAATAAAAAGGGTCAAAGAATAACAGCAGTAGCTCAAAGGACTCTCGCAGAAGTCATCCATACCCTTTTCACCCTACTTTTTACGCCACTATATTTGGAATCTACGTCCAGAGAAGTAGCAAGATCAAATTTTCAATAACCTAATCGGAGCTGGACCTGTAGTAGAGCTGTGAGTTCTCAAAAACTATATCCTAAGTACTTTAAATCCTCTTGGTTTCAGGAAATGAAGATGTGCCCTAAACATCAGAATCCCCCTGATATACTTTTCATCAACACCCCAGTTTTTACAAACAGAACTAAGACTTGCAGGATCCGATATTTAGGGACTCTGTGACAACAGCAGGCAAAGGAATTTGCCTCTGGCCACCTAAAAAGACCTATATTACAAATCAGAAAAAAACTGAGCTTGCACACTGTGAATCTTATGCTTTCAACCACAAAGCGATTCTTGCTGTCACCACCCAAATCTCTCAACACTACATATTTGGTTATTTTTGGTGTATTAGCCATAATCATCTCACCCTAAGCTAACGTTGACAAGCATTTTCTCTTTCTTTCCTTCTTTCTTTCTTTCTTCCACAGAAACGTCATGACCACAGGGAGGAGGGGGGAGAGGAAGTAGAAAGGAATCGATGGGGCACGGTGCTTTGTGGCCATCATTTGGGCCCTTTAAGTCCTCACCAGCTCCACTAATAACACCCTCCATTCCCAGTCCAGCCCAGGACAATGCTGATTCTGTTCCTGTCCCCAGCAATTGCCAAAACCCCACTGCCAGCTCCAAAATGTTGACAGAGCCAGTGCCTGCCTTTCAGCAGTCAAGTAGGGAGTCATGTTGGCTTCCTCACCAGCAGGGATCCAGCAGAAGTTATTTTAAGCCTCCCTAAACTGCCGGTGAAGTACTTCAAAATCCTTTGAAAAGCTATGCCAAAGAAACTGGAAGAAAACACATATTCAATAAATTCATCCCACATAAAACTTCATGGCCAGAGAAAGAACTGAGAAGTACAGTTTCACTGATTGTAACAAAAGGGAAATTTTCATTTGCAGCTAAGTACCACAACAAATAGCTGAGGACATCTCATTTAATCTTATTTCTCACAATATATGCATATATTTATTTGTATTTTATTTATTTTAAAGTTTTGTTCTGGTATCCAGTTCCTCTTTATAACTGTTGTCAATTACAAACTTTTTTTGTGTGTTTGCAGATGCCTACGACGTTTCCATCAAGCATCATTTGGTCTATTCCCTCTGATACTCACTTAGTTGAGGAATAGTTTCTTGTAATTATTATGGTGTAGCTGACCTTCTTTGATCCATCTCATCACTTCAGACGAGCCAAGGCCTATGGAACAACTCTGCACAACGCTCAGCTCATCCAAGAACCTTAGGCTGAGCCTTGCCAGGTCCCCCCATACTGAGGGTCCTCCTGACTCCCCCTGCCCCAGCACCAAGCACTCCACCACCATGCAGCAAGCAGCCCCACAAGAGCAATCTCCACAATTCTTTGATTACAGGGGGCAATAAATGTCTGCTGCTTTACGGGAGAGGGAGGAGCAAGGCACAGGGTGAAGGTTTTTATACTTAGGTTCACCTGCCTAAGGAGCTAGTGTAAGTCCAGCACTTTTCTAGATCCCTGGAAATTGCTCGGTTAGACTTTGCTGTACCTTGAATATTGTAGCAGCTATTTCATTTCCCAGCTCACATCTGCTTTCCTCTGCTTGATTTCATATGCTCAGTGCTCTTACAAGCGCTTATTCTGTCTGCAAAGTCCATTCCTGGCTGGTTTAAAAGCCAATGTATATGCAAATACTTCTTAATACACCTGTGTACATAACTCTCCCCGCTCCCTGAAGAGATCTTTGCATATGAAAAGGGAGGGAGGGCTCACTTTAACATCCCTTTCCGAAATACCGGACCCAAGCCCAGGCAACCCCCACACTAAGCTGCACATTTTCACTGCCAGCTCACAAATTCATTATTCCAGTGGCTACTCATGCGTGAAATATCTGAAACTATCTGATCCCATCTGAAGAACTGCTTTGCTACGTAGAATGAAATATTCCTTAAATAGCACGTGCTTATCATTCATTCCTTACATGGAAAATATGTAAGAACAGATTGTTAAATTACTAGATGCTCTATAAATTTCTGTGATCACAGAGCCTCATGTGAAGAGGTGCCGGGTACCATTGACTCCCACATGGATTTCAACAGAGTTTTCACATAAAGGATTAGACCTGCAGCAAATCCTGGATTTGATTACAAACTTCTCAGGAAAAGAAGTCTTTCATGTAAAAACTAGAAATCTAATTTTCTTTGTTTAAGTCATCAGGCAGAGAGACAGGGTAAATAAATTCAACGCCATCTCAGACAGACACGGTCTTCATATTCTCTACATCAAATAGCTCCAAAAAACCCCCTGTGTTCATAGGAAGTCTCCCTAAATTTTGACCAGAGTTTAAATCTTGTTATAGACAGTAATTCAAACAGACAGGCAGATACATGGGTTTCTTGATCTCATTTATGCTGGAGGAATGAAGCAGCCACACACTTTCTACTTCCTGGGAAGTAAAAAAAAAAAAAAAAAAAAAAAAAGGAGGGGGAGACAGGGGAGATAATTTAAAACCAAACTGTTGAGTAACCAACCCCCCAAAATGCTCTCAGCTGACAAAATTATTCTAGCAAGGCCAAAAGGGAAAACTGTTTCCAAGAAGGAAAAGTGAGCAATAATAAATGAAATAAGGTGAGGGGCAAGCTATCCACACAATCTATGTTTCTATTCTTACTTTTAAACGAGCTTAACTATAGAGATGAAACAAGATGCAAAACAACCTAAAGCAGTCCAAGAGATGAACTAATGAGTAACAGATCCAGCCACAACTCTATTGCAAAACAGCATTCCACTTGGAGAGAACAGGCTTGCAATATCAGCCCTTCCAGCCCACCTATTTCCCTATGTACTAGGTATTCAGGTACCACATTCCGACAAAAGCTCCTGTTTGCTAATGAGAAACCTTCTCCATCAAGCAGTGCAACCAGGCTTCCTGGGATTTTGTTCAGGAAATCCTTACCAGCTTCATGGTGGTGTTGTTCTGTTCCCACCGCCACAGCATCACGCTCATTGTCCCACGCCGGGCACCTGCCGGGGCTACCAACCAACATCAGCGCAGGGACCACCTCGCTGGTGGCCGCTCATCCTTGGGATGCTCTCCTCAGATGAACTACATCGCTCCTGGAAGGCGATGGCAGGATGGTCCGAGCTGTCCCAGCTCTGGGATGGCAGAAGCCGGCAGGCAGTAGGCACTCCCTCCTCCTCCTCCTCCTCGTCCTCCCTCCCTCCCACAGCAGAGCATCGCCTTTAACCCCTTCCAGGAGAGGGGTTCTCTCCGCTCCAGCTTGACCGAGCNGTATGCACATATATAGTGTTTAATGTTCAAAACAGACTGTTTCCCCCTTTAAAAAAAAAAAAAAAGCAGGGAAACAGGCACAGGGGGGAAAGGGTGAAATATCTCTTTGCAAAGAATATTTGAAAAGAGAAACGGATAGAGGTCCACGGGAGCTGTAGTTTAGGAAGATGCTTAAAGGTACCCAGGCACGTTTTAGAGCAAAACAGTTAAATTACAGATGGTTTCTTCCGAGTTTGACAACCTAACGCTGTTAAGAGCTCAGCTTCTAAAGCTGGCGGCTTGCTTTATTTATTTAGTGTAATCTGGCCTGCTTTCACTTAGGTTTGTATTTATACTTAATCTGCTGGACGGGAAAGGACTAGACTTTTGCTTAGCAAAAGGGAAGGGGAAAAACAGAATAACGTAATGCCTCAAAAATGATTCAACTGATTCACAGGTCAGCTTCAGGAACATAAACTTTGTATTTCAAGCGATTAGCAAAAGTATCCAGAATGACAGTATTTAATGGCAATATCACTTCCACGCTGTCTTTATGAAGCTGTTAAAGACAGATTAAATGCCAGATTATTACACAGCTTCCCTCTTGCATCCTTCTGAAATTTCTCATCTGTTCCCCTGGCGCGCCTTGCCCTGTATCTCAGCCCAGACAAGATCTGAACTGTGGGAAGATTCACGTCTGGTCTTGCCTAAGGTCCTGTGAAATCACCAGTAGGAAAGGAGCCTCACACCACATACTTGGCTGTTGCTCCTCACTCTTCTGCTCTGAAGAAGATGCTGTACCTGATAGAAGCCCATGGTTGGACAGGAGACCACAGCAGCTCCAGCAGCAGCTCCATCCACCCCTGGCGCACCCTTGCCCAGCGCTATCCAAACCTGGGGGTGGTTTCTTTGGTGGCTTTGGTTTTGCCAGACCAGAAATGAATGACAGGAAACTATGGAAGAAAAAATGTGTTTGAAACAGTTCCCCAGACTGTCCTCTAAACTGGCTGCTGCTCAGCTGAAGCATTTTCAGAATGTGGTTTACACCTGCAAAGCTTGAATCCATGAACCTGTACTTGTAACAGCCCTTAAGGCCCACAGCTGTTTTCTGGGGCCAAAAGGAATAAATATACCAAACTTGTTCTCACAGAACAGCTAAGATATACATATATANAAAAAAAAAAAAAAGAACAAATAAAGAAAGAAAGAAAGGACCAAATTGTACTCAAACTGATTGCCTTAGCTAAAATTTTCCATACTGTAAAATTTTACGGGCTAGGCTGTTTCATGTACCCATTAGTACGTTGCTGAAGAAATAATACCATAGATTATTAAATAAGCATTTCAAATTCTGCATATACATGTTTTCATAAGAAAAACCACATCTCTTTACTGAAGTCTTTTGCCTAACAGTTACGTTTCTGTGACTTGGATTTCACTCCTTAATTCTATAACTGTTACCATGTTCTAACTATTACCAAGTGATAAGGCAGAAGGAATAATTATTGAAGCAAACAGTAATCATATTCCTTCATTACTAAAAGAATTCCCCTACAATTTTGGTAGCTTGAATACATACAGAAAGAGCTGCATGTTGAAAGCATTTAAGACTTTATACATACAGGTTACATTTGAACCATAGAAGCAAAATTTTAATCCCTTCCTGAGGATAAAGGACTCTTGTTCTTTCACTTCACACCAGTGTGGACTAAAGCCCTAGCACAGCCAAATCTTCCCAGCCAGCCCCCTACATAAGCAAGTGCCCTGCTGAAAGGTCATCCCTCCGACATTCAAAAGAGGAGAAGGTCATAGCCCGTTTGAGGGCTTGAACATAAGATGTATGGTCTTCAGGAGGGTCACAGGCAGATACAATAACCTGCTGACAGCCCCATGAATGACTGAATGCATGCATGCACTCGGAGGGAGAAGCCTGGCTGGGATGCCAAAAGCTTTTGTAAGAGCATCTCACCAGCACCTCAGCAGAGCTGCCAGTGCCTGTATGGCAACACTCCTCTCCGAGCTTCAATTTGCCCCTTCCTTGCTGCTGACACAGTGGAAATACCACAAGGCCTCCCCGTCAACGTGCTGGCATCTGGCTAAGTATCATGAGTCAAAGATTGTGCTCCGCTTCCAAAAAACACACCGGCTTCAGACAAAAAACAAGGGAGCTGAGGCACAAGGAGCTTTACACATGCAGGATTACAGCACATACAAAGGGCCAAGACAACCCACAGCACAAGTCAGGGTAGCCTCAGCCATCTCCCAAACCTCTGAAAAGGTTGCTGATGATCTGCTCTTCCAGTTTGAGCTGCCAAATGTTTTCATTCAACCCTCAAGCTGGTGCCGAAATCAGGAACTGCAAGAAGCACAGGAGAGGCCTCAGAAGATGACAGGTTCTTGTCTACCATAGTGAGGGAAAACTCTGCCTCTGGGACCTTTTCATGCTGCTGTAGGGCCTAGGGAACAGGACAGAGGCAAACCTGCTCCCCAAAGAGGGGCCCAGCTAGAAACAAACAGATTAAAAGACCAGATATGGACGGAAAGACATAGGCTTTAATTACTCTCCAGCCACCCAGCCTCATTTCTTTGAGTACAGTTTGCTGTCTGTTTTTCCATTAACTGAACTGTGGCTCAGATTTGGAGTATTTTCTCATTTTATCCCTTATGGCCCAACTGAGCGTGCTGAATACGGACAGAGACGCTTGCACAGAATTATAGAATCTGTCTGAAATACTAATGAAGCAAAGCTCCTGAGGTTAAAGTGTAAGTCCTGTGCCTCCCCATCACTTTTTAAGTTAATTAAGATCCTTAATTAAAAATCTGTGTTACTTTTAGAAGCTTTTATTTAATAGATTTTCCTAAGCCGGCCTTAATTTGAGATGAAAATCCCCAGAGTTCTGATAGGGTTGCCAGGTGTAACCGGAATTTATTTCCTCCATCAAAAATCAAGACTTTGGAGCTGCCTTTCATCCTCCTATCTCTCTTTTAGGCTCCTTTGACAGAGTGGAAGAGATAAGATTGGGATTGAAATTGGTAAAGCCCATGCGTGACCTCTTGCCCCCTGGCAGCATCATGGCAGGAGTTCTTCCCTGATTGCTGCGCCTGGGCTTTGCCAAGAGATCAGGGAGATGCCTTTCATATACAATGCCCGATGTCAAAAGAGAACATGAACAGAGTATTTGCTTGCATTTGAATTCTTTAACCATAGCTCTCTAGAAAACTTTCTTAGGAACTTTGACAACATATACGTGATGACATGGAGATGATGCTATTAAGTTGAACCTCCAGGAAAGGACATTATTTGCAGCTCTAATGGGCACCTAAACATCCCTATTAAAGTGCTAAACAATAGGCTTGTTATTCACTAGCAAGTCTTCAATGACAGAGAAACACGTGTGTCCCCAGCATACCCGGTACTCTAATGAGACATCATTCCAGTTCCCAACACTTTCCAAACAAAACTGTTGGGAAAACAGGAGGAAACAGGTGCTGGAGGCATTATGAATGAACTTGGTGTATACAGTCATTGTCTATGTAAAATTTACTATAAAGAAAGCACGGGGAAATCCGTTCACTAATAATCCATTGTTTGCCTACGAAAAATATGTGCCCTAACAGCTTGCCCCACAACCATTAAGCAAAGTCACACTCTTGTACTTACCCACTACTTTTGCTTTTTAATTGCATAATATATTGTTATGTTTTTTACTAGGAAAGGGGACCATATTATTAGAAAATTTTGGTCAAAAGTACTCAGATTTTCTGTTTACTAAAACGTGGATTTTTATTTATTTTTACTAAATGCCAATAATTAGCTTAGGCTTTTCTTTCATGGTTTACAAACCAGAAAGATCTACCAAATTAAAATATTGGTTAAAAATCCTGAGGTTATAACAGTATTTTATGCATGATGTGGGAGAGAAAGGGAAACTATCTCATAGTAGATGATGATAATTTTCATTCAAGAAAAGCTCTCAAAACGGTGTTGAACAGCAGTCTCTGAATTTCAAGCCAGCAGGTAAGATACCTTGTATAGAGAGGTGTTAGGGGATCCAATTAACCAGTTGGCTAATCTTGATTTTCAGCAGTTGTAGGGAGGTTCTAAAGAACAGAAGGACAGCTCATGCTGGATACTAGTGTTCACAGATTAAGAATGAGATGGCCTTGATAGTCAAAGGCCTATCAGCCTCCCACTAGTCCCAGACAGAGGCACAAAACGAGGGATAGAAACTCAATTAATTAACAGCTGAGGCAGATAGCAGTATTACTGGCAAATGAGTATCCCTCAGACAAAAACAAACACATCTCTTTAAACCAGTATTTTCTGCTAAGTTTACACAAGATTACAAAAGCAATAATGCAGATAGGATTCTGTGAGGAGGTTCTTTGTCTTTGTGTCTCCTGACACATTGAAAACCATAATAATAGTACATCAACCTGGCACGTGTCAGCTGGACTAAAAATGAGCTAACTGGTTTGAAAATACATGATAAGTGGGAAATGATGATTAAGAAAATAAGCAGCTTGATTGTGTTTCAGAGTAATCATTTTCATGCCTACTTCTGTGAGCAAGCTCCAGGAGGGGGAATGAAACAGCTACAACATCCGCAGGTGGCACCTGAGTAATGGGAGAAGTAAATGATGAAATGGAGAAGATCAAAGTTAAAGAAGCTCATATGTGCTAAGCCATCAACAGGTGTTTTGATACAGCACATACAATGCGGCAATGAGAAACTAAGAATGTCAAAGAGCCAAGGACTCTCCATGAATTTGGCGAATTTGAAAGACTTGGGGTTCTGGAAAGAGCATCACTGACAGGATGCACCACCACAACGCCAGGGTTTGTGCTGTGGTTATAGGGGTAATGCGATTCTTGTGTGTAAGAACAGGCGGTTATCAAACAAAATATCACCTGCTTTACTATCACCTGCTCTTTTTAATGCTGGTTTATGTGCAGTGCAACGCTTCAACAGGTTTATTAAACTTTGGAGAGGCTTCACAGAAGAGCCACAGACTGGAAAACGCACATCACAGGACAAGATTTAAAAAGTTTCATTTCATTTATCAGAGAAGAGTAAGGGCAAATACAAGTTCATAGCATAAACTAACTAAAAAAATGAAAGTAGTTCAGGCTAAGTCACATGGACTGTTTTATTGAGGAAATGAGAGCAAATTATGACATTTATTGTTGTCTTACTTTATCATCAAAGGTTAGTTCTAAAATCCCCATGGAAGCCTATCAATCAGTTACAGCCCTTCCCCTGCTAACTTTTACACATATTTGTAGTTCACTGGTTTCAGCAAGGCTCAAGGAGGTGTAAGCAAAAGGGGCGTTACAGCAACAAATCCTACTGGCAGAAGAAACCAGGACACCACAATCAGTTATGACTGAGGGAAGGCACAATGTCAATAACCTACCCTGGAGCCCAACCTCTGATATATGCTGCAATGTACATTTTAAGCCTATTGAGGAATAGGAGGCTTATAAAGAAAGCACTGCTACAACCACAACTCTTCCAGAGAAGGGAAGATGGACAAAAGGATGCACTCCTTTAACCAAGTCTGGAATAAATCAGATCCACAACCGTAAGAAGAAAAGTATTTTAAAAATTTGGCAACAACTATTTAGTTAGCTTTTGATGTCTGCTTGATAATTCCACACTATTAGGACCAGATCACTGAAAGGTTATTTTGCTCCCATGCATGTACCAACATAAGTTAAAGCAGCATAAAGGCTGCGAGAATCTAAGCTACCACCTGGTTCCTACCAGCAACCCAATGTAACATCCAGCAGCATTCAAGGATTAGAACAAACACAACAGTGGGAAGCTTCTCATGTTCCATTCCAAGTTTCAATCTGATGGTACTCAACAGCTCACTAGTGCCACAAGAAATAGGTGGGGGTTATGTTTTGTTTGGATTTGTTGTTTTTTTTTTTAATATTATTTTCTTGACTTAGTACAATATACAATCGAAAAAGCTGCTAAATGAAGTAACAAAAATAAGGGTACACTGAATAACCACCAGTTAAGTGATGTTGACACGATTAACTAGGCTGCCCAGTGGTGGAAGGCAACCAATCCCCACCAGAGCCCAAGGGAGCTGAGTGCCACAGCCACCAAAAATGAGTCCATGAGTGAACAAAGCCTCTTCCAACTATCCTCACCTGCATGGCCCTGACTCTCCACATTCCCCTCTCTTCTGCTCAATATCCAAGGGCAGAAGTGAAGACATGGTTTACAACAGCACCTGTCTACTTGTAGGAGTTTCCAGACAGGGTGTTTTGTTCACAGGATCCACTTTCTGTCTGGAATATCACTCATGCAATTAAATCTCAGTGAGCATTTCAGTTTTAACCACTCTGGTCAGGTTTAGGAGAGCAAAGGATAAAACCTCTCACTCAAGCACTAATATCACCCAGAACATTAGGTTAAACAAATCCCCAAGGCCACTCACTGTTCATGCTTTACAGGTTAGTCCCTTTAATCAAGGCAGGTATTTGTTTCCTCACTACAGCCAAACAAATTTACACAGGATTAAAAAAATTTCAAATATTTTGTGCAGCCACTAGAAGAGATACAGAACTAAAACTCACCAGCGAAACTGTACTTATGAAAGAAGGTGAAAAGAGAGAAGTATCATCTATCATAAAGAAAAGTGAGTACTAGTGAAGCACAACATTGTTTAAGCTTTTTGCCCTTTCAAAAATGCAATGAAACCTCTGCTTTTCTTCTCAGATGAGTGAAGGCAGAGGAAAAGAATAAGATATTCTTAAATATACTGATAGCATTTGCGAAGAGAATCTTGTCCAGCTGCATAGACAGAGCTACCATCTGCTTTATGCACAGCCACATCTATAAGAGATCATTTTATGTATGATCCAAAGCTATACATACCATGAAGTGCTACTGTGCACAGAAAGTCATTTAGTGACTACATGCTTCCTTCAATCTAGCTTTTTTTCACCTAGGAAATAACACTCTATAAAAAGTGTAAGTAAAATTTAAAGTAAAAAATCCCTACAGGTAAACATTTCTGTAGAAAAAAATATTAATAATGACATCAAACAAAAATAGATTAACTTATTATATTTGATACTAAATCTCGATCTAGGTTATTTTAATAGAAAAATTAAAATACAACCAGAAAGCGGTTATTCACTCTGTTTCTGCTGGGTTTTTGCCAGGTGCCCTTAACACCAACAGTAATTTAAAATTAACTAAGCAATCCTTCTTAAGCAGATGCACAAGAGTATGAAAAAGTGTTTAAATTACAGTCTGTAGATAAAGCTGCTCAGTACTAACAAATGATTCTTCACCAAAACCTTTCCCATGAAAGAGCACATGCTAAGATTTAATTAAAAAATAGCTGTTACTCCAAGCCTTGATTAGCTACCTGGAACACTTCATAACAACTGGCATCCACTAGTTCCTCTTGCCAAAATCTTTCCCTTTATACTCTCTATTAACTTAAATCAAGCAGTTGCTAACCCAAGAGCACAGAATTCTGTGAACAAAAGGGCCTCTCTGGCAGATTCCAGCAGAAATGTATATTCCAAACTATGTGTGCATACACATATAGAAATATATCTAGTGAATTTTACTAACTAAAAGGCTGCATTTAGAGTTGAATCCATAAAGTAGTTTGCCTGTAAATGTTGTAGCTAATTTACTACTGATGAAAGTGCCGTAAATCAGTCTTTCCAATTAACTTGATTTCAAAGAAGTATTCCTGAGAGGGGCTGTACTCCTCATGCTTAAGTTTCCATCACTGCCTTTAGAATCTGCATCTTCAACACGAAACAAGTAAATTCAGTAAGCCGAGGCTTTCTTCCAAGCTTGTTGACAATGGCATGGAACAACGTTAATGGATGAACAGGGCCATCCCATTAACTTCTGGTTATTAAAGCTTTGAAAACCTTTATTAAAGGTTATTAAAACTTTGAAAGCTTTCAGCATTGCCGATTGCGTGGTTCAGAGTCAGTGTCTGCTATCCCCTTGACACCCCCCCAGCTCCACCAAGAGATCACAGAATCATGGAATTGTCAGAGCTGGAAGGGACCTCTAGAACAACTCCCCTGCTAAAGCAGGATTGCCTAGAGCAAATTACTATAGGACGGCATCCAGGTGGGTCTTGAAAATCTCCAGAGAAGGGGACTCCACAACCTCCCTGGGCAGCCTGTTCCAATGTTCTGTCACCTTCATGGTAAGGAAGTTTTTCCTCATATTTGAGTAGGACTTCCTATGTTCCAGTTTGTGCCCACTACCCCTCATCCTGTCACTGGGAACCACTGAAAAGCATCTGACTCGATCCTCCTTCAATCCACCCTTTAGATACTTGTAAGCATTAGTAAGGTCTCCCCTCAGCCTTCTCTTCTCCAGGCTAAAGAGCTCCAGCTCTCTCAGCCTTTCCTCATAAAGGAGGTGCTCCAACCCCTTAATCATCTTTGTTGCCCTACACTGGACTCTCTCCAGTAGTTCCCTGCCTCCCTGCAGTATTCCAGTGCAGGGCAGAGGAGGTGAATGGCCTCCCTTGACCTACTGGCCACACTTTCCCTATGCACGCCAGGATTCCATTGGCCCTCTTGCTGACAAGGGCACATTGCTGGCTCATGGATAGTTGACTATCTACCAGGATCCCCAGATCCTGCTCCTCCTGCACCTATATTGGTGCCTTGGCATTCTTCCTCCCCAGGTGCAGGACCCTTCACTTGCCCTTGTTGAACCTCATTAGGTTCTTCTCTGCCCAGCTCTCCAGCCTGTCCAGGCCACATCAGATGGTGGCACAGCCCTCTGGAGTGTCAGTCAGCCAGCCCTCCCAGTTTGGTATCATCAGTGAACTTGTTGAGGATACACTCAGTCCCCTCGTCCAGGTCATTGATGAATATGTTGAACAAGACTGGACTGAGTAAAAACCCTTGGGTGATACCTCTGGTTACAGGCCTCCAACTCGACTCTGCTCCATTAATTACAACCCTCTGAGCCCTGTCACACAGTCAGCTCTCAATCCACCTCACTACCCCCTTATCTAGCCCACACTTCCCCAGTTTCCTCACGAGGATGTTATGGGAGATAGTGTCAAAAGCCTTGCTGAAGTCAAGGTAGATGACATCTACTGCTCTCTCCTCACCCAGACATGTGGTTATAACATCACAGAAGGCTATCAGATTGATCAAGCACTATTTACCCTTGGTAAATCCACTGGCCCCACAGAATTGCCCTCTGTTAACCCAATTCCCCAGCTTCTGAAGGGACAGATGACTGGTCTTCAGAGATGAGTCATCTCCGTTTAAGTCATTAGCTGCAATCAGTCCCCTGAAGAAAACAATTTTGAGATATAAACATAGGCTATGAAAAGCAGTCTATATTTTCATGAAAAATAGTTTTTACTCTGAAAGAGTGTTGGTCAAGGACCAACATTGCCAAGGATGGCAGAGCTGTGGCAGATCTCCCCAAAATGTCAAGTTGCATGATGAAGGAAAGCTCTCAGTGAAGGCTCGTAGCATCAGAAAGGCACATTCCCAGCTGTTGCACAACAAGGGGTTTTGAAAGCCCACTCATCAAAAATAACTGGACACATGGAAACAGAGGAAAAACCCTGTTTCTATGCTTAAATTGGCAACAAGGATGCTATGGCCCCCCTCTCTGCTCTCAATAAATTCACACTTTGCTCAGCAGCCCAGTCAATAAGGATTTAAAAAAAGTTCCCATAAGCTCTCTCCGTGAACCTTTTACCTAAGAAATTTGACCACCACAAGAAACCAAGAAGCACTTGAGGTTGTTTTAACACAGGGAATACTGTTGTGAAAAACACAATTATTTGAGATGATCAGACACAGCAGGAGTGACTTCCTTCTTCCTTTGAGTATTCAGGGTTGAACACACCAGGTTTTTTTCTCTTCACACAGAGAAGTATTAGGTGTGCATGTCACGGTGGTATGGCAGGCTGCAGTCAGAAGAGAGTTAATTTGACATTACAAAACAAAGCAACAAGGAATTAAATAATGAGAGCCTTAGTGACAGAGCACAATGCATGTCTCCTCTGGTAATCTCTTGAACTCCAAAGATAAAAATAGTATGAAATCCACATACAAGATGTGTAGTAAGTGAAAATTTCAAAGTATAGTTCCATAGTATTTCAGCATCTTAAAAGACAAGCCCGTTAAAACAAAAACTTCTCTCAAGTTGTCTGTATTACTTCTTCTCTTTCATGTCTTACTTCCAGCTGTTTTCCTCTCACCTCCTCTGCCAGCACCCCCTTGGCTCACTGTGCTTCTGGGAAGCTGCAGTTTTCCCTGCTGTACTACTGCCTACACAGAGGGGCAGCTTGATAGTAGTGGAAGTAGCAAGGAATTAGTACTTATATGAATAATTAGTACTTACTCCTCAAATTCATTTTTTGGCATTTATTATTTTAATTTGTCATAGATTAAGTCAAATAACTGGGAAAGTTTGCTTCGGAACTTCCACACTTTTTTTTTTTTTTTGGAGAACACTCAAAATTCATCTCTGCCACTTGCTTTCAACTTCTGTCTCAGTTTTCATCCTGCCTACTTACTGGCATGTCCTCAAACTTGTCAACTAAGAAAACATCAAGATAACTACAAGACTACAAATCAACTAAAGACGTTCCTTAGCCGCCCTGTCTCCATAGGCTGGATTGCATATGTGCAAAGAATGGTATTCAGGACAGAAGCAGGAATGCTAATGGCAAAGAAAGAAATCAAGAAGATGATATTGATCATGAAGGAGTGCTTTAGGCTGTATCAAATAGACACACAAATTTTACTTCATGATGATGGATACACACATTCAAATCTCAACATATTCCTACTACTTTAAAAGCTGAAGATTTCTCTAAAGGGTAAACGAGAGCTGAGCCGCCTACACAGGGGTCCTGAACACAACTTTTATCTAAGCAAAGCTTTTCTAGTCACTGAAGTTGATGCTTCTAGTCTTCTAAAGGGATTATTACTTGCTTGAAAGTAAACAAAAAACCTACTGTAGAAGTAATCAACTTGGTTTATGGTTTCGGTGGATTATTAAAATAGCACAGAGCTATGAATATAGGTTCTAAATATAATCTTATTTTCCCATATGGTATCGTCATTAAGGATTACTGTCATGGCTTACTGGCATTGCTATTTTTCTGTATCTCAAAATACAATGAAGTGAATAAACGGAAAGAAGCTAGACGATACCCTGTTGTAAACAACCAGGAGCATCTTGCTGAGTTCACTTTATATTGGACTAGTGCACAGAGAACATCCTGAGCCCATGAATGTCAAAAGGAATTTTATTACTGTTTAGAACTATTTGAAGTAGGCTGAAAAATGAGTTGATCTATATTGACAAGACAGTAGCAAAGAAAGTGTTAATCAGTTTCATTCAGTCCCCATGTTAGCCAAACCTAGGTTATGATTTGCAGCCTAGTCTGATTTGAACAAAGTAGGATTTACTAAGATAACTTATTTATCAACACCAAATTGAGATGCCTTTCCAAGAACATAATATCAGTATTTTCTTAGGAGTTTACTTTATAACTAAAAACCTATTAAGTGTTTAAGTCATATTAGAATACAAGGCAGCTCTGATCCCCGCCCACGCCCCCCAGTTGCACCTTTTCACATCACCTGGGTGTCTAATTAGTTGTCTACATCTTTCTAGTAAAATTATTATCAGTCTGTTCAGAATGTACCTTAATATGATGATTAAAAAGAAAAAAATCCAATTAAGTTATATTGCATCTGCCTCTTCTTTGCCTTGAAGTTTGACCATGAAACTTAGCATTTGACCTTCATATTAAATTTCTGTAACTACCAATCACATAAGCTGTGAAAAGAATCAGACCTGGTTTATCACATAAAATTAAACATTTCTAATTTTTATTAAATATTCTTTCACTGATGTCAGGCCATGCCCAAAGGAGGAGATTCTACCATTACTTTTAAACTATTAAATAGATTTAGAAATGGTGTTAAACTATGCTTTGAATATCCTAAAATGTGCTCGTTGCGACCACATGGTCAGCTTTTTTAAAGGTTTTTTAAAAGTTAGATTAATAATAAACCCTAGGCTTATTCCCTGGTAAGCCTGGTATGGTACAGTGGTATTTATTGTGAGAGGAAGCAAGAATCAGATCTCAAGGTTTACACTGAACAAATGTGTCTATCCAAAATACACTGTATTATGCCAGTGAAAGACATGGCAAAATAAGGACAGTGCCTGCAGATTCAGACCCCAAATCAGGCCTAACTTCTGTAGTGACCTTCACATGCCTCAGTTAGAGGATGTTTTCTCTGACTCAGAGGGGCTTTTTCCAAAATTTTTCAGCCAGTCAAGCTTTATTTTCCATACGACTTGAATCTTTCACCTTCCCAAAAGACTGAGCAGAGATACACATAAACTCTCTGTAGAAATCACAAGATGAGCTCAGGTTCTCCACTTCTCAAGCCTGCTTTTACTGCCAGGCACTCTTGATTAGACCATAACTAGGATGAAATTGCTTGCAAAGAAACCAATACGCAGAATACAAATGATAGCATGATTTTTTTTTCCTATGAACACAAAAATCTAATGCTTCCTCAGCAGTGTTTCATATTTCCAACACGAAGTGGCTTCATGCAATTGATTAACTGCCTTTTAATAGGTTAGTTCCCTGTTCTTATATTGAAAATAAATAAACAGCTCTAGCTCCCAAATTGAAGGCAATACCTAGCTTTTTGAAGAGGTCTCAATATTATCTTTGTGCTTCAATTTATTCTCTGTTCACATCACACCCGAGAACTTTGAGGGATGTCAACACAATTGCCTAAATGAAATTAACTAACGAGGCATAAGCCAGACTTGTTATTTGTTTGGTTTACTTTGCAAACTCCTTTAGCCCTTTGCCACCTCCAAGTCAGCATTTACATTTCATACATCTCTCTTTGGAAAGGTCACCTGCAGAATAAAACAACACAAATATTTTAGTCAGCCCTGTGGGGTATATGTCCTGATTATGCATTCCTCATCCAAGCAAAAATACAACTGCAGCAGTCGGCACTGAAAGCTAGCTTTATTACCAGAAAGGCTGGAAGTATATTTTCCTTTCAGGCTTATTTCTGAGAGAAATATCAACCTGCCCAGAAGCAGCTTCACAAAGCACTGCGTGCTTGTGACCTTGAGCCTGCAATTCACAGTGATCAGATTTTCTTAAGTGACCGTGTAAGAAGGCAGAAATAAAATGCAGATGAGTCTTCCAGTGCTGCATAATGGTGCCTAAAATACGAGACAATGCTAAGCTAGTCACGTCTGATTTAAAGAGTGAGGTTTGAAATACTGTTTTGTGCCTACTTGATCCCTCATCCTTTATCTTGCTTATGCTTGAGAAAAGGTTTTTCCCCTGTATTTCTTCACATCAAAGCAATAGGAACATCTTCTGTGCTTGGAATGAGGGTTAGAGGTTGGTAAAATGACAGACTTCTCACCCTGAAAGTTCTGGTGGGAAGATATCAAGTAGTCCACTCTAGACAACAAGTTAGTTACTAAACTGTGCAGAAGTAATTCCTATTTGTGTGTTAACACCTCACAGAAGGGAGGCAAGCTACATTCATGTGTACCTTTCATCATGCTGTAAGCTAGCACGTTTCCTTTGCGTAATCTAGGAGCAGGCAACCAATCTCTAAAACCAAGATTAGTTTCCAACCCTTGGACTGGCTACACCAAGTTGAAATCATTGACCAGAAAAAACAAACAGGAATACTCGGTGCTGCTACTGTTACAGCACTTCACTAGCGAGACTAGTATAAATAAACCAACCTGAGAATGAGCTATTATTCCTGTGCAGGTAAGTGTTATTAATTTTGCTTGGTTTAGTCTCCAAGTACTTAGCCCAAAAGCAGCAGAACTCCACTAACCCTTGCACTGAGACACAAACTACCAGTATAAAGACCTTTTCTGGCAGGACACAGCATAGCTCTCCCAAACCCATAGGCACAGGGAAAGAACTCTTGCAAGCTGCACCACAGCACTACCAAGGTTTTGGAAACCTCCTGTCCTGGTTTATCAAAGTCCAAGAACTGGCAGGAGAAGGGTAGGGAAGAGATCTAGGAAAAAAGTGACATCTGCCTCAGGACGCCTTTCAAAAACGGTTTGTTCTACTCTAATACTCTAATGGTTTGGAAATGTATTGTGCTTCTCTCATAGACACAGAGTATTCCTGGACAACAAAAAGTTTGGGTCCTCTTTGGTTAAACTGAAACGTGCAGCTAAGATTACAAAGGTGAAGGAGTTGAGGTGTCCTCATTATGTTACCTCCAGGCTACATTTGAAACAATCCAGTCCCATACTGTTCCCTTAAGATGGTTTCACAGAGTGGTTTTAAATTTAAAGGGTATGGTTAACAAAAGTGTCCTTAAATAAGTTCATTTCAATCTACTTTTACCTGTTACTGACAAACAGCTCAGCTACACCATCTCGGGCTTTCAAGCATGGCTTGAAAAGCATGGCTTTTCACCATCCTCCAAGCATGGGCTGAGCACCACAGAATCATAGAACTGTCTAGGTTGGAAGGGACCTTTCAGATCATCTAGTCCAACCATCAACCTAACACGGACAAAAACCATCACTAAACCATATCTCTAAGCACTATGTCAACCCATCTTTTCAATACCTCCAGGGATGGTGCCTCAACTGCTTCCCTGGGCAGCTTGTTCCAACACTTAATAACCCTTTCAGTGGTAAAATTTTTCCTAATATCCAAACTGAACCTCCCCTGGCACAACTTGAGGCCACTTCCTCTTGTCCTATGGCCTGTGACTTGGGAAAAGAGACCAAGCCCCGCCCATCTTTCAACAGAGAAACCCTCACAGGGGCAGGGACAGCCACCTAAAGCCCCACGCTGCACCCAGCTCAAGTGGCCACCTTTGTGCCACCACCTTTTGCCTGCTGCATCCAGTGGGAGCAGAACCTGAGATGAAGGAGAGCAAGAAGGCGCCCACAGGAGGGCTGGGAAGGATGACGGTCTTCTCTGGTTTGCTAGCAGAACCACAGAAAAGACTAGAAATGTTCAATTACAAACAAAACCTTTGCTAAATAAAAGACACCTGGAATTCAATATATTTGCTTTTGTTCGTTTTTACTGCATGTTACAATCCAGGCTCACTGTAAGCAGCACGTGTTGGACCACTGCAATCCAATTCGTTTTCAAAATACTACAGGGATTAGGCACCTATGAACCAGAAGGTAAAAAAACTCCAACCCATTCCACATGAGAAATAAGGTTTGGCTTCCGTTTCAGGGAGTATTAATAACTGAGATTGTTAACAACTGACAGACAAAAAGGCTGTTCTGCTTCCCGCTGTCTTAACTGCTTCTAGCTGAAACTACAATTACTGCTAATAAGCCTAAAAAGCAAATAAGCCTTAATAGTAACAATACAGAACAGCAAGTCACAAAATAACTATGCTTTCTAGCCAGAATGGACTCCTGGAGCCGAAAATAACAGCAGGCAGGCTGCTTGAAAGAGCTGAGAGAAATCTGCATTTGCCGTTTGTGAGGTGAGTGACTGTACCTGAGGCAAGCCATTTAGATGTATTTCAGGTCCTCTAAAATCAGCTTGCTCGGCCTTATTAACGGTATTGGCAAAAACAAATGGGGAAGGGACTTTGGCAATGGAAGAACAAAAAAGTCAGAATTACTCCAAGCGGCCCCTATAACCATTTCAGGAGTCTATACATTAAGCCTCAGTACTTATATCTGGTCTGTGGTGATTTGGCCAGTCACTCCTGGGCCATGCTGGGTGCCATGGGCTGATCAGCTGGTACTCTGGGTTCTGACAGTGTTACAGGACCTTTGAAAAAAAGAGAGTCCTGGAATGCTTCTTCGGAAGCCCAAAGATGATTCAAGGACAGTATAGCTGCTTCAAATTATTCCTCCCTCCTCCCCGCCATCCCAGTTAAAATTATCTTCTTTCATTCTGAAAGAACTTAACAATGTATTGATGTTCTCAGCCAAAATCCTGAGGAAAAGCTTGCAATTTTAATGGATCTACATTTCCCCCCCCGCCCTCGAAACAGAGATTTGTGTAGCATTGTACATGGCAGCTCCAACAGAGGGAAAGAGACATTTAGGTCAGACCCCTTCCACAGGTCAGATCCAATTTCCATACATGACAAAGACGATCTTAGCTCTTAAATGCTGCTTGAAAGATTCATAACAAATAACCTATGCCACTGGAAACATTTGGAAGCTCTGGAATTCTCCAGCCGATGCAGATGTTTTGTAGAGATAGAGAATCTACAGATTAAACTACAGAGTGCGGGTTTGAAACTAAACACAAGGGGCTGAACAGGGCTCTCCTTTATCCTTTCTAACTGCGACTTAATTTGTATCCCCCTACTAAAAGGATTGCAATAAAACTCTATATAATGAAAGAACAATTAAGTCGCTTAATGTTAAGGGGGAAAAAAAAGTCGTAATCTGATAATGATCCACTAATTTCAGCAAGGTAAGACACTAATCACTCACAGAAATCAAATTTGCACTGGTAACGCAGTGACCAGACCAGGCTGAAGCAATTCAGAAATGTTCATTAACTGTGCTTCCATATGCCACCAAATCCCAGTGTGTTTCTAGCAGAAATGCTCTGAGGTTGGGAGGACATCACATCACCTCCTGCTCCATTTATCATGTCACCCTGTACCAGGAAAGGCAAAAAAAAATAATCACAAAAATCATACTTATTTTACAGATTTCCAGCCAGACAAGCACTTGTGTCCAGCAATTGAAAGGAAACTTGCTTGCTGGAAGCTGAGCACCAACACTGAACCCCATACAATCACATTTCAGGATCAGTTAAAAGAAAACACTAACTGCTAGTCCATCCCTGTCTCAATTGCTTTCATTTTACAACAGTGTCTATGCCCAAAATAAATGACGCCCATAAAATACAGTGGATTTTAAAAAAAAAAAACTCATTGAAAGAATTATCTACATATATCTATAATAATTCTCAACGATAACAATTAGCTACTTAATCCCACGCAACTCCACTGAAGAGAGGACTGAAGGCAAAGGAGGTCTTCTTTGGTTCTGACCAACACCACCAGGTGGCAATAACAGCCCAGCTAACCCGCCACCAGCCAGCTGCAACTGCTGATTATTACCCTTTTTCCTTCCACTTAGCCCTCTCCTGAGCTTTTTTTTAAAACTTGCTAGCAGTTCAATTCAATATCACACGAACCATATATAATAAAAAGAGCCCCTGCTTCTATTCCTATTCAATTAGACGGTCTGAAGATTGAGTCAAACATAAGCAGCTCCCAAGAATCCATGAATGATCCCTTCCAGCCTTCCAAATCCTGCTTTTTCTGAGCAGAAGGCACAGCTCTCTCATGCAGGCTATCCATTATACTCATTTACTTCTGCAAACCAACCCCCCTTAGGCATATTTCAGTTCAAAGAAGGAACAATGTGCCCCTGAATCCCCCATTACCTGTAGGCCACTTAATTATTTTCAGCTATCATAGGACACTATTACTTCTGTTTTGTAGCATCATTTCAAAAGCAAGTTGCACGAAGTTATGTACTGTCACGTAATAGTATCCAATACACTACTAATTCACTATCCAAACACTGCACATATGCCCCAAATCATACAACATCTGGAAAAAGCAGAAAAAGAAGATGCTTTTTGGTGACCAGAAAGCACTAGAAATACACCAGGCCCCTATTCAGATAGAAAACTAGATCAAAAAGGGTGCTTGTACTCCTCAGTTTACAGTACGTTTTCTGTATCAGTTAGTTAGGACTTGATGGTCTTATTTTACCAATTATTTTGTTAAAATTTGACCAAGAGGCAGAGATGCCTTGGTGTATGGAAATTAATTGCCATTGCAAACACAAGTATAGTTGCAGGCATCACACTAGATTATGATGCTGTAAATCAAAAAGCAATCTGCCTTCATCCAAGACTACGATTTCTAAACTTCTTGGGCAGTTCAGTAAACAAGCACATAGGGTTTCTTTTAAACTGGGTTGTAGAAAGAATATACTCCTAGGTAAATTAATGTATTTTTCGTTACATCTCATCCTACTTCACCAGTATCCCATTCAGAATTATAATAAGGTAGGCAAATATCATAGTCATTGATCTACATCTGCTCTTCAGCCTTACTTCCAAGGCTGCTCCTGGGGGCTGAATGACTGCAGACTGCAAGTAGCTCCCAGCTCCAGCAGAGTCAAGAGCAGCAGGGCACCCTCTGCCTGCCAGCCACGCTGCTGGCCTGCACGGATCGACTCACTGACCCAGTCAAGAGACATTTTATACAATCCCAAAGCAGACCCTGGATAATTTGCATTGTAACCACTGTTCTCTACTAAGATTCTTCTGTTAAATGAGCTGGATTAACGCTCACATCTCTTTCCACACCAGCTATGGGTCCCCATCAGACGTCAGCTGTCATTCCTGAGCTGAATTAGAGAAAGGTTTGTAACAAAACAGGTCAAGAACTGATCATTTTATATTGTTTGAGAGCCCCGCACAAACCATGACACCACCTCTCTCCTATGTTTTGGTTCACCTACAAGACAACAATTGATTTAGATGCACATGATAAACCATAAAGCCTTACCAGCTCTATACAGTACAATGACCTAGAAGAGAACCCAGACCTTGGTCCTGCTCTGGAACAAACACCTACCTGAAGCCTCCTACTTCCAACATGCTCTATTCAGACTTTCTCTGCTGCTTCCCAGTGCATCTCCACAGTAGAGAAGAACCCCACTCCCATGGGCAGCTTTTTAAAGCTGATAAGCAACAGCTGCCAGTTCCACCCAGTGTAATCTGGAAGAGCCAAACTAGCTGACCAGGAGGGAAGCAGCCAGCTGTAAAATGTTAAAGGATGTCCACTAAATAGGGGAGGCATTAACATTTTGTCAAAAGTGTGGGTGGTAGAAGAAAAGGAGGAAAGGGAATTCTGTTTTCTTGGTCTCCATCACTGCTGCAGGCTTCTAAAATTGAGCACATTCATCCTCGGGATGCAAAGAATTTATCTATGCGGATGTAAAGCCACTGGATAGGTTATAATCTGGTGGGCAAAACCCGTTGCCACCTTCTTGTCAGAGGAACAGCTGTTGTCCTGAGTTGCTTTGGTCTTTAAAACCAGTTCCAGTATTATCTGTAGCTTTATTCACAAAGCTAAATTATGACTTTAACTGCAACATATATTCTAGCTCCTTCAGAATTTAAAATAAGAAATCAGAATATGAAATTACCCACTGACTCCAGCTACGATATGCTTGTTATTTCACACTTTCACCCACACTCATTGGAAATTCAGTTCCAACATGACAACTTGAAAATTAGTTTTAATCACAACCAATACACGCAGAGATTTTTTCCCCTCTCTTTTTGTCCCTTGCATCCCATAAGCACTGAAAATTGTGATGTGTAGAGTGGCAGAAGGTGAGCCAAATACCTCCTGAAGGTACTCCAAAGCACCACACATCTGAGCGACAGGCTGTCAAGCTCTGCAAAACAAAACCAGATACCAAAAACCCCCAAACAAACTTTAATCTGAACTATTCAGCCTCGGGCCTAACACTGCAGCTATTCACAGTGTCCACTAATACCTCTGTGCCATTTCTAAGCTAGAGGATCTATGTTTTCCTTTCAGCCTCCTGAATGGAAGCAAAGCAATGTAGTATAACCAGCTGGACCTCCACATAAAAAGACCACATAAGTAGGGTTTCGCTCTGTGTTCAAACTGGTAAAATCTGCAAAGCTAAACACAAAGTCAACCTGCCACACAGAGCAATATGGTAGCTCTGGTTCTCTAGAAACGAAGCTATTTTTAAACTGCAGTAGCATTGTGAACTGCATAAATTAGCATAATTTCAGCCTCCACAGATAGTTCTTAGTTGACTGTGCTACACGCTACGAATTAACACTCTGCAGATTCCTTGCTTCTGCTAATGCGGTCAATCATGCAATTCATGGGGCTTAAAATCCCCTTTTCCAGTCCTCCGAAATCTCAACGGTCTTTTTTTTTTTCTTTTTTAAACACTCCTCTTTTCCTTTTCAGAGCCTTGCTATCAAAGGCTGGGGGTTCATTACAAATCTCACAAGGTCTTCATATGTAACTGGTGGTTATGTGGCTTCCTAATTGTAGGACATCCTTCTGTTTCCTCTGCTGGTGATTTTCTCCTTGTGGGCAGATGGCATCGAAGTGCAGTGCAGATGGTAACCCACCACACACACGAACTCCTCATTATAATTTGAAATAGCGTATGCAGCTCTTCGATTCTCATTTTCTCTTTAAATTATTTTCAGAATTAAAGAATAAATCACTGTTTGCAGTAAGCACGGCCAAAAAGTAATGATATCTGTTACAGTTGAGAATCTTCTCCTAACAAAGAGATAATGATGTGCCTTATATCTTCACAAGTTTAATCAAAATCCACAAATCATTAGTAGAAAGGATTTTAAATCAAGCACCTCTTGTTTTGATTCAAGGACTACCTCATAGTAAAAAAAAAAAANAAAAAAAAAAAAGAAAAAAAAAGCCAATGATAAGAAAAAAGCAGTTCAGACTGAAGCACGAAGGCCTAAGAGTCACAGAGGCGGCTATTTAAGGTAATTTCATGGCTTCAGGTGAAATTTACCTGAGCTGCTTGGAATTATAATGGATTTATCTCCACAGACACCTGTGAGATAAGGGAATTGCTGCTGACAAACTGCAGCAGGCAGCAATGAGGTGGTTTCTCTGAAGCCAGCCTGGTGTCCTGGGGGTTTTCAGGGCTCCCACGCTCACCATTACAACCTCCCTGCCTTTTGATGGCCGAAACCCTTCTTGGCAAGAAGGCACAGCTCAAAATGAAGGTGCTGTAAAAACTAGTCTTATCATTCTTTCCATCTTTTTCACAGCATGTCCAGTCTGGTGGAACTGGCTTTCCTAACCTTTTGACCAGTTGGAAAAGTCCTAAAACCAGCAAGTTAAAAATATCTGTGGTGAAAAAATAGCAAGGAATGAAATACTAAGCACTAGAGGTCAAGTCCAGATCCTTGCAAAGTTTGTATTAATCAATGGAAAAGCATTACAAGAAACAAACTTGTCCCTTAGTTATAAAAAGAAAACAAACAATACTGAAAACACCCAAGCAGTTTGGTTGATGGGGATTTACTAACTCAGTCAGCTCTCACACACAGCATGAATGAAAAGCTGGCTAATTTGCTCCCATTCCAGAAGCCTAGAGTCAGACTTGGTAAACACAAAGAGCATTATTTGCTTGAAGTTTTGACCTGGTGTCTGACAACCAGTTACTACCACACTATTCTACCTCAGTTCCAACGGCACCTTCTAAACTGTCTCACAAAATGGTTTCTAGTTATTTAATGAGCGGATACACATTGCTTAGCTAAATTCACTGCCTTTAAGAGTAATTGTCAGTGAGCCTTTTTCCTCAAATGGCTGAAGTTATTTGAATCTACACAACCAAAACATTCAGATGTTCAACTGAGTTATGATATAAATTCACAACCACATACATAACTCGACTATATAATACAGGGCTCTAATTTTCCACAGCACACAGGCGTGTTAACAATCTTACACAGGGGCAACGCAAGATGAAATAATGAAGTATTTCATCACTGAGGGCAATTTATCTTGTCTACATTTGTAGAAGAAGATTATAGGACGTCATCTTCTTAGCAGTTTCCCTTTCACAACAAAAAACGGCAATAATCAGTTTGCATTAGGGAAGACTTGGCCTTTCGGTTGTAGTGAGGCAACTTTCATGTCCTATACACCAGATACAGCACTGATGTCAATTGAATAACTACATGGTATCTTCTAACACAAAGGCTTATAAAGGGTAATAGAAGGACTTAAGTTTCAGATGCAATATTGAAGGATTTACGCATGTCAAAAGAACTGACCAGATACGTTCTCTCTCTAGCTTAACGACTTGTGCTTCAAACTAATGATGGTTGTCAGAGCTGACCATTTGAAACTGCTATTCCATGAGAAGAAACCTCAGCTCAAGTTGTGATTCAAGAGAATAAAAAATTCCCAGAGTTCATCCAAAGGCACATTCAGAGCCTGGTAGCATGAGCCCCATCACCTGTGGAAAGGCAAGGGAACTTTGGCAGAGGATGAGATCCTGTGCCAGCATTTCTGACCCAGTAAGAGTGACTGTATCACACATCTGCTCCTCTGTGAGAAGCTGAATCTGCCTGTGACAAGGTCGATTTTGAGAAGGGTTGGTATTAAAAGATTATGCTCCCTCCATCCTCTCACTGAGGTTGCGCTAATTATTTCAGGGGAGCGCTGGAATTCTTTGATCCTCCAACCCTTCCTTCCATTGTGAGGTGGCTCTGGCTGCTGGCACAGCACCCAGAGGGATGGCATGGCACGTCCTAATTCTGTAATTGTGGAATTAGATATTTTCAACCTTGAAATTTCACCCTAAGAAACTGAGCATGCAGTAATCCATGTAATCCAGGCCTCTACACCTGTCCCTCTCCCAACTAATCTCGCCATCCTTCATCATGTCACATCTTAATTTAGTGTCCTATCTCCTAAGGTCAGTGTAAGTGGAAGCTCAGGAAATCGCAATGAGTATTTATCACACGGTGGGACCAATTCCTTCCTTTGGGAGCTCTGCGAGATACAAAAATACCTACAAAGAGCAAAGCCCTTTCCCAGCGATGTGCAAACAATCTCTACAAACGTTCTGGGAAGCAGTGAAGAGAGGCAATGCATAAATAAATAAATAAATAAATAGATGTCGTGTAGTCCTGGATAATGCGATCTGCTGGTATTAAAGTTTTCTCCTGAAGGAGTTAAGTATATACCAGCTGCTCTACATTAAACAGAGCTGGCATTTTAAATCATGCAAATTAAGCTGAGCCACCATCCATTTCAGCCCAGCACTTAGCAGCATCGCTGTAAATGATGCAAAGTACTGGCCAAACCAAGCCCTGCCATTTCAGCTGCCATCAGAGAAGAAAGGAGGAGGGAGGGTAATGGTACCTAGAGCTGCTGCAGCTATTCACAGGACGGTATACAAGAGACCCCTTCCACCTCAGGTATTGTTCACACATGCATGGGAAGCCTGAGGCTTTTATTTATTGAAAATATGTTTATATAAACTGCTAAAAACCACTGCAAAATTATTCAAAATTAAATTATTTCCCACAGAACACTGAACTTTCAAATCTCTCTTTGCTTAATGCTGTAGAATAAACACTGAGTGGGTCTGACAGGCCATCAGCTCAGAAATGCTGACACAGCAGCCTACAGGGAGCCAAGGGTGGCATCAGTCCCCACCATAATGTCTCACACCAATAGATATTTCTCAGGCTATGAAGACAATAGATAAAAATTGGTGCTAGTTCAATGCAAACCCCATTTTCTGCTGAATTTTGGAGAGCTCAGGAGGCAATAAAGAAGACTAAATCTTAACTAGTTCACACTGTTGTGGCCAATAGATCAAGTTTCAGCACAAATCTGAAACTGTATAGGACAGTGAAGGATCTGCTATTGAGTAATCTAGGAGATTTGCAGGCTGGCTTTTTGATTTCAAGTTCTTTCATATGCCCTTCTCCCCCCGCCCCACAGGGCCTTTTTTTCCCCCATCTTTTTCTTATCCTTTTTTTTCAAGTGCCTGCTGCAGTAACCTGCTCAACAAGGGGAAGCTGGGATTCACTGCTGTGTTAAAAATAAGATACCACTGCCTTGCTACCTGACCCAATATACCAAACCACCAGTGGATGTGATTCATGGGTGCTACAGCCTAGCTCCCAATACTGCATATGCACCACAACTTGCTTCATCTCCAAGAGCATTGGTCTTCCAAGTCTCCCCACCATAATGCCTTGAAGCCATAATACACCCACAACAGGAACATATTCTCCAGGATCCCAAAAGCAACCTGTGGCAGAAGCAGCTGAAAAAGCTCACCACAGGACCTTCACTGACCACCCAACATCTGAGGCTTGGGAAAACGGTGGAAATGACAGGACATGGTAGGTAGACCTGATTTCCCTTCATGGCCTTGGAGTCTCTCTGCGCTTCCCAAAAGCAAACATCTTACAGAAAGGCACTGCACCTCCACCTATATCCCAGTATTCAGAGTGTTTCCCATTGCCTGGCACCACAGTGAGAAGTGACCACAGGAAAAAGAGAAAATCCTGGCTTAGCCTCACTTGCAGAAGACACTTCCATCATTAGATTTAAATGCACGATACTTTCATTCATAGAAAACAGATCTTCTTCCAAAGATTTCTGCTCCTTACGACAATTAGATTACCTTTCAGCAGTTTGGAATCTAAGTATTATATCCTATAAAACAAATCACTACACATGGTCCAAACCTTAATAGGTAAAGGACCAAAAGGAGGCCTCTTAGAGGTGACCTAAAGGAAGCTCCATTCCAGTGAGGGAAGTTTGTATCTGACTGCTTGGAAACGGGATCCTAGGCAACCACTGCTCTTCCCTCTTGAAAAGCAGAAAGTGGTTTTGTTTTGTAAATTAAAGCAAATTCATTAGAATTCCCTTGGCAAGGTTGTGTAGGGATAAATAGGATGCTGGTGCCTCTGCTTTCCAGCTCCACGCTAGAGGACAGGCACCATTTTGCCAGCTTGCTTTGGCAGCGCTTGTTTGGCACATTACTTCAGAGGACTGGACTCCTGTGTGCTCTACAGCCCATCTCGGAAGGGGTAAGATGTAGAAATGCTGAAAATAATCCTTCCCAAAATAATCCATCCCAGTTAAGGCACAGACAAGTCTGGAATAGCATGGTCATCCTAAGAAGCAGACTGACCCGTGGTTATCGGTCAAGATAAAAAACCCTATTTCTGAGCTATTGCTTCAAATGGTCAATGCACATTTGATCTTGAAACATATGTGACATTTTTAAAATCAGTTTTGAAGACTTAACTATCCATAAGACTCTTTGAAATGAAGAATAATTTACAGCTGAATCAAATTTGTCTTACCAGACCAATCCATTAATTTTTTTTTTCCACCAGCTGTATTCAAAGCTGATCTTAGTGGATGTAAATGTGTCTGCTACATCTGTTCCAGGCCTTTAACTTCTGACATGCATGTACAAATGCTGTTCTCACATTACATTTCTCCAAGAAAAATATAACTTTGCATCATGCTACATTGGCTAAGGAAGATTTCTGACTCCAAAAGACATGAATCTTTGTATCTGCTTGATCTTACAAAACTATGCCTGATGGTTGTCTACCTAATTAGGGGAAGGAAATTTGCTAGACCCCTCCTACAAGCTGATCACAAATTAACTCCTGGTAATTAATGTCATGAGCAGAGAAAGAGCCAAAATAGTTATGATGTGGAAAGACAGGTGTGTGGTTTAAAATTACTCATACAAAGCCAGTATTTAGCTGATCGGTACTAAAGTTACCTGTAGCTTCTAACAGTGGACATGGTTTAAGTGGACACAGCTAAACAAAAAATGAAACCACCTCTAACTTTTTGTTTCAAGATATACGAGTTTAACAAAGTCTCAGTGTCCATATTCACCATAAAACGTTGGCACCCAGGCTAGATCAGCAATATGAAATCCCACCGGCGTATTCATTCTGTTCTACCAATAGGCAAGTACACAGAATTTATGTATGGCAGAAAAATACAGCATAAAGATAATTCCTGTTCAGCACTTTCAGTAGAGGCTTGGTGATCCTATTAGAGAGGATTCACCTTGTGACACAGAACAGCATATCTAAGAACCCTTCCTTCCCCCACCCAAGGCATGGGGGGGATCAGTACCTTGGCCTCCACTACTGTGAGCTCCCAGAGCTTGAAGAAAGGACTAATACTATTCAGTACTTTTATGAGTAGACCAACTTCCACTTTCAAAGACAGCACCAACGAATCTATCAACTTACTTTCCGAGAATTCATATTTCAGAGACTTGACCATGTTTTCTTGTAGGCCATAACACTACTACTACCAAAGTGATAACTGCAAATCCCTAGTTCCTTGGTCTCTACAATCCCTATGTTTTCCTTCTTGCTTGTAGAAAATAAAATCTCAACAACTACTATTGGAAAGTAGTCCAGGGACTCTTTTTTTACAGCTGCTGGTTCTGCCAACACAGCCTTGCTACTGTCTTCTACCTACTGTCAATCCTGAAGTCTACACCATAAACATGAACCCACCACTACACATTTCTGGATTACACCATGGGGGCCATTACGTAAAGGACAAGACAGAAGAAATGGACCAGTATTGGTGAGAGGACAGGTAAAATAAGTAGATTTAGGGACTCTTTCCAGCTGTGAGAGAGAGGATATGGCAACTTCTAGCCACACCTGTAGATGAAAAAGTCACACATGCTAAGAACAGGGAGAGGACCTCAGGAAATGTCCAAGAAAAGGGACAGACCTGGGGTAAAATTTACGACTAGGCCATGGGAGTAAACAAGACATTGTCAAAATGTGATGGTATTACAGTCCAAAATTGAACATGCATAGTCCTGGTAGAAGTGTATTTTGAAATCCAGAAGTTAGATATTTTTTCCTTTCATTTATTGTTTTCCCACACATTGCTTCCAAATCTAAAATAACTCCAAAGTAAAATGAAAAATAATCCAAGGATAACACACTTAAAAATACTTTCAAGAGGAAAAAAAAAAGTGGAATCAGAGTAAAACTTCATATCTCAGCCTGTTTTAAAATAAGTGACCTGTTTTCTCGATTATTTATTTTAATAAAGGGTTTATTTGTTTTAAGTTTTAGCAGTTATTTCCATGCCTATGCTTTGCAAAACTGAAGAAACTGAGAATGTTTCCACAAACTATTTCAGCAAGAACAATTTACAGATAAAATTAGAGGCATACAAGTTAAGTGCCAAGTGTTTGACCAAATTCCAGCTCTTGGTGAATGGAAAACCAGCAGCTTCCTGTTACAAAATGTACCAACAGTTCACGTCTAATAATACACATAAAATCTGACCATTTATATATTACAAATATAGATGTTTCTAAGAATAATATTCAAGCAGGTTATTTTTAGCCAGGTAAACTTCTCAGGAGAATCAATCTGAGTTCAGTTGAGATTCTACAGTTTGCTGCAAGGAAAAAAAAAATTAATGGGTTAAATTTTAAGAGCATTTCTTTATTTATACTAGAATAAAAGTAGAAAGTTAGCCCCAATGCTTAAATAAGCAGAAAGCAAGTGGGGAAAATGGAAGAACAGAAAACGCACCCTTCCATTAAAGGCCCAGCTCACACTTTATTCAAAAATGTATCTTCTCAACCAGCACTTATAATATTTATTCTATGTTGCAAGTTTGGGAAGTTTACACAAAACAATTTTTTAAATTCTTTATTAGTTACTTCCACTTCAGTAGGAAAAAGAGACTTGCAGGCTAAAAACATTAAAATACTCTACAAATTAAATGGAGATTTAAATCTAGTGGTGAGATAATCTGGAAACTAAAATTACAGAGTAGACAATGTTTCTCAAAGGAATTTCAAGAAGTAGTATCTGTTGTTCTCTACTAATATCCCTGTACCTTTCTGCATCTCTAGGAAATTCCTTCAGGATAGGTTTCATATTTCATACCGTCTGATTTTTGATTAGAGTGTTTTGCAGAAGACCAGAGAATGTTATTCTACAATGAGTTCCATCAAGCATGCCAGCATGGTTTGCAGCCACTAAGTGGTGGCTGAAGTGGTGCCTGTGCTAGGTCAAACGCCTTTGGCTTTCAGTTTCCTCACATTACACTTGCTTTTCAGAATAGGATTATTTAATCCATATTCAAACACTGAAAAATTAACTATATCAGCTAGCAGCTGGATAGGTCAGAAGACTTAATGCTTCTCTGTTGAACCGAGTTTCAGCCTGAACAAGCCCCCAGCAGAGACTGAGTGTCTAACAGAACTGAAGTACAACACATACACCAAGAAAAAAAAGTTCTGTGGAACACTTAATGAACAAAGAATCTAGAAAGAGTAAGAAGCAAAACTCTAAAAGCTGTCAAAGACATTCACCAGTGCAGCCAAGTGGGCAAAGGGAAGCAGAGAGAAAAGACAGCTAGGAGAAACAACATAATAATTAACCCATTTCTGGTTCAAGGACAGTTGGACCAAAGCACTCTGCTTGGGTGCTGCCACACATCAAGTGTCAGTGCAGAAGGTGATCAAAATTACCTGCTAAAACAGGGGCAATAAAAAGTGAAAATGTTCACTGGAGAAATGTAATTTTATGGAGTAAGCTAACAGTTTCAAGGACAGAGGGAAAACACATGGACACCACATGCAAAAGCATTTTGAACTGATTAACAAGTCGCAGCAAAGGAGAAAGATAATCTAATAGTCAGGGGACCAGCCAGTAATTTTCTGTAGCACTGCAGACTTTATGACCTTGGGTAAGTTTCTTTGTGCCTTGCCATTCATTTATCAAATGAGAACAATATTCCTGCCTCTGAGGAGCACTCTTAGGTTAAGTATATTAAAATTTTGAAGCCTCTTAGATAATACCTATTAGCAGGGATCAGAGAAATAGCATAAAACCCCCAAAAAAACTGGAAGGAGGAAAAAAGGTCATATTAAATGAGCATTTCAAAAAGCTAACCACGGACTATAAAAACTTCAGCGAATTCAACAGCAGCATTACTAGCTCAACAATAAGTATCTTTGGAAATCCCATCCTGGGCAACTTGACAGTGAAGGTACTGAACTTGGGAAGGAACATCCCACAATGACCAAATGCTCTTTTATTCAAGAACTGTCACAGCTAAACTGAAATCAGAGCAAAAGAAACTATTTTCACTCATTATACAGTACAATTAAAAACAAAATGGAAGTTTTCGCCCAAGTGACCCTTTGCATATTCTAAACGAAAATCTAGTGATGAAAGAACCTCCTGAGCTCATACTGCAACCTTACATTCTTTGCTCCAAGGCATGGCATTTAAAAGAGAGTAGCCCTTCATATTAAAAGACAGATCACTTCAAAACTCCCTGTTAATTATCACAATAAAAAAAAACTTCCAAATCGTTTCATAACTGG
This sequence comes from Thinocorus orbignyianus, assembly GCA_013400375.1. Classification (NCBI taxonomy): domain Eukaryota; kingdom Metazoa; phylum Chordata; class Aves; order Ciconiiformes; family Thinocoridae; genus Thinocorus; species Thinocorus orbignyianus. The sequence continues at coordinate 183,153 of VXBW01000623.1, read as the reverse complement.
AAACACTTCATTTGGAACAACCCCCTATCAATTTAATATTTACTGGTATGTATCTATAAACATACTATCAAAACCATTGTAATCATAAATAATAATAAATCATAATAACCTCAAATTGCTTACCAAGTGCCAAAAAAAATTCCATCAGAAAGAAAGATGCAGCAAGGGTTTTTGTGTAGGAATGTACTTAGGTACTTAACTAGAATTACACAAGCAAGCTTGCTAATACTAATTTAAAATTACTTTATCATATATTTTGATAGCCTGAATCTATAATTTTTACTAGATTTTTCCAACTCTTAAAACGTCTCCCTTGTACAAATCCTAAACGTGATCTCATTTGGTTTCTTCCAACACCACAAAAAGCTATCTTTGATGGTTGTTATCAGTGTTACTGACCACATTTCTCATAATTTCTTTTATAATTAGCTCAGCAGTGGTAGCGAGACCAATTTTTACACCACTGAAGCAGCTCACATCGTGGCATTGGAAACAGACCAGTCAGCATACAGCTGACTTCAGATTGGGTCCAAGTTAAGATTTGCTTGATTCCTGTCCCTTCTGCAAGATGGTTCTGTAGTAAACCTGCAAAGCCCAGTATCATGCATAAAAATGGCCAATGCATGCGAGAAAGGAAGGCATAATTTCTCTGCAATATGCAATATGCTGTATTAAACCTTCTCTCTATGAAGCTTCACATTAGTGAGACAGTGATATGGAGGTATAAATGGCTTCTGATAAAGTTAATTAAAATATAGAAAAGTAATTACTAATATCTGAACTACACGGACTCGTTTGGATTGCTAATGGCATGGGAATTAAGATAGTGAGGCAGAGAATGCTAACCAACAGCCAATGGATCCCAAGACACATGCGGCTCATCAAACAGTTGAAGTGAGCCTAAATTTGAAGCATGAAAAAATACTGGAGCAACTTACTAAGTAATCAATTGTTAAGCAGCTAGAATACTTTAAGGCAGCACACAACTGAAAAACTCCCTGAAATTTGTCACTAGTGTGCTACCAACCTGGGAATAGCTATCCAATAGATTTTTTGTAGGCATCTGTAACAGAGCTTCTCTACCAACTCCATTCCATATCTTTATGATTGACCTGGACTGCAGAATGGTTAATGAGAAAAACCCAGGGACATTTCTAATCTCTATAGGTATTGGACACCCCAGATCTAGAACACCGCAAGATGTAGATGATCTTCACGAATTGGGAAAGGAGGACTAAACCACTAGAAAAAAAAATCTGATGTAAGACTAGAAAATGGGGAGATCCAGAACGCCTCAGATCTAGAACGCCTCAGGTCTAGAATGCCCAACTTGACACCATCTTCACAAACTGGGAAAGCAACAGGAAGAAAAGTCTATCTGAGCAACATAGTTTTATTGCAGATAATGATATCTACTCAGATTTGAACTGAAATCTTAAACAAAGGTCTAAGCAAACCAAAAAGAGTTCAGTAGACAGCACAGAAAGTTGTAACAGTTCTAGAAATCCTGAGAGAAGAGGTTCAAAGAATTAGGTTCATGTAGTGTAGAAGAAAAAGTCAGGGTGAGCATGGTACCACCTTGTGAGCATCTGCCTTCCACAGCCATCATTCAGCAAATGAACACTGCAAAGACATTTGCAGAGAAATAAGAAATCCCACCCCCATCCCTCCCTGAACATCATTCAGGACAGTTACAGGTAATTGCTGAATACACATATTTTAATACCAAGTCAACCTGCCTGCCAACTTGAAGTGTTCCAGTGGAAGAATGGGACCAACAACTTACTAAGGTCCCTGTGCTTTTAGGACTGCTATGGTTACTTAAGAAACAAACAGCAATTATTTTTCAGGTTCTCCAGAGAATGAAAAATCAAGAAGCTAGAGAATACAACATAGCAGCAACAAATACAGTAATTAAAACCATGATGTCCTTTGGTGGCTTTCACAATAACATGGCAACAGGCTGTATTTCTGTAACAGTTTCCTCCTCCTTGCATCGCACGACCAATTCTACCATGCCCAGGGACTTTTAATTGGCATTGACAATGACTTCTGTCTTAAATAACTACTGCAAATTTAGTAGCCAAATACATATGACTTTTTCAGAATAACTAATAAATACCATTTTGTATATGAAAGATCACTATCTTGCTATCTACTTGACGGAAGTTTCTCTGGTAACAAAGTTAAATATTCCCAAAACAATGCTTTCTAAATATGGGTACAATTTACTGGCGGTGTTTTCAAATTAGACAAAATAAGCACCAGTGCAACAGTAGGATACTGTTGTGCACAACAGAGGGAATTTAATATGGAAAAATGAATGGAGTGTGTATATCAGTAACAATAAAGTAGGAATGATAGTGCCATGATTCATGGACCTAAGATTTCCGACTAGCATTTACAATGGGCTTGGTGCTAAATACCCTCAGACCTTTCTTTGGAAAGAGCCTCTGAAATACTCTGAAGAATGCTTTTTATAAATTGCACAGCTTTTTAAATAACACATTATCCTTATATGGCCTTAAGGCACAAAACTTCCAGTTACTATAAAATCCAGCTTAACATATAAAACCATATAAAGAAGAACAAAAAAAAAAATCAAAATATTAAGCAGTTTTCACTAATACTACATTTCTCAAGTGGGACGCTTTGGTTTTCAGCAGCTTCTAAAAAATTAGTACTTTAATGAATACCACCTGCAGTGACCATGGTCTCTGAAGAATCAGAGTCAAGGTAAGTTCCACCTGGCACTGAAAAAAGCTCATGAACCTAGGACTGGTGTGCAAGTGGCTTGAACAAGGCTCAAACAGCATTAGAACACGGCCACTAGACCTTCTTCACATCATAACTTCTGGAGCACACAGTAGACACAGCCTCTTCTCCAGAATAAGTCCAGGGAAAAGGGACACAGAAATTCAAATTGAAAGTATATGTACACCACGTGAAAGAGAAAACTTAAAGGTATCCCATCTATCTGTTTCGTCCCTCCCATCATTTCTTTCCCTGATAGCAGATGTCCTAAACAGGAGGTCAAGTTGCTTTCTGTCCTTACTCTGTACGTGCAACTAAATTTTGTACTATGTAGTGCAAAGAGGGCCAACTTGAACAGGATTAAGAGCAACTCCCTAAAATACTCCCAGAACATCCTGCGGCTTGTTGATTATGAAACCCTCCAGAGATATGATAGCAGTTAGAACTCACTCGTGTTGAAATAGAAACTGAACTCAGATATCCCACCCGCTGAGCAGTTGGACAAAAGCAACGATTCTCTGCCACTTGTGTGGAAAGTGGCCTGATAGCACCTTGAGTTTCGATAGAAATAGCTCATGCCTCTAACTCAAGAGAGAGTTTGGGGCTGCAAATTCCAAGTTCAGCCTTAGCAAGAAATACAGAACAAGTGAAATAGATTTCAGTCATTTTTGTTTCTTCTCTTTGGTTTTTGATCCAAGTGTCACAAGCTCTCTTTAATTCTCCCTCCACCCACACAGGAGCATATTATATCCTTCCCCGTGGGTTGCAAACTCCATGCGGGGACCAAGATCCACAAAAGATAAGTGCCAAAACATTTGGTGCTGGTCCAGCTTGTGGATTTAAACTCAAAATACTATTATAAGAATATCACTTCCCTCCCTCACGGCAGAGGCCAGGTCTGGACAGCAAAATGGTGTGGGCCACACTGGTATTTCAGACCAAATATCCAGAGAAGCGAGTGATCACCCTCACAGAACATGTCTATGTTCCTTGAGATATTTAGCCCTTTAGTACAGAGTTTAAGACTAAACCTTACTAGGTTTATCATCAGAAAGCACTTCTATACTTGAAGGTAGCTGAAGGTTTTCCAAGATGAAAATGCCATCTGGCAGCTGTCCATCCATTCCAGTCCTCCTCCCTTGGGAGGGAGGGATGGTGGAAACCGAAAAGAACAGTGCCCTTGATACAACCCATTGGGAAAAATCTCCCTTTAGATATGGACCCATGTTCCAAGCGACTACCTTGAATGGCAAAAACCTGGATGCTTATAAGGGATCAAAGCTGGATCAACAAGAATAACAAAAAAGGACTGTGTTTTTTCAAGATAAAGGAGAGTAAAACAAACCTCACTGGTTCACACCTTAAAAGGTGCTGGTCATCTGCTAAGAGAGCTACCCAAATGAGGTTGCTGAGAATGACAAAGCATAAGATTTTCCCACAGCATGAAACTATTCAAAGCTCAAAATTATCTGAAAATCTTTTGGGCAAAATCACTCGCTGTTGAAATACAGCAAGTTAGCATGAAGACTCTTTCATTATCAGGATATTAAAAAATGGAGTTTATTCCACATCTGTGTAAGGGTTAAAACCTCCATAGTATTTCCCTTCCTGCTGCAAACAGCTACTACTGGCAGCATCGCTTTGATTGTAATCTATTACAAGATGAGAAAGTATTTATTAATAACAATCAGTTTTGCAGGAATGTAAATTTCTATGCAGAAACCAAGGCGTGTCTGAGAGAAAGAGCAGCGTAGAATGAGATTTTGCTGACATTTCATAATCACAAGGACAGACTCTAGCACAAGGGGAAAAAAAAGAAATGAGAGCACTTGGTTCTCTCTTAAAAACAAGATGCAATGCACAGGTCAATCTGTCTGCTGCCACCACCCTGCCACCAGTACTTGTCTGTCTGCTTTTCCTGCTCCCAGTCCCTCAGGAACTGGTACTGCTGTCATATTGGGCTGGCCTGAGCAGCCTGGTATGTCACCCTGTCTACCAGCAACCAAAGTGCAGCATATCCTAAAATTCAGGGCACGGGGCCAAACACACCCAGAGTTGCGCTTGTCTAAAGAGAACAGGGTTATGAGGCCATGGATCTAAATATCTAGATGGCAGGGACGACCCATTATCCCTTGAGGAAGGAAAAGAAGGGGGGGAAAAAAGAGAAATACAAGCATCTGTCATTATTTCTCTATCCCATTCTAATAGCATCACCTTCTACTGGGCTCAGATATTGGCAGAAGCAGCTTGTAATATATACAGATCTTGCCAAAATACGTCACAGTGCTCTCCAGCGATCTCAGTACAATGTTAATCAATTCTGCTTGCTGCAGCAGACCATCTGCTTCACTCGCCCGTGGTACGCTAACACCTACTGTCTGCTTACACCCCTGCCCAGCACACCGGGGCATCGGCAGCACAGGCAACCCCAGCCGTGCTGGAAACGTTACCATGCTGACAAAAACCAAGCCAGCTGAAGAGCAAACACTTCTCCTCCCTACACAGCAAGCAGCACATATAAAAACACAATAGAAAACTGACATACAGTCAAGGGAAAGCTAACAAATGCATATTGATAATGTGCTGCACCTGTGATGTCATGCATATACAGTATTAAGACCTGAATATTCATCTCCTCCATAATCTATTTAATGTAGCTGCACTGAGAATTGCATGCAGCCTGTAATTTAACATCGAGCACTGCCTCTCATTCATTGCCCACATAACTACGAATAAAAATGTTCCTATGACTAATGCTCACATCCAGTACCTGACCAAACACAAACGTATTCATGACAACCAGCAATCTTTTCCCACCCCAAGCACACAACCCAGACACTGCCGTTAGCACCTACAGAAAGAACACAAAGAACACACCCCAGTAACAACATCTCTGCCATCACCCTTCCACAAATCCCCTAAATTGAAGCAAAGGCATCAGAGAAGGCACCACAGGCAGCCAGCATGCACAGCCCCATCCCTCAGCTCCCCACCACCAGCTCCAAACCACAAAGCCACCCCTTGGTAACACATGCCGCTATGCGGAATAGAAAACATCCCACTACTGTGGACAGATGTTAATTCACACACACACACACACACCCCTTCTCTCACTGCCATTCACACCACAGCTCTCCACCTCAGAAAACCTGCTGCACACATTCATTACAGAAATAAATCCTCACATACACCTCCCCAGCCCTCTCACCTGTGTGTCAAATCCATTTTCTACCAAGCTACTCTTCCTTGGCGGGAGTCCATCTCCTGTGCTCTCTTGTCCATGAGGTGATTTGAGAGGAATCTGGCTGGAATAGAATGGCTTCGTCACCTCCACCTTGTTCCCAAACTTCAGGTAACAGGGCTGCGGGATGGTCCTGGCCGTTGGGACATGCAGGATTGGAGCAGCACTGTGGATGGGTTTAGGTAGTCCCGATTTCATTTTGGAGGCTACCAGGATGGCTGGCATTTTCTCTTTCTGCTTTCCTAACACGTTTCTGTCAGCAGCAAGAGCAGAGACAGCAGGCAGAGAAAAGGACACGGTGGGGAATCTGCTCTCCACTGAAGCAGCCTGGTTTGCTGCAGGGATGTCCTCTAAAACCAGCTGAAAATTTAAAACAAAAAAAAAAAAAAAAAGGAAAAAACCCACACCAAATCACTTTCAGCCTAAAATATCTCTCCCAGCTTTATGCCAGCCTTCCACCTGTTTCCTCTAATTTTACTTTCAGTTCTTCACCACTGTCCTCCTTCCTATTTCTGTTGTTATTTAACTTGCTCCTTCCCTTCTCTGGCTGCCTCCCGTAATTTTCTTCCCTGGAAACAGGAGACTTTCACTCCATTATCTTGTCACCGCATCTCCAAAGTGAGACAGCCTTTTGGAATTAGAGGGGGAAAAAAAAAAAAGGAACCTGCTGCTGCATATGCTTCCCCTTCCGTGTGCACTAGAGAGCGAGCAAGCAGGATTTCCAGCTTAAGATGTCTTTCTTCAGTCTTAGCCAAGAAGCAGATGTAGCTCAGTGTGTTAATGACTGATGCCCTTGGATACCAGCCTCGGAGAATCAAGCTTCTTAAGTCTTAATAGCTGCGAACAGGACAACGATGCTGTCGCAGAAGGAGAAACGTCCACTGACAGCACCGTCAAATAAAAGCATGCCAGTGGCCACAAAATCTCCTGGCTCCCCCAGTGCTGATGATGAAAAGCCAGAGGAAAATAATAAAATAAAATAAAATAAAATAATCAAATACAAATCAAAGCATTCAGTTGTCAGAGGGAAGGGGAAAGCAGCCACCACCTCATTTTCCCCTCCGGCAGTGCAGCGGGAGCATCCTGCGCCTCTCCTGGGCTTGGGGCGGCTGCTGGCCACCCCCCCCGGCACGGTGCAGGCAGGGCGGCCTCCGGATTGGCCCTGCCTGCTGGCAGCAGGAACAAAAAAAAAAATTTAAAAAAAAAAAGAAATAAATAAATCTCCCTCTCTCTTCGCTCTCCGCAGGGGGAGGAGTGGCTTCAAGTCCTGCGTCGGGCAGGGAACTCCGCGGCAAAGCGAGAGATGCATTGGGGGCTGGACGGAAGGAGTTTCGTACCGGTTTCTTTTTGAAATCAAACAAAAAAAAAAAGAAAAAAACGCGCTTTCAAATAAAAACACCTGGTGATGACTCAGTGTTCACTCCTATTCCGGAAAACTCCTGCTGCCAGCATCAACAGGAATTTGAATAAGCACAGTGAATAATCCAGTCCTGCAACAGCAACACTGGCGCTTTGCTTTTGAGTCTTTGGGTGTCAGGGGTTCCTCCTCACACTGCTCTGTGGATGCCGTGATCCGTTACAGCCCCCTCATCCCCCATTCCTGCAAAGCATCATGCATTTCAGAGCTGCACGTACCCCTCTGTCACCCTCAGAGCACATTCCTGGGCTGCACCGAGAGATGCCTTTGGACTCCTACGGGGAGGTCTTAGCACCAGGATTTACAATACCACAATATCTGATTTTCAGCCAGCCAAAGGCTTTGATACCACACAGGCTTCTCACATTATATACAGGGAGGAGAGGTTGCCACAGAATTATGTTCACAAAGCCAACATGAGACATAGAAGAGAAAGGTGCAGTTTAAACCCCATCCTTATCACAGCCCCAGGTATCGGATTATTTCCCACTTCCTTCAGCTCCCAATTCTCACCTTACCCATTGCCTGAAGATCGAATCCTTACACCACCACTGGGTGGCAGGGACAAGAGTGATCCCAGCAAGCAGAGAGAAACAATGAACCCACCCTTGAAATAACCGAAATAAAGGCTGAGTGAGGATCCAAGCCACCAAGCTACCGGGCAGGCCAGAGGTGGCACAGCCCCACTGCCCTTCCCCATCCAGGCTGCCAGGAGTGCTGAGGGGACGACGGCTGAAGCATGCTCTGAGACCCATTTCAAGGGCAGCTGGTCCCGCCTATTTGACATGCTGGTTTTTGGGAAAGTTTTAGATGTGCAAACCCCAGGTTTTTACATTTGATGCTCTTTTCGAGATAAAAATGAAGTATTTCTGGATTGTAGGTACCTCCAGGATTAGGATAGCATTTAGGAAATGGAAATCAGATGAGACCTGTGCACTGGATCCTTCTGTGGAGGTCATCTTAAACGATTTACCCAGGGTTACATTGCAAGGAAGCGGCAGAAATGGAAGTTAAAATCAGAACCTGCACTCTACTTATTATAAAGTACTATTCTTCCTCAACATCACAATGTAAAAAAGGTCTGTCTCCATTAACAGAACACAGTTTCAGAAGACATTAGTTGTACTATGTGGGGGGTTTTGTTGCTACTGGTTGGGGTTCCTCTGTTTGCTTCTGTTTTTTTTAAATATCTCACATTAACTAGATTATTTAAAACCAAAACCAAAGCCACTGCGGCCTGCCATGTCCCTCACTGAGCACTTCCCTGGTTGAGTAATTCAAGTTCTCACAGCACACATGAAGCTCACATGTTAACTAGAGTTTTGAATGCTGCTGGGATTTTTCAGCACATCTGCTTCTACATATACCAACCCTGCAGGCTGCTTTGTATTAACTCAATGAGGATCATTTGGGTTTTCTTTTTGGTTTTTATGTGTAACTGCTTTCACCCCAGTCTCTTAATTCACTAACCTCAGATTGGAAACTGCATGTCTCTTCATCCGTTTCCCCAAGATGGATCTTCTAATGGTTGCTCCCCTGTCATAACACCATCCGCACTGTCTGCTTAGACACAGCTATATCAAAAATTTCAAAGCCAATTTCAAAAATTTCCAAGAAAGTCAGATTTACCATATGAAAGGAGTGGTAGTTCTGGGAGCAGAAATATCTAAAATGCCCCAACACCATTTCCATTGTTCAATGCTGAAAATTCAGCCTCGTTAGATAAAAAGAAGGTTGGACTGAAGTACGAAAAACTTGAAAAAGATCCAAGTCTGAAAACAAGGCTAATTTTAGGTCCATAATAAAATACAGTAAAGTTTAAAAGCTATTAGAAGATCTAATTGACAGCTTTATGATCTGTTCTTCACTTACACATTTTATGAGGGTCAGGCCACCAATCCCAAATGCACAGAACTTGCCAGTTTTTGTTGTTCTGTTTTCATCTTGGAAAACTGGCTAGGATACAGGATACCAAAACAGACACAAAGTTAATTTGAGCAAAATAAAAGGATTAATTTCATTGCTCCTTTAACAATTATTAAATCTGATCCTTTGAGGATGGTGGATTGAATATTCCACAGCCAGAGGAAACTACTTTATTTCTTGGTGTGCAGTCCTGCCTCCTGATGTCTTCAGATGTCTTCTGAATTCTAGCAATCTATGCTCTGGCCGGTTATTTTGCCGAATCAGGAACATGAACCCCTTTTGTCAAAGCTTAATGTGAATTCTTGATAACACATTTGAGGAGTAACCTAGAATGATTGCAAGTTGCCGATGTTTTTTTTGTTGTTAGGCATCTTTTGCTTTATATTTCCAAATGCCACAGCATAATGCCATTGATACGCAACAGAATCATAGAATGGTTAGAGTTGGAAGGGACCTTAAAGATCACCGAGTTCCAGCAGTTCTATGTCCTTTCTATGTTGAGGACTCCAGAGCTGGACACAGGACTCTAGGTGGGGTCTCACAAGCGCAGAGCAGAGGGGGAGAATACCCTCCCGTGACCTGCTGCTCACACTTCTTTTGATGCAGCCCAAGATGGGGTTGGTTTCTGGGCTGCCAGCGTGCACTGCCAGCTCATGTTGAGCTTCTCATCCATGAGCACTCCCAAGTCCTTCTCCTCAGGGCTGCTCTCCAGCCATTCTCTGCCCAACCTGTATTTGTGCCTGGGGTTGCCACGTCTCAGCTGCAGGACCCTGCACATACCATGTCTAGTGGCAGTACAGCCATATTATGAGCTCATCAAGTGTTAACATGTCACATTGCAGGCTATATCTGCAAAGATGGGCAATGTGAATTGTGATCTGTCCTTGGAAGTGACTAGGTTTTGTTTTGATTTGTTTTCTAAATAATTGATTTTACCTATCTTTAAGGCTAGGATTTTTTTAAAAAAACTATTTCCTGTGAACAGTCAATGGAATCTGGCAACCTACCTTCCTTATCTTCTTTGAAAAGCTCAACCAGGCTTCATCTCCCCTGTTTTGAATCAACCAAATTTCTGCATCTAAGCTTTAGGATGAGTAAGTAATATTAAAAAGTAGGCAAATGATCTAGACAAAATGCAAAAGCTTCATTCCTTTCTGCCACAAACACTGGATGAGCCACTAACTAGGGGAACTTTCTCTTGCAACTGTAAGCTTGAGGAGTATCTTTGCCAGAATAAGCACAGCATCCCCCCTTATCTAACTGTGGTCCAGTATATATTTACCCACTCCCTTACAGGGGCAGTTTGGAGGGAAAAATGCTATAAATAAGCATTTTACTTCCCTATTAAAAAGAAACAAACACACACACAAAAAAATAGTGGCTTAGACGACTGGTTTTTAAGCTCAGGATTCAACCTGTATCTCCTCAGCATCATGTAGTATCATCTCAAGTGCCAAGACTCTGGTGTTAAGAACGGGCTTAATATTCACAAAATTTTAGTGAGCAGACTCGTGTGAACCGGAGACCTCGATACATCAGTGGAAACTATTTGAATACTCTGTAGTTGAAGAGCTTGTAGGCAAATCAGCACATTGCCTAAAACAAAGGCAGTAAAAGAGAACAAAAACCAGGGTCGACTGCTCTTGAAAAGATTATCTTTATGAATGAGATTAATGTTTCTGGAACAGTAAAACTATTGAAGCTGCCTTCATCACTCACGCACTATTAATTAGCAACAGAACAGGGTCTCTAGACCCAAGCAGAAAGAAAATACCTATATGGATTGCATGTGGGTATTGCAAGTAAAATTAAAAGCTTTATGAAATGTAGCAAAGGATCAGAGAATCAGACTTTCCTTTCAACTTGTGGTTAATATCCATCCTCAATGAAGCCAAGTGTTACATTAGTGAAAGTAGGAAAACCATGTAGAATTATTGTATCAATTAGAACAACTCATTAACTGGTCTGGTGATTCAGAACTGCTGATGGAACTAAACTCAGGGTTTGAAAATACCTTGATCAATGCTATCCTTGTCTTTTAGGCATTACAGGTGTATCTAAAATCCCCCAGAAAATCGTTTTAAGCCAAGGTGAATATTCCTAAAATGTCACCATGTACTGTCAATATCAGAAGTCTTAATCATTCTTACAAAACCATTCTTGTCAAACTTGACTGCTGCCAGGTGGCCAGCTGTCCTATAGCCTGTGGGCATCTTCAGCCTTGGCACAGCTCCACCAACTTAAGTGAAGTTATGACAGGAATAAATATGGACTTATTTTTGGTATGGCAGGCATTGTGCACATTCACATCCATCTTTGGTCCTTGATCCCTTCCAACCCAGACAATTCTATGACTCTACGAGTTGGAGCATCAAACATGTAAAAGCCTGATCCAGTCTACAAATTTAAGCTACCATTACATGAAAGAACCCATAAAGGTGTAAATGAGATCAAGCTCCAGATTTTTTTCTTGTGTTCCCACAAGGGGAATGGTGGAGGTTAGAGAAGAGGAATGTGGATAGAAGCATTACATAATTTGGCATCCTCTCACCATAGCAATTATAATCTGTACGTGTGAGTTCTTTATATAGAGCAGAGAGAAAAGGAGGAAACCTTGGTTTGGTTCCTAGTTCTTTTCACAGAAATCTTGTCTGCATTACACTATTTCTCATCTAAAATCCCTTTTGTAATCCCCTGACACGTTTCTAATTCACATTGGGTTTAATTCTACCACATTTTATATCAGTGTCCTGTTATAACAAATATACAAGTGAAGTTCCACCTGGACAAGAACACCCATTACACTCATTTTCTACACAAAAGACACACAGCCAGTTTCACTAGCCACACTAGTGAGACAGGCAACACTTTTGCATGGTGACATAAAAAGGCACCATTTAAAATGAGCATCTTCTGAATAATGCTCATATTTAATCCTGTTTCTGTACTGGAACACCTCATGGTTTTGTAATATAAGCGTGCATAGTAGGATCTGGCATCATGACTGCACTGAAATACTTTTCCCACCTTGTTACAGACTGGTTTGGGGTCTTTTTTAATTTCGTTATGCATTTATCATTGGACTACATGGCCATTTTACATTAATCTGACTCTGGTAGTGCTTCGCTCAAAAGCTACGTAACTTCCTATTGTCATAGCAAATGCATTTTGATCAACACCCACGTTTTTGATTTCATTATGTTTCCACTGGTTTTGGATCTGTAGCTGTATCAGTTTCTCAGAATCTAATAAAAATTGGGCTCGGTTGGCTGCAGACAGACATACGTCTTTACTTTGAGGGTGACAGCACTGGAACAGGCTGTCCAGAGAGGTTGGGGAGTCTCCTTCTCTGGTGATACTCAAAACCTGCCTAGATGCATTCCTGTCCAACCTGTTCTAGGGGAACCTGCTCTGGCAGGAGCACTGGACCAGATGATCTCTGAAGGTCCTTTCCAATCCCCACCATTCTGTGATAGAGAGGGTTCCTGTGATTGGCTTTCGAAAGGTCCATCTCTCTGACTTAGTATGGAAAGTTCATTTCTCAGACTTAAACTCATTAGGAAAAGGAGTGAAAGGAATGAGGACTGTAAGAGCTTATTTCAGTTAATGCTGCCTGCAGTGCATTCAGATGCATACTGCATGTCCATACAGTAGTCACAGCAGTGACCACCATATAAAAAACATATGCATGAATAATCTTTATGATCCTAACAGAGTGGCTTTGTTATGCCAACCAATAGCTCACCTTGACTTACTTATCTCCTATTGTCTATGACCATAAGAAGAGACACCATCTTTCCATGCCACTAACAGCACCTGAAATAAAGGTGAAAGGTCCTTGCAAGTCCCATCTTCCCAACGGAGATGTGTATCCGGGTATTCTTAATCTATTCATGTGTCCTTTGTTTCACAAGGTTAATAGTACTAGTACTATTTTATGCCTGATTTCACATTGCCCATGGCTTCATGTATCTGTAAAAGCAAAGCAAACATCTGTGACTAATGAGAACATCACAGAAGGCAGATGACAATGATCTAAGTACCACAAACTACTCCTGACTTCAAGAACCGTAAAGTTAAGATGAAATATGAAGAAGAGGACCTAAAAAAACACTCTCTTCTGTGTGCTGTTATTCTCCCTAGCTTCTCAAGTAGTGGCAGGGAAAAAAATATCTACTACTTACAAGCTAAAAATCTCACATCATCAGGTAGTCACCTTCTGTAACCTTACTGTCGCTTACTGGCACATTTCAAATACAGCTGCTCCATCATCTGAAGAGTTGTCAGAGCCTAAAGGTAGAAATCATCTGAGATGCACATTGGAAGCAAAGGCTATATTTCAAAGCCTTTTTTTTCAACTGGATCTGCTTAAGCATTCCAACCCAGCCCCAGCTGCCATCAGTCCCTCCCACATCAGCAGTTTTGAACAAACACAAATTGGCTAGATTATCATTAAGCAACTTCAGCTATTTTGTAAAGAGCAAAGTATCACTATTCAAACTAAATGGTGAGTCAGATTTTCACTTGCTCTAAATCACTCTAGTTTCTCTACAGCCAGCATCAGGATTTGACTTCCAAATTAGAAGTATTTACTGAAATATTCTTTAGTTAACTATTCCAGTCTTACCCTACAGTCACAGTATCTCCTTTCCCATCAATACATATTACCAAATCCATTTGTATTTAAAAAAATCCTCTTATATACTGAGCCCACGCATACAGTTCAGTTGATGATGCACAGTGCAGTTCTGGAGCCATGGAAGCAGGGCTCGTGGTGCTCTCCAGCTGCCAACTAGATATCACAGAACAGCAAATACAGTCCCACACTTGCAGACTTTGCCAAGTACACTTCACAACCAAGGTCTGCCGGCACCCGCTCTTCCCTAGAAGCTAAAAAAAAAAAGAGAGCATTCCCACAGAGCAGCCATTCAGGAGCGGGTCACTGCTGGAGGTCACTTGCAATGCACCACAGAATGTCACAATGATTAACTGCAATGTTACAAGCACCGGCTATTTCTGAATGTGTTACCAAAATAAATAAATAAATAAAAAATATATATATATAAAACTAGATAGTTCACAATGATATAAAAGGAAACAAAGAAAATGCTTAACACAATGCCCCAATAAGACGTTGCCTACCTCCACAGCTCCTTTAAAGAAAGATGAGGCCTGATTTGGTGTTCACAGAAAATAAAAGCACATCCTTAGAACCTAAAATTAGGGGTACACTACCGGTTTAACTGAAATTCTTAAGTTAAAAATTTCAGTGAAACTTCTTCAGATTTACACAAACATAACAAAAGTCAGCCCAACAGCCATGGTCATTCTTGAGAATCAACGTCCAAAAAACCCAGTCTACCAGTTCCATCTCTAATGTGATGATCTCTCACAAGGCAATTTGACAAGGATGACCTCATTAATTGTGGGAAAACAAAAGACAGTACTGATCAACTTTATATTTAAAAATCATATGTACATTTGAGGGAGAGCCTTACTTGCACCTGCCAAACATTACTCTCAGTTTTAAGCCAAAAAAGCTTCAAAGATCACTTTGCAAGGAAAGGTCCAGGAAACATTTATTCTTTAATCTCCCTATTAATTTACCACAGAATACTCAAAACTCAAGTGCTACAGAGCTACCACACAGCCTTGTACATGGCAGTATCAAGCTTCCCTTCTCAAATTTCCTTATATTTCCTTTGGTCTCTCATTCTCCCATCAGCAAGCTGATAACTAACCCTCCTACTGTTTTAATGTTGATTTGTTCAAGCTTCTGTAATATCCACCACCCAAAAATGACACAACTCCCCCCCGAACGTTGTCCTAATATTTTGTTTCATGCCCAAACAAAGGAGGTTCCTGGTGTAGTGATTAATGACATGTTTGTTACCTCAAACAGCTTTGAGATTTCAACATTCAATCAATTTTACTTTTTTAAGGTGACAGGATATTATTCCACCCTAAGGTTTCCTGCCACCGTGAATTTTACCCATGACGCTGACTCACACTATTTACAGCACTTGACAGCATTGCATTTACCCTACACACCCCCTCAAATGATTTTTAATAACGCTACTCTGTTTGAAATATTTGAGGAAAGTGTCATTGTCAAAAGACCACACAGCCTTAATAGGCTGTATCACCATCAAGAAAGATCTGGCTGATGTTTAACTTTGGAAATCAAACAGAAGGTGTAGCACTGAGAGGTAACTTTTCTGTATTTCATATTTCCTTTTGCCATCATTGTTAATATACAATCTTTTTTTTTTTTTCCCTATATAGATGGAATTTAGTTGATGGCATGATTTTCTGTGCTCCGAGACACAATCACCTCCTGTATGAAAATTAACACCAGTATTGTTTATTCCAATAGTAAAACAACCTGTATTCAAGCTACTCTAAAAGTAGAAGAAAAAAGCAAACAAAACCAACCCAAGACAACTGGAAGTTCAAATAGTTGTACAGTAAAAGCAGGAGCAGTCAATCATTCCTGTCAGAACATTGGTATATTAGCGTCTGTTGGCAAACGGGTCAGCTTGTCACAGGCAAAATACTTATCAGATGCTCTGTTCCCTTCTATCCTGTTTGGCACATGAAAGGACAACGTTACAGACGCTGAAAGAGATGCTGCTGAATTTCAAAATGCATCCATCTGTTTAACTTCCCAAAATGACTTTAAAGAGTTGGATACAACAAACACATCTGCTACCTCAGCATATTAAAAAAGATCATCTGGAAAACAACCAGCAAATTATAAACCTTTTTTTCAGATAGAGATTCACAACAAAGTTTCAATACACGTTTAACATCTGTTCCACCTTCAATTACACCTTGAGGCTTTGCACCTCTGGCTCTCTGAAGAATCCATGCGGTCCTGACCACAGCCAGAACCAGCTCTATATCTCCTTATCTCACTCTTAGAGTTTATTCAGGAAAACATCACTGGGCATCCAGTGATAATAATAATAATAAAAAAAATAATAAAAATCTACCAGGATCTATTGGAAGAGTCTAAAGTGAAAATCAGCTATGAAAAATAATCTGGTCCACAAGAAAATGTTTAGGCAAGAGGTCCTGCAGAAGATATCGGCAGATCAAATTTTAAGAAGAAAACCATAGCACGTGTTTAAGTGTGACTTCTCTTTCAGTTCTTCTCCGACATCTCTCACAAACACAAGCTATGTTATCACTTTGAATTATGTGAACAGATATTTACATTTCCAATTTACATTACTCAAGCCCACACTGACAGTGATTTCGATACCAAACGCAAACCAAAATGCCTTTTTTCACCATAGGGTATGATGAATCTGTGAACTGCAGTACCAGGACATCTTTTTGGTATACTCTCAGTAACATTCTTAAGGTAGCCTGATTTCATCTGGAGTGTGCAGGTAGAGAGCTGGCATAATGTAAGACAGAAATCACAGAAGCATCTTCCACCCATCAGTGGCCACCAGAAGGGCTGACAAGAATGCATCGAGATATCAGAGATCACACTCAAGGAGGCTGCAATATCCACCTGAGAGGTGAGGAGAACACACAAGGCCACACAAGAAAGGCAGCCACTGGGGAATATGTTAACAACAAGCTGGGAAGCAGAAGAGGTGCTCTCCTAAATGCACAGGAATTACAGGCTGCAACAGACTCCCAGTAACAGAAATTGGTATCTGATACATAACATTGAAGTTAGACCTTTGAAGTGTATCACTTTAGAGCAGCACTAACACTGTTCTGTATGTCTATAAACGAGAAATGAAATTTTCTTTGCTGTAAATAGCTTGTGCCATTAATAGCAGTTAGCTGTTCCTGTCTTTTTCCAATTACAGACTTGAGATAATATGGCATATTAAGTTACCTCATGCAATTCTGGACCACCTAGTGTTAGAAAAGCAATTTAAGGATGAGCTGCTGCTGCTAATTATCAGAATTAAAAACTGAAATAGCAATGTTCACTTTTAAAAGTGAGATGATTTCCTCTCTCATGCGTAACTTTCCACTGCTCTCCCCTGCTAACAGTTATCACTTTTGTGTCAGGATTTCTGGACAGAAACTTTGAACATAGAAATGCCACTGTACAGAAAACCTTTCAAAACATTTTGGGTCACCGTTTGGAGTCTTTCAAAACAAATTCATTTATTTATCCTCGGCTAATTACCTTTTATTCCCTCTGCATAGACACAAAATATTTGTGTTTCTATTTTGACTTTTCCATTTTCAGACAGCTGCATCAGCTTCCAAAGTCATCATCACATTCCCACCATGATGGTAGGAAAAAAAATTCTTCTGGACAGTGTCACTGCTAGGACAACAATAAAAAATTACAACTGTGTATGCATATGCATGCTTGCACACGCACACATATTGAGAGCTGAATAAAAATGTGGTGGTGTTAAATTTGGCCTGTGAAAACCTGAACAGTATTTCTACATAAACAGGAAAAGGTTTGACACTATTTGCAACACAGCATCATGAAGCCAACTCAAATTTCACTTAGACTGTGCTGAACAAGCAATTCCAATTCAAAAGAGTAATTAGCATACCGTATAAAAAACAGAGCACAAGCAAATACTGAAGCTTTAACCTTGCTTTAGCAAAGATCAATGAGAATTCATCACTGTGAGCCCACCACGAGCACTTGCTGCTCAAACACACTGGGAGTGCCGGGATAAGCGGCACCCTGCCTGCGCCACTCGCATTGCTCATAGGAAGCTTCCAAACCCCATCAGGGGATAATTAAGTAACAGGTATCATTTTTACGAACATCATCATCATTTCATCAAAGCTGACTGACATTTTCCCACTCTAATCCCATGTTCGTGGCTGCTGTACTTGAGTACTTCGGTATGAAGCTGGAGCCCACCTCAGGCTGACAATTTTGGAATGTTTTAGACAAAAGGCCAGAACTAAGGTAGAGCAACACATCATTACTCAATCATGTACAAAAGCATCAGTGACTTTTGATTTCACAAGCTTTGGCACTCCAGAGCTTTGAACAAGGAACTTGCAATCAGACAAATCAGTGATGTTTGTCTCAGAAACACGTTCAAGGTTTCTCTGAAAACACACACAATACAGCCAATCTAAAAGTCATTTTATTTTACACATGCTCCATAAGAACATTTAAATTCTAAGACTGGCTGAGTCCATCCTCCTGCCCCTCACTGCTCCCACAAGTGAGGGTGCTGCTCAGGTACCAGACCCCCGCTGAACTCAGCGCTCCCCAGCCCAGAGACCTTTCTCTGTAACTGGCATTTTGGGTTCTTGTATATTAAACGACCAAACCTCTCCTCAGAGCCCTGCCAGTGACGTTCCTGCTAAATCATAAATGCTATGAATGAGAGCACTACCTGTGTCTGACTCAAAAGCTGCACTGGAGCACAGCAGAATGAGCCAAAGGAGGAATCTAACAAGATGGGAACATCATGAGGCTCAAGGAGGGAACCTGTAAGCAGTGCTGGGAAAATAGACTATGGAAGAATGTGGAGATGGAAACTGGTTCCAAAAAGGAAGATCTGAAGAGCAAAGCCAACAGCGGGAACAGGGCTGGGATGAACACCATTGTATATAAAAGAAATAGCATTAGGATATGGAAGTTCTGAACCTATAAATTACAACACAATGTATGGCCCAAAAGCAGGTTCATATTTTATGCACAAAGTTAGTAAAATACTTGCTTTCACTTGTCCAGTGTTTCAGTCACTTATCTACATAATACAGATTATACTGTCCACATAATCCACAAAATCTCAGAGATGACATGAAAATACGTTACTGCCAATACAGTATTTAGGTATTACACTGCTCAGCACTGTTCATTATGAAGACTCCAAGAGGAAAAATCTATGGGGGCATGAGGAGGGAGAAAAAAATAAGAATCTTGTGTTTAGAGAAGAATTCAATTAAGTACAGTAAATCAAGCTTGGAATCTCACACACCATTCTTTTTAAACAAAGCAAACTATTAAACAATATCTTGCAAACTCACGGGCCAACATAGGAAAGACCTTAAACATGACCTTAAAAACTGTAATATCATGACTTTATGTCACAAATGCAAAAAGCAGACACCTAGGACATGTTGCTTCTGGCAGTTCCTAAACTTTGGATCCTTAACCTTAGCATTCCAGCAATCCTAATACTTTTTTAATACTTCTTTTGAGGGCACTGTTTAAGGAATTTCGTATTGTTTCCCAATGTATATTAGCTAGCATATCAAAAACCCTCAGACACTTGCCCAGGAGATTCACAGTGCCTATGTGTTACCCGGGAAGTCGGCAGAACAACACCCAGCCCACACGCCCCATTCCCGTGCCCCACACACACACACCCCCCCATAGCCTGCCCCAACCCTTTCAGCATCCACAGGATCATAGAACGGTTCAGGTTAGAAGGGATGTTAAGGATCACCCAGTTCCAACCCCCCTGCCATGGGCAGGGACACCTCCCACCAGGTTGCTCAAAGCCCCATCCACCCCGGCCTTGAACACCTCCAGGCATCCACAACCTCTCTGGGCAACCTGGGCCAGTGTTTCACTGCCCTCACAGCAAAAAATTTCTTCCTGATACCTAATGTAAATTTACCCTCTTTCAGTTTGAAGCCATTACCCCTCATCCTGTCACTACATGCCCTGCTAAAAAGTCTCTCTCCAGCTTTCTTGTAGGCCCCCTTCAGATCGCTCTGATAACTATCCCATCACAGGCCCAGCAGTGACCCTAACACCACCATCTTACAGTGATGTTTGGTTAAGCCCCCACACCTCTCTTTCTCCAGGGAAGGAGCAGGCACAAGACCAACTCTCACAGCCATATGTCTGAAGAGAGTGAGAACATATTAACAGCTCAGCAAGGATCACCACCCAGCAGTGCAAAGACACCAGCTGTAAAAGGTGAGCTCCAGCGCCCATCACACCCTTCACAGCAACTTCCCTCCATCAACTGACAGCCAGGCCTTTTCCACACGTACATATAATGTCACCTGCAAATGGGTCACCAAACCTCTGACCCAGTCTCAGCAGCAGCCAAGGTCTGCTCCACATGACAGCCTGGCATCAAGTCAGCCAGGCTTGGCAGCCACGTCTGGCACCGGCTTTTTGAATAGCGAGCAGGCAGGCGGAACAAGTCGCAGATGGCTTTGCCTTATCTCCACAACAATTTAATCGCGGTGGTCTTGAGGACACCGACGTGCTCCATGCCACCATCAGCCGCGCTGCAAGGTGAGCAAGCTGCTCTTTGGCAAGGGCAACCCTTGCGACCAGCCAGGCTGCAGCGCTCAAGAAGTGTCTGAAGGGTCTGCAGCCACGACACGAGCTACACTTCCTCAACTTGAACTTCAAAAGGAGAACAGAGCAAGACAGATCTGACCAGCTCAAGAAAAAATGGAAAAAGCACTTTATATTGCAGGAGAGTTGTGACACTGGAAGTCAAGAGCGTGGGACGAGTGCCCAGTGCCACCGCCGAGCTCCCCTGCAAACGTAGGCAAGCTGGCCTGACAGCTTGGCAAACGCCTCAAATCAGGCTTCCCAAAATAGAAACAAGTCAGATTAGTTGCTGCTTTGGAAATGTATTTCTTCATTGTCTTTTTATGAACTGTAAAACCAGATAAAAATGTCTTCACACTGTCCAGGGAAATGCGACAGCTATGTTAACAGGAAGCCCTCAGATACTGAGATGTTACCAGATAGAGATTTCATTTACACATGGAACCAAACTCCAGGGTGTAGTTAATGCTCATCCACATTTGTGTAACACACCTAAAGCCAGGCTCCTCTGCCCTAAAGGGGTCGTGGGGATGCCTTTACCGACCCATGGGCAAATCCAAAAGGAAGGTAAAAGCAGAAACTATTCTCTTAGTAAAGAACAGAGACTATTATCTTTTACCAGCCTCAATAGGAATTAGGAAACAAACAAACAAAGTTTGAATTAGTCATATTTTGAGTTCCTTAGCAAGTCCAAACTAAAAAACCCCAGAGCACCACGGTTGATTTTATATTTCCTGAAGGGTACAGGGAACATCAGTTCTCTAGTGAACAAACAAGGGTTCTTTGACATATTTAGGGACTTATGCACATGGATGCAGCAGCAGTTAAAGGAAACAGCTGTAAGTATTTCCAAACCTGTGTAAATCACAACAGGGGAGCAGCTGGAAGTGAGGATAAAGAGCCAAAGTTTGACAAATGGAAAAAAAACTTTGGGTGTGTAAGCAAGCTAATGAAGAGTAGAAATAAATACATAATATATGATAAATAGATTATATATAAATATATACATATAAAGCAATGTAAAATAACAGCCTTTGGCTTTGATGTGACTATCTGTTTTGATTTCATGTTTATGCACCACCAATTCCAAAACAAATCAGATGAAAAGTGGAGGGTGTTATGCAGATAACATTGTTGAGGGAAGGAAGAAATAAGAGGAAGGTGCTGCTTATTTTTCCTTTTACTCCCAATATTTTGATTCCCTGCCCCATACACAGGAGAGTAAGGGAACTCTAATACTATTTGCAGCTTTGAAAACTTTGCTCTGTTCCCCTGATCCAAAAAAAAAACCCACACAAAAATGTTCATCCTCCTTTCCATATTATGCTTTACCACCTAGAGTCAGAGCACAAAGGGCAGCGGTTTCCAATACACAGGCACACACACGCAGAAACCTTTGTGTGGCAGAGCTGTGCTAGGAGCAGATAATTACAGCAAATAAAAGGCATCTCTGAACATAACAATGTGGAAGCAAATTCAATTGCTAAGGACATTGGCTGAAAACTGTCCTCAGAAACAAAGAACCAGCCACATTAGAGCCATCTTTCATTCTTGTATAAAATAAGTAATTGAGTCATGGACAGGGTAAAGCCTGGGAGCACAAAGACAGATCACAAGTCGAGGCTGGAAACTGTCCCAGTGGTCCCATATTTCAGCTCCCTCTCTGCTTGCTATTCTTCCTACTCAGGGTTTAAGCATGGCACCAAACTCGTTATTAGTCTGTAATCAAGGCCATTAGAGCTCTTGAATTCAACCTGAAGATGTACTCGGCAAAACCTGGCGAGGCAGCAATAATGATCCCCTTTGAGCAATCAGGGTATTGCTTCATAAGATGCTGATAGGAAACGGTCCCTTTGTGCCAAGGGGCCTGCGAGAGCGCTCACTTGAGAGAAAATGTTGTCTTACACACTATAAATACATGAAAATAAGATTAGAGGCAACCGTTGTGACAGCAATTAGCTTGCCCTGTCAATACACCCCCTCACATGCTGCCCAGATTTTTAGCTCGCTGGTGACTCAAGAAGCAAGAGTGACATTGCCAAATCTCCTACTTGTGTGCGTTCCCCAACCACTTCCCTTGTTCAAGGACTGCCTTCATCCTCACCTGGCTTCACTTGGGTGGTCAGGCATACGATCAAGCATACTTCCAGTATTTGGGACCTGATGCAGAGCAGGATAGCTCACTTACTGTCCTAGTTTAACTCCGTGACATCGCAGCAAACATTACTCAGGAGCAATGTTAACACAAAGCTAGACGTTTGAAGCATTTCCACTGAAAACTAAATGTAGTCATTTGTCAATCTTAATACCTGCCCTATCAGATATTAATAATCCTACGCACCCTGTAAGATAATTGTCTGCATTTATTACTTTCAGTAATGAATAAGTGGGAGAGAAATAACTATTTTTTCAAATAACTCAGAGTTTGGATATTTGATACAGTTATTTCCCAGATAATTCAGTGGTTATTTTTATTTATACAGTGTAGAGTTGCCTTAGCCATGAATGAAGATCTGAGTAGTGCCAACTATAAAGCAGCTGCTACAATATACAAGAGATGCATAAGGGCACACTACAAAACGTGACTACTAGCGATGAAGGTACCGATGGGCAAAATACGGTCTACTTACTTCTTAAAGAAAACTAGAAAATGTTGGCATGCTAGCTTGCCTCACAGTCAAAATTAGGCTAGGCACTCTCTAGAGCTAGGGATAACATATTTCCACTGGGATAAAGTATTTCAAAGTCCCAGATTTGATTGAGAATGTACAGAAAAGCTAAACCAGTATCTTTGTGTTTCCACTAGCTCTTTTAGCTCAGTCTCTGGAAACACTTCACAAGGGTGACTCAGGATCTACAAAGGAATTGCTCTTCTCGGAGATGAACTTCTCCATGAGTTACAGCAAGTACTAAGTGATGGGGTGATAGAATTCTTTGTCCCTGTTGTGAAAGCACTGACCTCTGCTGATTCCTGAATTACAGTGTCTAAAGAGGTCTAACAGTCCCCATTCTGGAGCAGCACTGAGCAACCCAAGGTCGTGGTGGAAGAGAATGAGGGAGCAATGCCATGACCAGACTGCATGGCCATGTCCCAGTCACCTGTGCAGAGCCAGGGTGGAAAGCTGGACCCTTCCAGGGCACAGCCCTGGCACCCTGCAAGTCCACTCCCACACATACTCCCACTCCCAGATGGCCTCCAAACGTCCCTTTCAACAGAAATTATTTTAGGATATTATTAATTAAGCCATAGAGCCCAAACCTTTGCCTCTCACTCCCCTGTCTTCTTGTAAAAGCAGAGGAAAAAAATCAAAGGAAAGAGGAGCATCCCTCCCAAACCAGAAATAGTTATAATAAAATATTCTGGTTCCTGCAGCAAACCACCTAAGCATTCAAAATACCACCCATGAGTTTGTTCTGCTGACAGCTTTGTGTTTACACCTGCTGCTTTCCCTCGCCCTCAGTTTGGCAGGCAACAAAAGCAGGAATGGAAATCATCTTTGAGCAGACAAGCAGCTGAAATTAACAGGAACAAGAGAAGCAACAGTTCAACAAAAGGCACCAGCAATGTCAGGGGCAAACCAAGAGCTAATATTTCCAGCTCATCAGAGAAGCTCTCATGGTGGAATCCGTATTTTGTTGGCTGCTTATGATTTGGAAGATGGCACTGGGACTTCAGTAACTCAGCAGAGAGGAAAAGGCAGCTACGGAGCTTCAGCTCAGTTTACTGATGAGTTCTGTTAAACTTGAGAACCTATTGTTCATGACATTTCTTTTCCAAGATATTACTTTTGGGGTACATCACCATATCTACCCTGCAAATCTGTGCATTGAGGAGCTATTTTCCCTTTAAACATACTTAAGTAAGGGGGAAAAAACTCCCACAGTGACTTGCAGAGAAGTCTCTCGATTTCTGTCCTTCCTGGAAAGAGAAGATTGGGCAAGCAGATTAATTAGATAAATTGAACTATGTTAGAGACAGAGATCAGAGCTTACCAAGCCCCCAGGTAACCACTTGTGTTTCAATGTCTGTAGCAAATGAGTAAGCTCCCAGCAACACAGACATTAAACACTCATTTCTGAAGCCTAGCACAGAAAGACAAGGGCTTTTTTGCTTTCATGCTTGCTTTAACAATGGAAATATCACCTTTATATTCTAAAATTTACAATTTTCTTATCAAGGCCTTTTACAAAAAAATTTAATAACAATCTGCATGTCTGTCCCATATCATGATGCTGACTCACAGGCAGGAGTGACACCCTGGAAAGCCTGACAAAGTCACTAAGGACCTGCTGTGTACCCCATCCCTGGGGTACTGCAGCCTCCCATAAAGCAGGCCTTGAGTGGCTGCAGTGTCCAGCAAGCCACCACACACCAAAAATCAGGTCCACCTTAAACCCAGCAGCCTGCTTGGGAACTGCAGTGGTCCAGCCTCAGTGAGTCCACTTTGAGCCAGTCCTGCAGTCTCACCCTCTGCTGCTCCCAGCATAAGTCACCACATGACTCATGGTCCTCCATGAGCTGGTACATTCCCAAATTCACCCAAATGTGACCTGCTGTTTTGTGAGGCTGCCAGGCCACTGTGACGAATTACTGGAATAGCTGAATCAGCCGGTTTTCCAGCACCCTCCCTGCTGTCATTGTCCCAGGTCTGAAACTGTCCTTGCCTCAGTGTCTCACCACACCAGCTTTGTGCAGAGCCAGTGTTGGAGCTTCTGGCACTTGTAGGCATTCAGAGAAAGGATTGTGAGTAGAGCCTTATGGGCAGGGGGGCATCACCTGCAAAATAAAACAACCATCAGACTCTGAAGAAAAGTCAACAGACCGCCAAGCTTTACTGCGAGCACAGATACTCCTCTGAGTCTGTTAACGGCAAATCCTTACTAACGGATCTGTTAAGTTTAATAATTAACCCCCCAGCCTAGTCCTTTGGGAAAGAGGCAAGTCACAGGTATCACACTATCTCAGGAGTCTCACAGTGCTGAGAAATGAGGAGCGAAAATAAATCTGATGCTGACTGACAAGCCCCTGATTCACATCTGAGGCTGACATCTAGCTATAACATCAGGTAAGTGCAGGATCAACACAAAAGGTATGAAAGGAGATGATGTATTTATTGTACAGGACCAATTCTGCCTCAAAGACAAAAGCTATTTTAAAAAAGGTTCAAGAATCAAAGGGGAAAAAAAAAGACACAAGAATTAAAAAAAAAAAATGCTTTTAAAGCAAATGTTATGCTGAGGAATAGTCTCATGGCACTGAAAGGACTGAAAATGGCACAACTGATAAATATACACACATCTCCCTTTCATAAAGTCAGCTCAACACTGCAGTTCTGTCACAGACCACTCAGGTCTGTCTATTTCTACCTCTAGCCCCTTTGCTCTTACTACCTAATCCCCAGATAAATCTCTGATCCTCATGCCATGCTGTCAGTAATGCATGGCGGGAGGTTGGGTTAACATTTCTTTTCTTCTTTGGCCCACAATAATACAAATTGCACCTTTACAGACTCCATCACTGTTTGTCTACTTACTTCTCAGTGTATTTTACCCTGGCTTGCCCAAAGGAAATAGGTTTCCCAACTACACACCCCCTAGCAAACACGAGCAGTGAAGTGATTCAAACATCAGGTTCTGAATACTGCAAGGAAATGTTTTGACACCAGTAATTTTGGCACCCAGGCTGAAAGAAACAGCATGAAAACCATGTATTGCTAGAGTGCTGCAAAAAGTGTGGCTTTTCACCGCAAACCATGTATTTTGGGACTAGGCAGCTATTTACATTGCTCTCAGCAGGTATCTTCTACACCATAACTCAGCCTCTGCTGAGTGTCTAGCTGATCTTGCATCCCACACTACAGCAATTGCTATTTCAGTCGATCACTCTCATGGACACAGCATGACAGAACAACTGCTGTCACTTTGCAAGACTTCTCCTTCCTCTCTGCTAGCTGAGCCATCCCCACTGCGCTCCTCAGAGCCAGCCCTGGAGCACACTCCTTCCAGGGGAAGGGTAATGTTTCTACAACCTCAGAAAGGATGGTTTCTAAACATTAAAAAAAAAAAGAAAGAAAAAAAAGACTATGCCATTTTGGGGCATATGTTGGAGTTGGGCACCCCTTACCTTCATATAAGCAATGTGCACATCCTAGAGAAAATCTGTAGGAGAGATAGGAGTCTGGCCAAAAGCAGGGAGGGCCTTTGCTAAGATGACGGGATGAGATGCTTAAGCGTATGTATTTGAAGATGAGAAGGCTACAGGGGGGATCTTCTTGCGCTGTGTAAGTACCTTAAGGGGGATCACAAGGATCTGGGGGATGGATAAATTTGAACTAAGCAGCAACAGAAAAACATGTGGACAATCCTGGGCTTTAAAATAGAAGTCATTTATATTAAACAATTCTATGGTGATTTATCCCAAGTGGCTTGCTATCTATCCATATGGAATTTTCGTCCAGGAGACTGCTGCAGCATATAAATAATGCAAGAGCCAAGAAAACGAGAACAGATTGCCTGGAGACCAGTGATATCTATGGATATGTACAGGACTAGATGCTTAAACGTGATAATTTTGCTTATACACAGGGCTTACATTTAGCATCAATAAGGATATTCTTTTCTCTTCTCAGGTTATTACAGGGAGTTGGGGAGATAGCGGCTTAATAGAGATGGTAAGAAAAAAGATACAGTCTTGATAAACAGGTGACATGGAATATTTTTTCTATGTACAGAATAATTTCTAACACACATCCAGAAACATCAAGGATATAGTTATTGCACCATTCTTAAATGACAGAACAGGAGAGCGAGAAGTTAAAGTCTCCCTGGCCAGCCTGTCAACGTCTAACCTAAGGTCAGCTCAACACAACTGGAGTTTGTAGGTTTAGTTGTGCAGGCAAATGGTACAGAAGCACCACAACATTAGAGGCTTATTTTAGTTGTAAAGGCTTTAAAGAAATGTCTTCACCAAAAGCTGGACGGGGAAAATGCACCCATGGCAATACAAAGGTACGTAAAGCTACCCAGTGTTAGTGCCCAGTGATGCAGCTCCTGTTGATGCCCTTAGACTGTGTTGGGCACCTGAGTTAAGGTATCCTGCTGGTAATCAGGGTATAGCACCAACTGGAGAGCCAGGACACCTCCTGGTTCTTGACCCCTGCAGCTACCCCTGTGCTTTGGGCCCTGCCCCAAAATCGTAGAATCAGAGAATCATTCAGGTTGGAAAAGACCTTTAAGATCACCAAGTCCAACTGTAAACCTAGCACTGCCAAACCCACCACTAAACCATGTCCATCAGCACCACATCCACTTGTCTTTTAAATGCCTCCAAGGGTGGTGACTCAACCACTTCCCTGGGCAGCCTGTTCCAATGCTTGACAACCCTTTCAGTGAAGAATCCCATGATTCTGTTCCCAACATACTCTAAAATCTAGAGCAGAACAGGTAAAGTGTTTGAAATTCAGGACTTTCCCTTGGTTGGAAAAAGGAGAAGAGGAAAGCACTAACAGGCATCTCACAGAGGTTGGGATTCAATAACCTACACTCCCCAGTACAACCACTTGCAATGTGCAACCATTGCTGAAGTACACCAAAGCCACGCTTAAAACCCCACAGAAACTATCCATCCCCACTTCCAACATCAACCATCCACCCACATTTCTACCATCCTATCTGCCAAGTGCCAGCAGAGACAGAGCTGACCCAACCTGGAGGAATAAATAAACGGAGA
Source organism: Thinocorus orbignyianus (assembly GCA_013400375.1). Classification (NCBI taxonomy): domain Eukaryota; kingdom Metazoa; phylum Chordata; class Aves; order Ciconiiformes; family Thinocoridae; genus Thinocorus; species Thinocorus orbignyianus. The sequence continues at coordinate 154,823 of VXBW01000623.1, read as the reverse complement.
TAATGGAGTAAATAAATTGGGAGAAACCAATAAATGACCTGGTCTCAAACCACTGGACTGCACAGATATGAAACAAACAGGATAAAGGAGAGAGAGAAAGATATGTTCTACCAGAAAGCAATTGTGGCACAATGTTGCACGCCATCGGTACGGGGTGTCCCTGGTGAGGTGCTGGTCTCTGTGGAAAGGCTGGGACCACCCTATGCTGGCTACTGCCCGTATCCCCCTGGATATTTTAGGTCACTTCAAAAGCTAACCCTCTTTCAGAGAATTGAGATCCATCAGAAATTAGAGAGTTACCTGCATCACAGTACATTCCACACAGTGAAACACAAACAACTGAGACTATTGCTCCAGGGCTGATCATTTCTTCAAGAAAAACGACCTTAATTTTTCATTCCGGTTTTCCAGACTGAAATGCCATGTCCATTTTGGGATACAGAACATCTCAACCCTGCTACCATCGCACAGGCTCAGTCACTACAAAACGTTATGCTCCATATTTGATGTACTCAGTGGAAATGTGCTACTAATTGAAGAACACCAGGAGTGAAGACCACAATGACAGTGACAGGAGAAGTAATACACGAAGTTGTGTGAAGCACATTACCTCTGGGAAAAGCCATATCCCTCAGGATTTTTGCCTCTCAAAAACCCAAATAGGCTGAAAATATTACATGCCACATAAATAACAACTTACTGGATAGCTTTCCTAAGGGCAACTCTTGCCAGTGGCCAAAAGCTGGTCTTTTTTTTTCCTTTTGTGTTGAATAGGGAGTTTTGCATCTGCTCCTTAGAGCAGTTTGAGATGAAATTTGGATCTCCTGCTGCAGTTCAATCTTGGGTTCTTGGACTTTTCCGTACTAAACAGGAAGCCCTTGTCAATACACTACTATGTAAGCACTAACCCAGCCAGCCTGTGCTGTGTCTAGATAATTCAGCCTAATGAGGGATTATTTCCTATGTTCGTGGCTGACAATACCCAAAGACATTCAGGGATTGGGCAGTGATAAAAACTGAGCTATATTAAGCTGACAGCGTAGAGCTATTAATTTTAAATAGGGAGTAGAAGAGAGAATGGATACTGCCCTACACCTGCCAAAAGTCACTGAGGTTTATCTGAGCCAGGAAAAAAAAAATATTAAAAAATACATGTTTTCTGAGTCTAGGACTGACATCTTCGTTACATTCACCAAGCTCCATAACCTTACCTGTATGTTTGTTAAAATGCAGAGGTCTATCTGAATCAATGGACTGGCAAGTCTGATTCCAGGCTAGTGGGAGTTTCTGCTTCTGTTCTCAGTGGAGGCAGCTGGATCAAAACTAATTCTATTCATAATATGCAATGGCAAAGATTAGCCCAAACAAAAGATAAGGATCAAATCTCAGGCAAAATTAACAGTAGCTCCTTGGTAGTTTCACCCCAGGGAGTTGCTGGTCTCTGGGAGAAGCAGGTATGTCAGAGGAGTGACATACCCTCTTTCTGGCAGTCACATGGTGGGTGATTATTAATATAATAATTTAATTTCTTTCCAATTTCAAATTATAGGCCACAGGCTTACTCCCTCAGTTACCCAGCACCTTATGTGGACATTGTGGATGACCGACTTGATCAGTAGCAACTAAATCAAGGCCCAAGCCAATATGCTGTACACTGTAGCATATTTATAGCCTTTGGGATATAACAATGAATTATCCCTCTATGGAGAAGAAACACTGATGTCCACTGTGTTTTAAGAAGAAATGTGTTCCTGTATAAACAAGCCTGTGTGTTCCAGATGAAGGAAATGAAGAGTGGCAACGCAGCATATCCATTAATTCTCAGCCAACTGTCAGTCGAGCTAGGAAAACAACAGATCAAAAGCAAACAATTTTTTTTCCTTATGCATTCATGCATAGAAGACATTTTCTTATCATCATTCTTTCCATTTTATAACATCATCATTTAGATATGCAGATTATTAAATCCAAACCAAATATTTTACTTATTCTCAGACCACATGTCCTCTTCACTGGTCGTTAGTGGGCAGAGTTAGAAGCCTGCCTATCATTTCTAGCTGTATTGCTCTTCACTTCTACAAAGAAACAAATGGAGAGCTGCATGTGACATGATTAAAAAAAACATAAATCCAAGCTTTGCAGTGCAATCTAAACAGTGTCATTGGGCCACCTCTTTGGACCAATTAGAGTCTTTCAAACTTGTATGAGTATAAGATCTCTAGATCTACATAGAAAGGAATCAGAGAGGATTTGATGGTCCAGTCTGCAGGCAAGCAGTCAGGCAGCCCTATTAAAACATATTTTTTACTTGAGGAGAACCTAACAGGTTAATTAAGACAGGAAAGGTACAGCCCAGGTACACATGGGATTTCATCTCGCCTACCATCAGCTGTTACTAGGCAAAACTGACTCTAAAAATAAAAAAGTACCATAAAAGCCTAATTTCTTTTCACATTTCTGATCGATATGACTACTTCTTTCAATCACACAAGACATTTTCTCCTACGTTTTTTTATGCAGTTGCTACATATCATTCTCTATTTGCTATTTCCAAGGCAACCCACATTAGAATTTCAGTGGTTTGAAGGAACTTGCAGGGTTCAATCACACAAGGCAGACTGAGCTGGTCTACAATCCTGCTGCTGAAGGAGCATACAAAAATAAAAAGCAGAAAAGTATTAAAAAATATAAAAGAAGAAAAATAATACTTGCATTACTGTACTTGCAATGGCAACAATTGATGCCCAAGATGTTTGAAGGCTTTATTAGTGGAGCAGTTAGCTTGACAAAAGATCACCTTGCACATAAAAAAATCCACGTAGGACACAAACCATACACAGAAAGAATGATTGTAATTATGATGTGCTGAAAGCCAGGATGTGCTAGAACTCCCTTTGCCAACAAAGGGAGGAACAGCACTGCTGCAACATACTTGAGCTCACCCCACATGTGTACCTGAAATAGTCAGGGTGAATCACATCCTAAAAATGCTTGTTTCTTTCCTTTAACTATAAAAGGAGCCTAAGGCAATTAGTTCAAAGGTATAAATCTACACTGCAAAAGTCTAGACAAAGATTAATTAACTTCTCATTAAAGATATTCTATGCAGAATCACAGAAAGTTCATTAGAATTATGCAGTGGTGAGGTATCTGAGTAAATTACAAGCCTGAGACTAGAAATGGGGTCCACTTTTTTGCTAATACAAATAGATAACAAACCTCTCTCTCCATATTAAAAAAAAAAAAAAAGTTATCACAGTATTACTGTACAAAGAGATCTGCCAATATGCAAAGAACTGGATGACTTGATTCTACTAAAGGGAAATTCTTGCATTTCCACTCTCCCAAAGTAAGTAAGTAACAAACAGTAGTCTTAGAGGAGAAAATAAAACAACATTCTAGAAAACTATTGGCTATTTCTTCAAGATAAATTCAGTTCTTAATGTAAAACTGTCCATGTCACAATAAATACAGACTGATTAAAGGGTAAGAAGTGAACATCACCCAACTTGAACCTTGGATCTACAGTGGGGTCAGTATATGTGAAGAGAATGTTGCTGCTGCTTGTGCTGCATGTTTCAACCCAGTTTTCAACCCAGATCTTCCAAGCCTGATAACTCTAACAAGCATTACATGCCCTAAGCACCAGTATAATTAAAAGATACTACTTAGGGGGGGAAAAAAATACACTCAATTGACTGCACACGCTTGGTTAATTCCCAGCAACTCTGCCTCTCTCTATTACTTTTTGGATGCTAAAGCGTGTTCCTGTAATTCAAAAGCAAACAATTATTCAGGAAGGCTACTCAGACAGAAACTGAGCTGGAAACATCTGAGAAGCACACACTGGGTTCATCAGTTAACGGGCAAATCCTCTGACTCATCGGAGGAGTCAGCGGGCCGGCAGGCAGCGCATTGCTTTCATTTCCATACCACGCACAGGATTCGTCATCCCGCACGAGGGAAAAGCATCCGGCCTCTGAACACCAAGAGCATTAACCTCTAAATGATGAACAGCCACCAGCAGCCTTCTGACAAGTCAGCCAGCCTCCAGAGATACTAAGTCAGGCTTGGTAACTTAGCTTAGTCCCAGGATCTCCTCAAATCTCTACTGTAAGCAAGGACTTTTCCCTTTTAAGGACCTGTCTCACCTTAAACGGTTTGCTTTATGGTTTTCCTAACTCGGAGGAGGAAGGAAAGGGTGGAAGAGGCTTTCATTCCCTCAAAACAATAGACTACAAAATCACTAGAAAACCTGCTATTTTACTAGAGTTATTAAAAATAATGTCACATGAGGACAAACAAAAACTCTCTCGCAGACTCTGAGCAGAGACAGGGACATTTTGCTGCACTGGGCAGTCAAGATTTGGGGAGCCTCTGCCAAGTTCAGTCAGGTCACGTGAAGTCCTTATTCGCAGTCAGCAGCTGGCAGGCCAGCACACTGACACTGGGCAAGGAAACAGAGGTGAGATTCTCCTCACACTGTTTGCACGGGCTATAAAGCATTAAGCTATTTCTATTTTGAGCTCTTCCAAACTCGGCTTGTCGTGGGCTGCACGTAGAAATTGCTGCCAACCTCTCCAAATTGTGTGATCCTCTGTCGTGGTAAAGTATGATTTTTTAGGGAAGACTACTGCTCAGCGAAAGGCCACAGGGGAAGCCTCGACTGCAGGGCAGGGACTGAGGGTCAGTATCCAGCACTCGTGGCTGGCACTCAGCGATGCTGCATCTTTAAGTACCAACGAACTTCCATCCTGAGCAGAAATTGCCCATTCACTCAAAGCCATTTTTTGTTTCCCTGGGGACGAGGAAAAAAGCAGACCCTGCCAGCTTTATCTCTGCTCATGAATCACAGCCCAATCTTTCTAGTCTCCTTGACTACAGCTAAATAAAACAGGGCCAGGAATCGTTTGCCGGCCGTTAAGTGCCTGAAATAACGCGATGACTGCATTGCAGCCAGTAAGTTTTATGGCAGGGAATTTCAGGATGTGTGTTTCATGCCCTGGGCTGTGGCATAAAGGGCATCAGGGAGTGCCTGAGGTTTAAAACATGGTGAGGTAGTGCTGGAGGATGGTGTAGGACAAAGGAAGCCAAGGCGGAATAGTCTCTGGCATATATTGCCCCAGAACCTGCTAACCAGATGGACAACCAAGCTCACTCCCCGACTCTTTTTTAGCAATATAACCGTAACCTGTAGGAGCACAAAGCAAACAGACCATCTCCCCTGAGCACCAAATCTGAAGGTAAGAGTTCGTGGACACGGGGACGCAAATCTCCTCAAATGAGACGGTAACAGTCCACGATGAAAACCTGGCTTCTGAACTAACACCTCCTGCTCCAAACCCCACAAGTTTTTTTGCTCACTGGGTTAAGTCTCTTCCATTGCAGGGACACTTTAATGTCAGTTACAGGGTCTCACTGGCTACTTGAAGACACATCCAGAACAGTCTTGAAAACCTGAGTTGACAACAACTCATCCCACCAGACATGATCTTCTGGATCAGTTTTCATATAGTAAAAGGAAAAAAATATCGACAATATTTCTTCTTCTTCTGCAGCTGAGTAGGTTATTTGTACATCAAATAAATCCAGAAGGGCAAACTGTGTTGTGTATCTCCTAGGCTACAATGAAGTGAAAGAGAAAGAAAAAACCTACTGTTTCATTCTCCTAACTATCCACATCAGTAAGTCCTTTTATGCAGACTAAGTGGAGTATGTAAAGCCCCAAACAGGGGAACAGTATTATAATGTGACTTCGGAGGAAAACAAATTCCTAAGAGCAAGTCACATACAATTTCCCTACTCTGCCCTTGCCTAATTAATTCTGTATCCATAGAAAACTAGTACTGCATGAATGAAGCAACCTCTTGAGAAACAACTACGCAAGAACTAATAAAACAGGACACAATGAAATTATTGCTGGGAAATCTCTAGATCTTTGCCATATATTTTTACAATGCGCTTGCCTATGTTTGACCTCAGTGCAATATTTATAAAATACAACTGTCAGAAACACAGCACTTCTTTCAGCAATCGCAAGGTGGTAGGCAAATCAGGGTTTTTTTCAGCTCAACATTCAATCTTGGGATTTCAAGTAGAGAATGGAGTTGACCCACAACCAGAACAGTAGAGATCTATTTAAAAAAGCCTCAGCAATAATGACTTCCTCCTCAGAAATCCTTACAAGTTTTCAAACTCAGACCTAAGACTGTCAAGGCTGTACTTTTACCAGCCATCATTCTACTGAAAAGAGCCTGAAAATCATTTTGAATACTAATTGATTCTTCTCTTTTTTCACCTGGGTTTAAATCTACCCACTCTAGAAGCAAGAGACCACGTGATGATATACTGAATTATTCACCCTTGGCCAAGCACCTAACTATAAAAGGAAATAAAAGCCAGCTTAAATGTTCTGGGGACTTACTTGTGACTTTATCTTATTGCAAATTCACAGAGGCGTGGAAGTTAACTTGATCCTGAAAACTACTTCAAAATTGACAGCCATATTTGGTATCTGAGATGCTCAGGAGAAACGTACTGCCCATATAAACCAGTGCTTTACAAGTGGAATCAAGACACAATCAGAAGAAGTAGCTCACTGTTAGGTCTGCTGTGAACTAAATTCACAAAATTTTCTCACGTAAACACAGGCTCCATCAAATAAAATACTCCCAAACTGCTGCAGTACAAGTATTATCTGCAACTAAAGGAATGAGAAAGTCTTTTCTTGCAGTACTACAAGATAAAATGTTCTGGGATGTTATCCAGAGTGTTCGGAGTGATCATGTATTCAGATTACATGGATTTAAGTAAGGTCACTTCATTTCAAAAAACTCGAGGATGATCCAAAAGAAATACAAATTTCATTAAGCCTAAGCTTCCATGTTCCTTTTAAGAAATGTTGAAATACAGATATTGCCTCAGCCACCCATAAGTCTTACACTTCTAATAGTATAGCATCTACTTTTATAGATTCAGAGACTTTTACAGAGACAGAATCAGCATAATTTTGCCAACTGTAAAACACTAGCCACAAAACCCAACTCATAAATCTCTGTACTGGACTAAATGCTCTGTAATCTGGCATGTTGTATCTTGCTATTCAGCTGCTTCAGTGCTGTCACAGTAGGACTGTCTCACATCACATTTTCTCTAATACATCTTTTCTCTTTCATTGATTTGTGATCAGGCCAGTAACTTAACTTCACAGGGAGCCATCCAGTACCAACACCTTACCTGAAAAATACCCTTTTTTACACTCTTGTTCCAAAGACTAAGCTCTTCAACTGGTATTTTCCAAAATCCACTACATGTTATGAACTAATTTTCTACTAATTTTTGTTGTGAGATCATAAACGCCGTTGCTATAGCTATAATAATAGCTATATAGACCTGGTTAGGAAACGCAGTCAGAGGGACTCCATTCGATCAAAAAACACACTTACAAGGTGCACGGTGCTGAATTTTTTTTAGCAATAATTATTAACAGTAACCCGAAAGGGGCCTACAAGAAAGTGGCAATGTCTTCAAACTGGAAGAGGGTAAATTTAGATTGGGTATCAGGAAGAAATTCTTCAGTGTGAAGGTGGTGAGACGCTGGAAGAGGTCACTCAGGAAAGTTGCGGATGCCCCATCCATGGAAGTGTTCAAGGCCAGGCTGGATGGGGCTTTGAGCAACCTGCTCTAGTGGGAGGGGGGTTGGAACTCCATGATCTTTAAGGTCTCTTCCAATCCAAACCATTCTATGACTCTATGAATCAGATTGTCCTTTTTTTTTCTTGTGGATTTGATTACTGTTTTCCCCACAGAATATGAGAAATTCCTGTAAGTGAGAAAAACACCAGGCAAACACATGCTAATCCAGGTGATATGAGGTGTTCATCCCTCCCTCCTGGGGGTTCATAATGCCACCCCATCTCCTCCTCCTGCAGTTCACACGTGCAGGTGAGGTGGCCTCCTAGAAGGCTCCACCTCCACTTCAGCCAGTGCATGCACTGGCAGAAATAAATAACTCAACAAAGTTCTTAAGGTTGTCTGAATGGCAGTAGTTGTATTAAGCTGAGCCTGTTTTGATGGGTACTAAATGTGAAATTTTGTCAGTCGATTGCTATCTCCCTTTGCCCCAGGCGTGAACAGCAAAACGCTTCCTAGACACCAGGCATTTGTCTCAGCTGCAAACTTCGTTCTCTCCATCTGCAGAGTCAGAAACTGGAGGTGTTTTCTCATGGAGCAACAGGGACTTCTAAACACATGGTAAGCCAGGTCATCTGAGGGCAAGTCTGTTTCAATTACTTTTTATTTTAAAACCCCAAAGCCCTTTGCTGTACACTGCTGTACTTTCTGACTTTGTCAACAGATAGCTGCTACAATTTCTAGGTCACTAGGTCTCCGGTACTGCCCTTTGGGTATGTTTTCACAAGGCTCAAAACAGTTGACACATCAGACATCCCCACAGTAAATCTATTTTCTGCTGCTTTAGAGAACAGTTCATTTCACACAAAAATATGCCAACTTTTAATAAAAGATAATGAATTACTTTTTCCCCAGTAAAATCTTACATTGATTTACACATTCTAAATGGTGGTTTATAATCTGAACCACATCCCCCTTGCTCTGACAATGAGAAACTAAGAAATGAGTGGCCCCTGCTACAGCATCCTTATGCAAGCAAGCCAGACTGACAGACCACCAAAGCACCAGGTGTTGGTGTAGAACAAGGTGAAAACTCCAGTTCCTCAGCACTGCCTCCAACAGACACTGTACCTACTCTCATGGTTGCGTTGGTAGCATGATGGATGTGAAGAACTCAGTGTTTATGATAGCCCCACAGTTTTTCTTTTCCCTTCTCTTCCTTTTAAAGTAGATTAAACTAATGAGCAAAAGCCCTCATTATAGGTGTCATACCTAATAATGTGAGCAGCGCTGGACTTTTCATCCCTAAAGAGAAAAAAAGCACACATTGTGCAGGATTTAGAGACAATTCCTTTGTTCACTGTTAGTACATTTTTTAAAATTGGACTTCCCTCTTAGCTACTTCATTAATTTATCATAATCAAGGCATGGGACCAGGCTCCAGTCAGTTTAGATTATCTTTCAAGATCTCCACAAAGGACAAATTCCCAAATCACAAAGAAGAAAATTAACATTTCATGTCTCCTGCTGAGCCACCTGGAAATACTGGGAGGTTGTTTCTCAAAAGCTAGGACATTTCTCAAGCATTTTCCTTCATTTCCTACTGTTAATTATTACCTCGTACCTGTATAAGTACAAAGATTTGAAAATGCTAAAAAATAACATCTTCCTTTAGCAGAGTTTAATATGAAAATATATTTGGAGGTTAGGATCCTTATGATCATCCGGATCATCAGAGACAACCTTGCCAGAGCTAAATATCACAGTTTCAAGGGAAGCTGATGTATTGATAAGGGAAAGTCCAGACAGCGATTCATGTCAGGATTGACTTTAGTCAGGCTTCTGTTTGGAAACATCAGAATTACTAATTACCTCATCTACTAAGAGTGACAAAAATACTAATACATGAGCACTGTCAAAGATCTTTCAGTAGGAGACTAAGTCACATTCTACTTGGGAGGAATATATGAGTGTTTTAAAAATATTTTTTAATTTCTGATATAAAAGTCTGGGCAAAGACATTTTGTTCGTATCTTATTTCTACAGACTGGCACATGAGATTTTACTGAAGAAATTCTAACAGTTGTTTGGTTTCCTTTCTCTCTCCTTAACCCTTCAGTCACTCCTAGAAACTTCCTAAGTGAAATGGGACCATTTTGAGAATGAAGTTCAACAGCTGTGTGACAACCCCTGTCTGTCTTGAGGGTTCCGTGACTTGGAACACAAAGTAAAAAGAAATGCCATACCCGGTCAAAATTGATTCTGTAGGAAGGCAAAATGTCACTATCTAAATTCTAAGCTGAGATACTCATTCCTTTAATATCTTAAGGAGAACGAACTGTGGGTAACTGCTCACTCCACTTCCATCAGCCCCTCAAAGCTTTGGGCTTACATCCTTTTGGGTTTACTAAAGGCAACACACTCAAAAGCCAGCGACGTGTTTTAGGCAAGCAGGCGAGTTATTCAACAGCTAAATTTCTTTATCTCAGTGTGAGTTCATCTCTTTCACAGAAATTCATCCTTACTTTGAAACTGAGGAGCATTGGGTACTGTTTAATTTCCTAAGTCACCTCTGGTTCAGATGTACAGTGCTTTCTGCTAATATACCCACCGTTTTAGACCATAGTACTTCTACTGGTGCGACAAACTGCTCATCTGTAACGCACAGCGAGGTAGCAAGACATGCCATAGGAAGAAATCCCCAGGTGCCAGTCTGTCACATATACTGGAATAGAAAGGATGAATTTCTGATGCAGGTTGATCAAATATGCTTATGTTTTGCTAGAAGAGAAAGAGCTGATATCCTAGAGAAGAAAAAGAAGCCATAAGGAATCGTAACCAAGTCTAAGTCGTGACCCCTGCACCCTGCAGTACACCAACAGCAGACTCTACTTGGTGGTTCTGATCTTCAGAAGACGTCTCCGCCTGTGTTCCAGGGAAATATTAGTAGTTTGGTAAAATAAAAGACTTAATGAAGAAATAATTTTCCGGTCTGTTACAGCAACTACGTCAAAGTGTCAGATCGTTTCAGCACACACATACACACCACACATTCTCCCTCCTCTCACATTGTATATATAATGTATGTATTTACATATTTAGAGATAGATTTATTATATACATGCTAAAAGGGGAAAATGTGCCTCATGCTGTATCGGCTGACTTCAGCTAAAGCTGTTGAAGACTGTGGTTCCTATTTAATGGCTGCATGAGATTTGGATCATCAAGCCTTTGTATGAGGAAGCAATAGTTTTTATGGGACTAACAAATATTTGGGTTCATCTGGTGTTAAAATGACTATAATAGGACAAAAAAAAATAAAAAAGAGAAGTCAAAAGGATAACTGACAGCAACAAACAGAAGCTTTCACAGTTCAAGCACGAATTAGGTGGAATGCACTGGCTAGAGAGGGCTACCCACAGTTTCACTAAATATCACTAATAGGACATCACTCTTTCTCTTCCACATCAAAAAGATCATTTTGGCTCCTCAACTTACAGTAGCACCAGTTATTTTCTGATTACTTCAAGACAGAAATTTACTGAATCTGACTGATATTCAACTTAGCAGCTTTTTTTCCTCCAAGAAGTTTCCTATTTACTTTGCTTATACATTAGTTGTTTCCTTATGCACCAACTAGATTATAAACTGGAGAATGGTAAAGCAAACAAATAGAGATTAAATAAAGCTGCAGCAGAGTTTTATCTTTAAGAATTAAATCCAACCGCTAAACTGCAGCGGCAACTCTTCAAGAGTCATGTTCAGCAGAGTATGTGCATTTGCAGTCCAACTTCCATTTGAAGTGGATGACAAGTTTAGCAAGGATAATACCCTTCAAATACTAGCTGATTGGAGAGGCAAGGACATTTGCTCAATTTACTGATAGTATTATCCTCCTGGCTTGCTGGGAGCTGATCCCCCGCTGTGAGCTAACAATAAGAGTTTTCTTTCTGAAGTCCCTGAGGTGGGAGTGTTTTTTCTGAAAGATCATGGGAAAGTTGGGTGTTTTTATTTGAAACCACTGCAGCAAAAAGTAAAGATTAACAGGGTTTGCTGCACAACTCATCTCACTGGTTTCGGCTAATTCACAGTCAGCATGCCCTAGGATCTAGTTTTAAAATCTCAGATATTTTCTGAGTTTAAAATTATTATAGTAGATCATAAAAGACAAACATTTTACGTCGCTGACAAAGAGAGAGGTAGTAATTTAACCTGTATGTGCAAATTAATTTTTTTTTCAGAAGACTAATACTAATCTACCCACAAATCTCTGTCCAAAGATAAAATATCCCGCTATTTTTCCCTCTGCTTCCTAACTACTTAATGACCAACATACACAGCAACGTGTTGATCTGATCTAGGACCGTTTCAAGTGTAAACTTCCACTTGCAGCAGAAGGTTTCAAGCAGATGGTGCTTGGATAGAGCCAATTGATACATGAGTAAACTGGGACACCCTGACAGCTACGGCCAAGGGGCTGCGTTCTGACTCCTGGAGAGCTTATAAGGCAAAGCTCAGACTTACAGAAAGGCTAACGCTTTCCAGGGAACTTGCTAGAACTGACATGTTCGCTGTATTAAAAGCCAACTTGCACCATGACTGGCAAAACACAACAGATATTTCTAATGTGGCCTGTCAAAAACTTGCCTCCAATTAATAGTTAGGCATTTCATTAATCAGCAGTGAGAGAGAACAGATATTTAACTTTCCTGGTTGGTCATAAAACAAGTTAGGATTTTTAAAAAATCCTAATGCTACACAGGAATCCATTATTAATATTTTTATTTACTGCAGGATTTTCTATACATAGGATTTATTATATTATTGCTCTAAATTTTCTATTAAAGAGATAATTTTCTTCTTTTTATAGATGAAATAATTACATGCTGGTTTTCAGTGGGACGTGACTCTTCACCACAGTAGCAAGCAGTAGGAGAAACCCAGGGGCAGCCTTTGGGCACGGTGCTGTTGCCCTGAGCAGGGAACCTGTGGCGTGCCAAGGTCCTGGCCATTCCCTGGAAAAGCTGCATTAACCCAGTTCTCCGGGTCAGGTCTGCCTCTTCCTCCCACACCTCAGCACTGCAACCATCCAAACCATCCAGCTCCTCTGCAGCAGATCCAGGGAAGGGAGGTCACCAGGGGCCAGTGCCCTGCTGGGGATAGGGATGAGGTTTATTGTGCTGAGCTGCTTTTTCTGCTGTGAAAAGGGAAAGAGCATTACTCTAACAAGGGAAGGAGCAGGGCTCACTCTTTACATAGGGGAGCAGAGACATGGCCCACAGCCAAAGCCCAGCTTGAATTCCTGCCCACCCCCAGGTGCTGAGGCAGGACCAGCCTGGCACGGAGGTCCCCCTGACATCCCCAGCAGAAGCAACCTGAAAAATCATGAACACATTTATTGCGTTAGTCTGAACAATTTGCAGTCTGCAGTACACTTGCTAAATATTTTATCCCTTCTGATTAATTGATGGATTTTTAATTTTTCAGTATGCTCACATACCATTCTTAATCCTTCGCAAGAAACAAAGGACTCTAGTAGCTCAGTAACCTATTGTCCACAAGTACTGCATCTAACTCCCCTTACGACCGAAAGCATCACCTTCCAAACCACAGGAAGAATTTCAATAAATTTAAATTTTCACCCAAATACTGTAAGATACTTGGCACTTCTGTCTGTGTAAGCTAGAAATATTAAAGAATGTCTGTGACATCTACTATATGCTGTAGCTTGGGCTTCTCTCTGTCCACAGCACGGGGAAGGTAAAATGCAAAACATGGCTTGTGTATCAGTAGACTCCACAATTAATGAGCTGAGACTAAAAACTGCCTTAATCCTCAGCCTCATATCTGATTGAAATACATTGGTGATCACTTTAAAAATAAATAAATTTGTTAGCACACACAATTAGGATGTATCTTTTTTTTAAAAAAAAAAAGAAAAAACCCAAGCAAACAAAAAAATCACAAAGTAGCACCTGGGATTCGGTTTCCTTTGTTTCACCTCCTCCTCACTTCACTGTGTGCAAGGAGGACTAAAACAATTTATTCTTCATTTGGGGGGAAATTGAGTTGGATGTTTGTCCGTAACCATATTTGTCTTGACAGTTTTTGGGAACTCTCTATGAGATCTTCTGATAAGAAACAAAAATTGATAAGTAACCACATTTACATTTTGGGGCACCGCTATCTGCAGGGGCCTGTTTTTGCTAAGACAGTCCAGTTCATAAAACAGACTCAAAGAAAAACTCACGGCCTCAGCCATAAGTACAGAAATGGTTCTGGCCTGCCCTTTAATTCGTATTCAGCAGCACCTCCAGACCCCAACTAACCCTGGAGATCTGGGTGGGTTCTGTACGTACTTATAAGAGATTTTATCTGCCACAAACAGCATGTGATATAGACAGACACGAGAGACAAGGGATGGAAGAGCAAGGCACACACGCCTGTGCTATCCAGACAAGGGCCAGAGGCACAGAAATACAGCAGTTCAAGATCTGTAGGAAAGCCATGTGAAAACCATTCATCTTGAAAAGTTCACGACAATGGAAGAGCCAACCATTCACGCTCGTGTTTTGTCGGAAAGCAAGCAGGACCCAAAGCATTATCGAAAAGAATTTGCACTTTATAGGCACAGGGTTGTAACTTTCAGGTATTTACACCCAAGTTCATCCTTTGAAGGTTTTTCTGATGTTGTTATTGAGAGAAGGCACCAACCCACGTGGCGTGCTGAGCGAAAGCATTCCTCTGCAGCACTCTCTCACACTGCCATGAATACCCAGAGTGATGCCAAGCAGCCCCCCTGGGTGGCAGCCACTCTGATCTATACTCCACGGACAGAGAAATACCCTTTGACTGATAAACGAAAGCTGACAGGCAGGCAGACTCCTCCTGTACTCAGCCACACAGGCTTTCACATCCAATACTGCTTCAAATGCAGACATTTAACTACAAGGCTCTTCACTTTCATTTGGAAAATAAAGCTGCAGCTCTGTATCCGTGCTCTCTATTTTGGGGCTGGGTTTGTCAGAGGGGTTTTTTATTGTTGTTTTGTTTTACTCAGGGTCTCAGCAGCACATTCTTAATCACCTGTTACAGATAAAACAGCCTGAGACTGAGCAGGTGAGTGAATTACTGCAGAACATGCTGGTACAGTGGAGATCAACAATTTCATCTCTTGAGTTTATAGCAGAAGCATTTTGGAGGCAATTCTTCATGTCCCTGAGGGTGGATGAACATGATTCATTTTGCACAAGTACCACTAAATCCCCCTACTACCATGTTCCTATTTCACTACTAATTGATGCTTGGAGCAGTGCTAATGAACTCTGGAATGAGCTGTGTCCACCTACCCCTTGGCCAGGACAGCTGGAAGGAGGCCACGAAAAGGAAAGAGATACAAGTGGCACAAGAACTGCAAACAGAGTAATGCATCCAAGCAAAGAACACCTTTGTGTGAAAACACTCAGACGATTAGAATAGTATTCACACCAAAGAAAACTGCCAACAGCTAAGTTTCTATCAAGTAATATAATGACTCCTTGGGTTGGCCACCCTGCTGAGATAGCAGTGATATGTACCCGGCTGCTAGGAACCAAGCTAGGTTTGCTGCACGCTTAAACCAGGGAAACAGGAACCAGAAACATATGCTTCCAGATTCACAGCAGGACTCAGAAGCAACCATATGGTAACTACTGTTAAATATGAAGTGAAGAGCATTCTATTAACACCAATGTAATCTCTAGTTTATACCCTTATTGATCTGGGATGTTTGCAAAAATCATTCAAATAACACTGAATATATTTCCAGCGCTGTTGCTTATTTGGCTGTTTCATGGTTCTTTGTAGGCAGGCTACAATTTCTATGCATATATTATTTATCAGATGTATGCTTTGCCCATTTGTTCATCAACTATGTGCATTAACTACTTAATGACTTGCAGCTTGAAATCTGCAAGTCCTGTTTGCCCTATTTTTAGTTTTGATCGACATAGTCAATGAAAGAAGCTTCAAAATAATAGCACTTGGTGAAGATTTATCAAATCTGCAAGATTAAATAAAATTTTACTTCTTTGACATCCAGTAAAACATAAGTAAAGCCTTAACACATTCTAGAAACACGTACTGCAGTATGGTTATTCTGTAAATGTAAATTTACTAAGCACAGCCATCTTCACTTCAGTAGAGTTAAACTCAATGTTATTTAATTTTTGCATCAGAAGATCTGCTGGCAGTTCATCTTTATATCAAAATGCTTTGAGCAATATTTAGGAGCTAAAGCAGTAGCTGCCATGAAAATGCATACAGAAATGTATCTGTACAAACTATGAGGATGATGGAGTACCCAAAATAATTCCAGGAGAAAATGGTTTTTTTTAGAATTCTTCCATTCTAGAAACAGCTATGTCCAAACATTTTTTTTGTCTTTGTGGCAGCAAACTGTTGAGAGAGAGAAACAATTTCTTACTAAGGGCACAATTTTGTTTTTCTGGGTTTAATTTCTATGTTCCTGTCTACTTAGCTACTGCACAAACCTACACAGTTTATACTGCTCATGGACTGACCACCTTGATTTGCTGACATAATGCTTTTGCATTAATAAAGCCGCAGGCTGACCCACGGTGAAAAAGTCAGCACGAGTTTAGTTTTGAAAAGCAGACCTACTTGCACAGCAGAAACTGCTGGTTTGAATCCACAAATGGCAGCCAGACACGTGCTAATGCAGCAGCTTTACGAGAGAGGAATATATTAACATTTATCAAACAGAACCACAATAAATTGGGTGCCACCAGAAAGAAACTTCTCCAGTCCACACTGGAATAAGAAAGCATCTCTTAGGGATTTATGTCCTACATCCGATACACACACCTACATCCATCATCAACAGCTCTTGCTCTCTGCCCTTCTCCATGACACAGTCCCAGCCATCTCTCACACATCCTCTGTTTTCCCCGAGGGTCTGAAGATTTGGCACTTCACTGCTACCTTACTACTCCTGTTGCCACCCCTCTCCCTGGCAATACGTTTATTTCCCCTGAACTATGCAGACTTTCTTCCATATGTTCTTGAACAACCTCCAGTGTCCTCGCCGCAGCTTGAGGTTGCGTTTCCCTCCAGGAGAAGATCAGTTTTAATCAATCCCTTCTCTCTAGACAGCAAACCTGTCCAAGCCATTAACCTCACCAAGCCAATTATGGAGATTCAACGCATTTGCTGTTCTTGGAGATGCGTTTGAAATTGGTAAATAGGTTCAAAGGGCAAAAGAAGGAGGCTGAGGAGAAAACACAAACTAACAGACAAAAGGACCAGCAGAATTCTCCAGAAGATTTCAGTTCCTTATGAAAGTAGCTTAAATACACAAAGGGAGAGTGAATCAATAAAAGTGCTCCCCAGTATAAAAAACACAGCAGAAGGAAGACTCCCTGAGCGCAAGGCTAGGAAGAACAGAGAACTCAGAAAATATCTTTTCTGAGATTTCAAATCCACTGCCCCAAACACTACGGCTCCTACCTCATTCCACCAGATTTAGCAACGTGTTCCTGCATTTCCATGCATGTAAAACCCCTGAATCTGAGTATTTGCAATGACTAACTTTGCAGGTTTTTTGCTACCTTTATTTTGAAACATTCAGCTTGTTCTGCCACTTTTTTTTTTTTTTATCATTCAAGCTTATTTGTCCTGCAACAGTGGGCTGTGCCTATCTTGCATCTTTCTTAAGTCTTTACAACTACACCCATGAACTGAGGACAGGGTTTTTTACCCGAGGAGGGGGCTTGTGACCTCCCACAACTTGACAGTCCCATACATCTTTGTTAAGGTGCAGTATTTGTTGGAAGTCAAGCTCTTGAACCTGTTTCACATTACGGAGTGCCATTGCCAACAAGAGGACGAGAGAACCACTTCCATTTGTTGCTTACTGGCAAATAAAATACAAAGCAGGATTTATTGGGCACTAGCAGATACCTTGGTCGCCAGTACTCGTGTCACTGCAGGAGACAATTCCGCCTTTGCTGGCACTGAAAACTGAAACCTGTGGTAACAATGGGAATGTTTTTGGGTGTTCACAACAGTACGGGAAAGGGAAGCAAAATCCAAACATTAAACAGAGATTCTACTGGAGCACTTGCTGCTTTCCCCGTCTGTTTGATGCACAGATGTTCACGCTTTGAAGTCCAAGGCAGAAAAAGTCAGCAGAGATTCTTCCTTGTCAATGGCAGGAAGGCATTACTGATGTTTGACGATTGCTCTCTGAGATTAAAGCTGGGGTCTTGCACATCTTTCTTAAAACTAAGTACCTATGTTTTAGATCTACCTCTAACGCAGTCTTCAGCAGCAAAACTTTCTATGAAGTTTAAAAATCACACAATAAAACGCAATAAACTTACTAGTTTAAATGTATTCCCAAATCACATCAACTGACTCTTTCTCCCTCTCTTCGATCCCCAGCATGGTCCCTTAAATTAAGAATTTGTATAAGTAAAAGCAATCCCACTGTTTTCACATGTAATTCAGGTGAGACGCTCTACCCTAAGGGCACACTGGATTTGGTTATTAGCCTGTGGTCCATATGTATATCCCTTACATAGCAGCTCAAGCAGCTTGTTTTGTTAGGCAGACTCTATCAAGCTATTTTTCCTTTGATGGGTGAACAGTCATCAGCCAGAAGAGATGGGAGGCTTCTCTGAGCAGTGAAGCATCTCAGGCTGCTGGCTTCATCCAGGAGGTATCACCAGGTTAACACACTGACCTAATGGAAGGAATGCATTCTTTCTGTAGGATGAGTTTCTAAAATGCTAGCTTCTGAAAAGCAAGAAGTCTACAGATGTGGTTGGAGTTGCAGGGGAGAGAAGGATGTCAAAGGCAAGAGTCCAAGCTGTATCTTCATTCAGTTGGGATGCTCTCTTCACCTGCTGTCCTGGAGGGTGGCTTTCTGTTAGCAGCTGTTAAATCCAGCCCTGGGAACAGCTGCATTCTGGCAACAGACGAAAACGCCGCTCCTTCAAAACACCCTTTTGCCAACCTTCTGCTCAGCCTCTGCAGAAGAACTCTTGCTATTGATTCTTGCTCCTTGCCATCACTACAGTAGCATGGTTAAATTGATTCTTAGCATTATTATCTCAATACCTCCACAGGTTCATATATGATGGGGGAGGGGGAGGAGGCAAGATAAGAATTACAGAGATTAAAAAAAAAAGTCTTTTCATTGATTGGACTGTTAGCTTACTGTGAAGATAAAATATGCACATTATGTCTTGAGCCTTTGTTGGCCACTCACAGAGCACAAAGAACTAAATTAGCACTAATTACCAGCAGCTAAGATTAGTCTTTCCTAGCCTGTGGAAAATACAAAGGTGAGTTTTAATAGCAGAGCAAGGAGATTAAGCAACATGAATTCTGACAAAAGCCATAAGAAAGGGCAAGTAAATTATCCCTTATAATCTAAAAATATAAAATGAAGTTGTACCCGAATTCATTATGTCTTTCCTTGAAAAAGCCACAGCTCCTTTCTTCATAACAATTCAGTACAGGACAAAGAGGCACTAGTGCACACATTCTGCAGTTATAAACTACACACAGATCTCCAAAATTCCCGAGTCCTAGTTACTTGTGATCAGGAAAGGCATTTGTTAAGTATCAGCATTTCTACCTAAGTCAATATCCTCTGGAGTTTATAACTTGTATTTTCTTTAAGTGCCTCAGTTCCACTGACACTGGCCGCTGTATATTTGAATGAAAATCCCATGCATGAGGAAAGCATGTGGCCCACTTCAGAACATTTTATTTCTAAACACTTTTTTGTTTAAATTGAAAAAAGGTTCAATCATACAAACTAAATACAGCTAAGAACAACCATAAATATGCAGGGGTCTCAGCAGGAGAAAAAAAAAAAAAAAGAAATGACACATTATGCATCTATCCAACAGTTCTGGTAGAAGGACTGTGTATATATAAACATATATATTATATATATATACTTATTTTTATATATATATGCGTTAGACTCAGAGGAATGTCTTGCTTATACAAATTACCATGTATGACAAAGTTCAGCAGTTTCGAAGAGTCTGACTTGTGCTAACGTCACCTAAAAGCAGATGGGAGCAGGCTCAGCAGGGCAGAAGAGAGGAGAAGCAATGAAGCAGGTTGCAGAAGGGGTATATTCTAATTTTGCACTACTAGAACCATTTTTTAATGTCTTCACAGATGTTGGCCAATTTAAAGAGCTCATGAGAAATACAAGTTAGAAAGCAGGAGAAAAGACCACCAGACTGAAATAAACCATGCAAGTTCCACTTTCCTAGATTAAAATGCATGACCTTGGAAGTGAAAAAGGTTATGATGGAGAAAGCTAAAAGAGACACATCAAAACCACGCAGAATTGATATCTACAATCCATAATAAGGATAGAAAAATGTCTTCTAATTCATGATTATTAATAGACTAAATTAATTCCTCTCTCAAAAATCTGTCAGTTGGAATATCGCTTTTTGGAACCAGAACATCACTCAACAGAGCATCATATTAAATATTATTCTCCAAGCTTCAAGTTGTTAAGACTTCTTTCATGAGGCCGTAAGAACTGGAGAGGATTCAACACTCTTACGGTATCTCCATGGCTTTGCTACTTACTCCTAGTGCAAGGCAACAAAAGCCAAGCCCTTTCTTTCCTAAAGCAGTTTTCTTGCCCAAGTCAAATCAACCTCCTGTAAACAACCTGTTGGCTTTGCTTCAGTTTTGTTCCCACCAATGTGAGGTTCCTCTGAGGCAGCAGAAAAAAGCAGAATGCAGCTACTGGGGCCAGAATGTTAAGTAGTAACAGAAGACCTCAGCCTGAACCTGACCTAAATGTTTATGCCCTTGATAACATTTAATGTGTAACTCAAAAGGCAACAAACACACTACTTAAGAAATGCCAAAAACCCCAAAATACCAGCCAGCTCAACACAGCCTGCAGATCAGAGGATAACTGGCATCTGGAAATGAATGGAAGAAAATCTCTCTGGGATAACATTATGTCTTCTTCATGGAAAAACTAAAATAAACTAAAAAAAGCCCAGAACAAAACAACAACAAAAAGAGCTTTAGTTTTCTCGAATATATACTAATAACGCTTTCCAATATTCTCCCTCCTTAAATGGAGTATGTTTTGCATGCACTCACATTACTGAAATCCTGCAAAGCATCTCTTTCCTGCAGTACATTCCTCTTCCACTTCTTTTCCCCACCTGAAATCATTGCAAAAACTCTCCACCTGTAGTTCATGAATGTTTTTGATTGTCATAAACTTAAGACAAAACTATCTCTGCAGAGTTGTGCACTGTGCTTACCAGAGAAGATACCAATCAATGGCACACCCCTTTCTTCAGTTAACTTTAATTATCACCTGAAATTAACTGTCTTGCAGGTATTTCCNACCAGAACATCACTCAACAGAGCATCATATTAAATATTATTCTCCAAGCTTCAAGTTGTTAAGACTTCTTTCATGAGGCCGTAAGAACTGGAGAGGATTCAACACTCTTACGGTATCTCCATGGCTTTGCTACTTACTCCTAGTGCAAGGCAACAAAAGCCAAGCCCTTTCTTTCCTAAAGCAGTTTTCTTGCCCAAGTCAAATCAACCTCCTGTAAACAACCTGTTGGCTTTGCTTCAGTTTTGTTCCCACCAATGTGAGGTTCCTCTGAGGCAGCAGAAAAAAGCAGAATGCAGCTACTGGGGCCAGAATGTTAAGTAGTAACAGAAGACCTCAGCCTGAACCTGACCTAAATGTTTATGCCCTTGATAACATTTAATGTGTAACTCAAAAGGCAACAAACACACTACTTAAGAAATGCCAAAAACCCCAAAATACCAGCCAGCTCAACACAGCCTGCAGATCAGAGGATAACTGGCATCTGGAAATGAATGGAAGAAAATCTCTCTGGGATAACATTATGTCTTCTTCATGGAAAAACTAAAATAAACTAAAAAAAGCCCAGAACAAAACAACAACAAAAAGAGCTTTAGTTTTCTCGAATATATACTAATAACGCTTTCCAATATTCTCCCTCCTTAAATGGAGTATGTTTTGCATGCACTCACATTACTGAAATCCTGCAAAGCATCTCTTTCCTGCAGTACATTCCTCTTCCACTTCTTTTCCCCACCTGAAATCATTGCAAAAACTCTCCACCTGTAGTTCATGAATGTTTTTGATTGTCATAAACTTAAGACAAAACTATCTCTGCAGAGTTGTGCACTGTGCTTACCAGAGAAGATACCAATCAATGGCACACCCCTTTCTTCAGTTAACTTTAATTATCACCTGAAATTAACTGTCTTGCAGGTATTTCCAACCAGAATAAAATCACTTGATTCAAGGCTCCATATAATTATTTTCTCGGTTCACTGATATGGTTTTTATGTTTACAGGTAACTGTGTAAGTTGATTCCACTTCTGTATCTCTTTCCAGTCATAATTTTCCAAAGCACGTGTACGCTGACATGCACTCATTTCCTTTCATTAACCTGTGTCCTCTAGATTCTGTACCCATAAAACTGATTTATTAAAGCTCACTATCAGCATTTTAGTAGAAGAAAGATGCATTAGTGGTACTAATAGGTAAAACAAATAAAAGCAGAATAATTTTGCCTCTACTTCATCACATCTTTCACAAAAACTATAGCATTCATCATACAAAGACTGTGTCTTTCCAGTAGTGGCACATTCTTCATACATCTGCACACTTACTCAGACTGTAGTTAATTATTTCCTCAGTAAAATTATTTCTATACCAATCTAAGTAGTATTCATGGCTTAGTAAAATGAAACACATGCCCAAAAAATAACTGTAGTCTCAGGCATCAGGACCAGATGCTAATATTTTTCCTTTGCTCTGAGAAAAATGGAAAGTTTATTGCAGAAAAATAGTTAGAAGGGGTAACATCATCTGTGTAACCTCCACCACAGGGAAGTTCCCAAACTCTACCTCTTTGAGCTGCCACTGTGTGCCCCTGCCCAAAGGGGTACCGACCCCAGCACTGGCACCACCAAAATCTGGGTGCAGACCTGGAGGACTGCAGAAGATACTATGCTGCATGTTTCCTGAGGAAAAATACACTCACTGGATTTATCTGGATTTTCTCTAAGGTATCTAAGTGCTTGAGATAAAAGCTAGATGTTGGCATGAGAATGTAACTGTTTATACAAATAAAGCCAGTATTTGGCACGCAAAGATCCATTTATATTTCTCTATGCCTGACTAGATACAGAAAATCTTGAATCACACAACTGGGGAAAAAAAAACATAATCAAACCACTTTCTAATGGGGTATTTGAAGGGGATGCCCACATGACAGTTCCTAATAACAACCAAACCCAAGGTCTCCTCCTTCATTCCTCGTGTAAACCCGAAGGAAATGACACAGCAGAAGGGCAGCACACTGAGAAAAATCTCAAAATATGTTAACATCTTTTTCTTCAACATTTCCTTCATACAGGTGCTCACAGTTTCACTGTGGCAAGCACAGCCTATGTTAGAAAACATTGATGATGGTTGTTTAAATACATGTTCTTATAGCAACTGCACTATGTGAATTTAAAGGTCAGAATTCTTCAAGTGATGCATGATTCATTTTTGCATCTCAATTTACAGCACTGAAAAGCTTCAGTTCTCATCTTGCTGGGGAAATGTGCAATTTGATGCATAAATGAATATCCAGATGATGAAAGTCCTTTAAGTGAACAAAAGCATCTTAGAGAAATACCAATCTGCATATCCTGCTCCATTTTAGGAACTGGAGAGTGGAAGATAATGGCTGTCTTCTTCAGTTCATCATCACTGGGGAGGACTGAAAAGGCTGCAGATGACACAACACCCACGCCAGGGGCTAAAGCAGGGCAAAAATAATGCCTTACAGTTCATTATGTTAAATACCACTGCATCAGTAACACGTGGCAATGCCAGCCACAAAGATGTGCATTTAACTTGGGACTTCTGATGAAAATGTGAATTTTTAGCTAATATCATAGTGACTTGGTAAAGTAGCAAACGTCCTGATGTTATCAGTACAAGGCAGGGAACACTAATGCTAGTTCACTCCTCTACATGTATTTCCAAATACAACTGCACACATACTTTTCAGTTCCTGCTCGAGTGTACAAAAACAATCTTTTTAAAAAAATCCTGACCAGAGACACTGAAATTCTCCATGATGTAGAATTATATACAACATTTGCACCTAAGAAGCGAGCACACAGCAGGTACACAGTGCAGGTAAGGAAAAAGTAAAAAGTGATCTTTTACTAATAGGCTTAAACTAAAATTATTCTATGCTGAAATAATATGCTGAAATATTACACAATTTTATTTCTGTCATGCTGCACTGGATTAAATGGCTTGGAAGTGTTCATACCACAGGGTTAAAACACAAAGATTTTGCCCAGGACAGTTTGGTTTTGATTCTCCGACTGTGTCAATTACAAAATTAGTAACTATTTTGTCCCATCAACTCTTCTCCGTGTTCTGTCCTTTGTCTCGAGCAATACCCCAGAACAACACCAACTGATGAAGAAGCGCTTAAAAGGATTGCTTTGCTTCATGTTGAAAATCAACAACCTTTTGAATTCCCAGAGCATCTTGTGAATCTTAGGAGACAATATGATTAATGGGGTTTGGTTGCTTCTGGTTCTAATTTTTCAACTTGAAAATGCAGCTCCAGGCCATATGTAGAGTGTTCTCTTGATCGTTAGGACTTTTAAAAGCATCTCAGATTAGACACTCAGGAATTAAAACATCCAAAGTAATTACTCATTACAAAAAAGTTTTATAGATGCATATGCCCCATACAATGTACTGCATATTTAAACATCTTCTGTCAGCCAAAATGAATAGATTTGAACTGACAAAACAGGATTAAATTTTATCGGGCTGGTCCAATACATGGGGACTAGTATCACGGCCTGTATTCCTGTTACATGGATCTTTTAACAGTTTCAGAGAGATTAGGTAATTATTTTTTATTAACATTCTGTAGAAGGTAAAGAAACTTTTAGGTAAAGCCTATTTTTCAGAAGCACAAAGACACAGTGTATTGGAACCCATTACCTCTAGATAGAACTCATTCATTCACAAATGAATGAGCCTTTGACTGTTGATTGATATCAATATTAAAAAAAGGGGGGGGGAGAGGGATAAAAAATAACTAAATCAAGCTTTGGTCTAAATCCTTGGAGTTATTTAGCTGCCTAACTCTCCATTAATTTCTTAAATGGCCTAATTGCCATTGACCGTCCCTGTCTTTTATGCTCTTCAGCACTCAGGGAAGATCAGAACCAGTAAATCACCAGTGCCCTTGACCAAAGCACATTGATCTAGGCCAGTTTAGTACTTGCTTAGTTTAGCAGATAAAACGTGGAAGTCAGCATTTCTCAATAAATTATATGATTTCTAGGTAGTGATGTACAATTTTGATCAACATGATGACTCATCATCTGAGAGAGGGGAAAACAAAAGAAAACCTCAGGAGTTTTAAGACAGGCCAAAGCAGAATTCAGCCTGTCTTTTTCCTGCATTAAAAGTCCCCTAAAGAGTTGGGTAAATATGCTTTGGAAGTGCACTACTAACAAGATCCTTTTTACTGATAAGTACCTTTTTTGGATCCCAGCTGCCTTAATTGTAACAGAAGATGACTGAAGGAGGAAGGAGAAATTCTGGGTGGAGTTCATCCAGCAACCATATTGCTGGTGGGCTATAGTCACCTCTGTCTTCTACACAATGGAAGCTGTTAAAATGTACAATCCCATGCAGAAAACTCTGGTTTTAAACATCAGACTCCATGTTCTGCTACATCTGCCCATCCCATTATCCCTGTTTTGGTAATAGCATCCACAGACTGTCCCAAGGATGCTGTACCTGGAGGACGGTTTAAACAATTTGCTGACAATTGAGACTAACAGTAGTTTATCTACAAAGTCTTCAATACAACATGAGCCACATCTTTGACTTGAGCACCTGGAAAAACGAGATTATGATTTGATTCCACCAGAACCAAATGACCAGACAGAAGATTATGTCGTAAATATTCTCATTGTTATTAGTAACACATTTTGCACAGACCAAAGGCAAAAGCTGTATATTGCAACACTGCTGTGGAAACATAAATTTGATTTGATGTTATATCAAATGAAAGTCTGATAAAGACATTAAAACTGACTTTATTTACAAGTGGAAATTTGTTTTTCTTTTGAATAGATAAGCTTTAGGATCACATGGATTATCAGAAAGGATTGTGGTTTCCAGTTTTATTAGGCATATTTTTGTTAGCTTTTCCAGTAGGTGTATCCTCTGTTATCTGACCCTGTGCCATAGCATACTCTGCTATTTGCTATGCTAGCAAAACCTCAAGAGATCTTGATCTAAAATTCAACATTAAAATAAAATAAAATAAAATAAAACTTGCTATAACTTTTGAAAACAGCTGTGCTAGCACTGGTAGCTGTTACCAGCTGGGGCCAGCCAGCCTAATACACACAGAGGTTCACCATCTCCTGAATTTTTGAATAAATTAAAGAAAAAGAAATGCTAATCTTAGTACCCAGTTTCTGCATTTGTTTCTTCTCAAATAATTCTGAATGCTGTCAGCTGGGTTTAGCTGCTGTATTAGCAAAGCCTCAAACATCTCAAGGTCCAACAGGGTTCATGGGCTAGAGCAATGCTCCCACCCAGGACAGGGATACAGCCTGAGTCACTGGTATCAAGCACCAGAATTTATCCACGAAGGCTTCAAAGCCCACAAAGCTGAAATTGATGCTTTCAAAATCCAAACACAAGGCAAATCCAGGGGGGAACCAGGGATTCGCTGCTCTGCTGCTCACAGAAGAGCTTGCTTTTAATAGATATTTGAACTATTGGGATTGTGTATCTGTTTTGACCTTCCTACCACACTAACCACAAATCAGAGGACACAGGGAACAGTGTCCCAGCATCCCTTCATTGAAGAAAGGGCACTGCAGTGGAGGATGGCAATTTGAGGCAGCAAAGCACACTAATAAAACACTTCATTGATTTGCCCATCACAAGGCAGCAATTGTACAGGTAGGCAGTAGAGCCATTTAAGAGGAATAGAAGCCAGCTAGTAAAAAAGATTTTATCAAGAACTGAATCTGGTAAAAGCCAAAATATTTTACTCCTTTATAGAAAACTACCTAAGTTATAGATGAGAAATGATACTTAAGAACAACATTTATGTTCTTTGCCATGACTGTATGCTACTCATATATAGATTAATTTAACAGACAATGTTTCTTAGTTGCTATTCAAAATCCTTGTATTTCCTTATATCTGTGGCAACTATGGCTGTTCACTCTGGAAAACCCAGTACTTTTCTGCTTGTTTTAGTTGTTCATATAAAACAAACTACAACCTTATTATTTGGGTAAAGGTACAGTAATCCAGATAGAGATATTTAGTTGTCAATGATGTTTCATACTCTGTGGGAGAAACTTGACTTGTTCCTTTTAACCTAATGACAAATTCCTTCTATCCACCTGCAAATGGCTTATTAAAATTTCCAAAGCTTACTACAAAGCATTATGCAGCTCAAATAACAACTAGGTAGGAAAGCTGAAGCTGAGATGGACTATGTCGGTTATCAGACCAATGTGTTTCTCTAACTTGCCTTTGATGTAAAACCCACAACCTTCTATTTACCAGATTTGATCTATCACATTTGTTGTTTCCGCATCAGAACCTTGCACTTGTACCCTCCACTAGCTGTACTTCCAATAAGAGTTAATTCATGACCAATAACAGCATGGAACTTCAGGAAAAGAGTAAGAAAAAGCAGACCTTGTTTACAGCTGGAGAATTTACACAAACATTTTGCAACGCAGCCATGTTTCAAGCAGAGCATGTCCAGCAGGTTGTCTGGCCAAACACATGGGCTCTGAACCCCACCTCATCCCAGTGTTCTCCAAAACAGTTTCTCCAAGAAATACTTTTAAGATTCACCGGTCCGCCAGGCAGGAAAGCCAAATATTGCTTTGGCAGAGTTAGGTGTAGCATTTCTGTGGTGGTTAGAAAGGTCGATAGGCAAGAAGAGAGCACTCTCCTCTCTTTGAGGCAGAGATGAGGCCACAATTCAAGCACGTATTTGAGCAGAAGCTTTTAAGTGTATCCTCAAACATCAGTTCACTCAAGAGGAAGCAAAGAGCGCCGACACGAGCTCCATCAAGCACAGGTGGTATTTCCTTCCCAGGCCCGGCCGACCTTTTCATGCCTTTTTTTTAACTACGCAGAAACCAAATGCTTTTTCAGGCAATTGTGTCTGATAATTTCCTCAGGTGAAGAGCTAGAATGTAAATTAGCATATCTGCAAACTTCTGTAATGTGCCATTGCTGTTGTAACTGCAGATATCATAATATTTCAGATATAGTAACCTGGAAAATAACATCAGTATTATTAAGACACTTACAACATATTCCAGCAGCACGGAGGGGTGTAAACCCTGTATCACCCCAGAACACGGGAGGACAATCCTGCTTTGAAATGCATCACCAAATTATAAAATGATCTTTGGCATCTATACCAGAAATTGAATATTGTTATTGCAAACACGCCAAGCATTGTTAATATACCTTCTAATTCTTCCAAAGTTTATCTGATTTTGAATTTACTGTAATGTTAAAGCACAGACTTACTTGGCACGGAACGGGTAATGACATCAAGGAGAAAAGCAAGTCAACATAGGTTAGGGGGTTTCTGGCAAGAAACATTTATTTAGATGGTGCAAGATTTATATCCTTACCATGGATGGATTCAAATCAAGTGACTGGTAATTTAAAAAAAAAGTAAATTAAAAATCATTAAACCAAGACATTTGCTTCAAAGATTTTACTTCTGTCTTCACTCTCATTTGATGGGACATTCCCTGGCAGATTATTAAAAAAGTCTAAGGGATTTATACCAGATGCTCAAGATTAAAAATTTCTCCCAAACAAAGTCCTAGGAATGGGAATAAGCCTAAGAATAAAAATCAGGGCCAGAAATTTGCAAAACTATGAACTTTTGGCTACAGTATTTGAAGGAGAGATTTGTTATTATAAAAATACATTTAATTCAAATCTAGATGCAAATCATTAGTGTTGAAGTTTCTCAAAGTTTGGGCTTTCTTCACGCACGGGTTTGGATCACTGTCTTTGATCAGCCATGGAATTTGCGTGCTAGAAGATGATATATTCCTAGACAAACCGACCACCTATTAACCACCATAAGTGGATTTTGCCTATAGGTCAATACCTTACTTGCAATTTAGAAAAAAATACTGCAATTACAGCAAGAAATAAAAACTGAATTTTAAAGCATTAAGATTTCTCTAACCTTATATACAGAAAAACAGTTATCATTTTTCCTTGGTGGGGGACAGAGCATTAGCTGTCATAATGACTGCCACTGCCTCTCTGTCTCCTGTTCTGAAGAACATAAGAGCTCTCCATCCAGCAAGTGACGGATTTCAGAAGAACCCCAACATCTTTTTAAAAGTGACGATTTACCAAAACAACAACGAACAGCCACATTCAGAGATGAAAAAGGCTCAAAACCTAAGTCAGCATCTCAACCTCACAGCAGCCCCTCACTTCAAATAGATTACTAAGCATCAAGGACTGGTCAGCAAGGCTGGTCAAGCTGCCAGTTCTCGCCTTGTCAAGATAAGCAAGAGAACATCAAGATAAGAAAAGGGCTACTCTCCCTCTTAGGAAACCTGCTGTCATTTTGACCACAAAAAGAAAAGATTCTCCGTGGGCACGTGAATATAAACTTCTAATCAGTTAGCAAATTGAAAACTTAAAAACCAGATCTGAATATTTACATTTGGATATATACACCCAGAGTATATGTATCTTGGAACAGATTTGTAAATGTTTCCACTGTGTACTGCTTGTAAAATTTCAGTTTGGAAAAGTGCCCCAAATGCTACATCATTGCATGTGCTGCCAGAGTAAGAAGGGGGCTAATAAAACAAGCATTAGCAGGAGAACACAATGTGAGGAGCAAATTTTTAGAAGGGAGGCCTTCAGCAGGTTTATGCTTTTCAGTATCAACCCCAAAAGGAAAAGAGTAGGGGACAGAAGAGAAAAGGAAAGGCAGGTGGCTCACCAAATGATATATTCAGGCCGATGACAACTTGTGAGAAACTCGATGTGAGAAACCAACCTTTCACAAAAAAGACATCACAACTAGAAATGTGTTGAAAGACCAGCTTCTATTTTATTGAACATCTGCTGCAAGAGAAGATGCTTCCAGTGCAATTAAGATCAATTTCTAAACGTTAATTCTTAATTAAACAGGCATAAGTCATAAAAGGTCTAAACCCTCATTTTTTTTTCTTAAGTTACAGACTAAGGCTCATTCAGTGTTGTGGTTTTTGCTGCATTCTCCTCATTACTGTTTGGAAAATGCATTGCAGACGTAGGCAGTTGTGCAGATGAAGGAGGAGGCACTGGAAATCACCTGTATTCTACAGGATTATGGCTGGGAAGAGGCCATCAGCATCTCTATAGACCCTCATAACCTGATTTGGCATTCTTTTTTCCCAGTAACATTACAAAGCACAGTTCCCAGGCTGTAATACTTGCACATCCAGTGTGGAGCTCTGCAAAGTGCTCTGCTTGTGCTGGGTGGAAGTTACAACAGCCCCCGACTCTTACCTGGGCAGCAAGGTTAACACAGGCATTAAGAGTTGACCAGCAGTAGCTTATTTCTGCATATAAGAAGAATTCCCAACTCCAAGATTCCCTTGGTGTTTTCCACAGTGTCTGCCAAAACTAGGTAATGGCTGGATTGACACTTACAATCTTCCTTGGAGATACGGATCTCAAAGCTGGTAACACAGCAAATGTCGGAGGAGCCAATGGGTGAAGCTGGGATCCCAATTTGTGAGAAGGATGATTTCCTCCCCTCCCTCCTTTAAGAAACTCCTCCTCCACACCTCACAAAAACATCCCTTCAACGCTCTTCCATGCTGTCCCTTTCCCTTTTTGCTGCTCCAAAGCAGCTCTGCCAGAAGCAAAGGGGTCAGGAGAGCAGCAGTAAGGAGGGACCAGGCACCCTGGAGATGCAGAGAGCCCTGGGCTGCTGCTGAGAGACCCCAGAGCCGTCACAAGACCCCACAACATTTGGCTTCAGGATGGAATAGGAGGTTGCACCAGCCACTTTAGTGGAGCTGTGTTCAGGACATAGGAAGAAAGAAAAAAGGAAAAAAGATGGAGAGGCATTCTTCTATGCACGGGGGATGTCCAGGAGCAAGACAGAAGCTGCTGTCACCATCAACAGCAGTAACTAAAGAAGTCACACACAGGAGCACCTCTACCGATTAATATTTTATCGACTGTCTTTTTTTTGAATGCTGTTGGAAAAAAAAGCATAGGGTGGGTTCATAAGGACAGTAAAGGTGCATTTTCCATTAATCTTAAATATATTAGAAGACATTTCTGTCCTCAAGTCAGCTACAGAAGCAAATTACAAAACAGTATATTGA
The DNA here is from genome assembly GCA_013400375.1 of Thinocorus orbignyianus. NCBI lineage: Eukaryota > Metazoa > Chordata > Aves > Ciconiiformes > Thinocoridae > Thinocorus > Thinocorus orbignyianus. The sequence continues at coordinate 123,676 of VXBW01000623.1, read as the reverse complement.
AGTCCACACAGTTATTTATGCAAAGGATACTTAATTCACACATGGATGGCAGACAGAAAAGAGATGTTAAAGCTTTTATGTTGTTTATGATAAATAAATATATGCCTGTACAAGTTCACTTCATGATAAAAAAAAAAAATTGGACAAGTGTCAGTAGAGTTGCACAAGGAAGCAAACATCATCCAACACATATACAGAGGCCTATCAGAATTTTTTCCTTAGCACCCACTCACATGCTCTTCACTTTGTTTTCTTTTTAACCAAGTAGAAAACAACTTCAGAGATAGTATTAACCTTTGCTCAACTAAATCAAGATTTTTAGATGACCCCCATGCATACTTGCAGTTAAAACTAGTGTGCCAACTCCACTGTACAAACATTAGACACAGTACTTCCACAGAGAATTATACACCAAAAGAAAAAGAGAGAAAGCCTATTGAAAAAAACCCACCACTATAGAACAGAAGTTTCACTGCATCCACGGTATAACAGGATCCCATGTACACCACCTGCCCAGAAATGGGACATGAACGGGTACTTCATGCCATGATCATAACCTAAAAGGTGACAGCTCCAGGAACTTCACCTTATAAGTCTTTATTCTCCCCTCATTTGGGCCAGCACAAACCTCCCGTGGTGCCACACCACCACCCAAAGAGCAGAACTTGCTTTTCTTGGTCCTTTGCTCCTGCCCCATGTTGTCCCTCCCACAGGATGCAGAGTCAGGCTGAAAGCTGGAGCGACCAACTCATTGGAGATAAAAATCAAAATACAGAAAAATCCAGCAATTTCTCCAGGATTAATGTTACCTTGTGTCGGTTCCTCAGCCCATGGCAATGCCTAGCTGCACCTACCCTCCTGCTGGCACCGTGGAGGAGGCAATGGTGGAGGAATGTGAACAAGCTGCCAGGGGAAGGTGGGACTGTTTCTCTTGGCAGCTATGCCAACTTATGCCAGTTAAAAGCAACTATTATTTACGGGCATAATAACTGTGAGTTGATGATGTGTTTCTTTGGACTTCTACTTTCTTTTAGCCAAAAGAATACAAAAGTCAGCATTTAATAAAAAATAATCCATTGGAGTCCTTCCCTTGAGGTACTCTAAAACCAGGCATGCTTTTTCAGCCATCACCATCAATCTGTGTCCCATACAACTTCTACGGTAGGATGCCTGGAGGATGAGTAGCTAATATTCCCAGCTACTTCTTAAATTGCAGGAGTTACTTCCAATACCAAAAGGGACCCTTCATACCATATCAAAACAGCACGTCAGGGTTGTTAATTATAACTGTTCAAAAGGATTAATCTGGCATCAGAGCAGTGGCAGAAACTGATGCCAACCTTATCCTGGATGGGATTACAGAATAGTTGAACAAGGTTCTTTATATCTTTTCTGTCTCGTCCACGTTTTATTCTGGGTGTTGCCATGTTCTATGGTTGCCATCACTGCTAGGTGCCTATCCCATACCTGAAGCAGCTGCATTTTGGAAGTGAAGAAATTCATGTCTTTCTCAGGCAAAAAAATTCTTATGATGTTCCTCAGGGACATAACATATTAGAGTCATTTCTACATCAGATGAAATAAGTATTTAGTCAGCTTCCTGACACTAATATTTCCTATGCAGACATGTATGGAAGAGTCATTCCCCTGCAGCAACAGAGACACTGGGACCTAAACTTGTCACAGTCCAGACAGATGCCCATAGGAACAGGCTCATTTGCTGAACTGCTACAGCAATGAATGTAAACCCTTGCTGCAACAGCAAAGATGCGCATTGTGTTTCCTCAGATGGACACTGGAGACTGCTCACTGGAGAGCAGCCCTGAGGAGAAGGACTTGGAATTGCTTGGAATTAAGGCCAGGCTGGATGGGGCTTGGAGCAACCTGCTCTAGTGAGAAGCGTCCCTGCCCATGGCAGGGGGGGTTGGAACTTGATGATCTTGAAAGGTCCCTTCCAACTCTGACCATTCTATGATTCTATGACACAGGATTTTTGAGATGACACTCACAGGGAGGCGAAGTCACTGTCGAGCCTTAATCACAGCCAGGAAGGATGTTAGTGGCTTCAAAAACTCCCAGACTCCAGTGGGCATCATCAAGAACAGGATCCACCAACTTTTTCCCCTTCTGATTCCTTTTCTGACCAGTTTTCCAAGAATTGAAGTTCTCAAAGGCCGCAAGTTATTTGTACAGAATAACAAGCACTTCTCATGAATCAAGAGGTAAATACTCACCTCTTGCAGCCGTCCCTGGTAGAAAAGCAACACGGAGGTAAAAAACCTAATAAATACAGAAGTAATAAAGAAATTCGGGAAGAAATTACTAAATTCTTCAATAAATTCTCCATCTTCACAAATTCTGCTACCTGTGAAGCAAACGTTTACTGTGTGAGTGCTCTCCACTGTTTCTGTGATCCCAGTGCCTCACCCCAAACATCTGGTGGCTAATGGGAATCTGGAAAATCATGCCTTAAATATCCACAATATATAGACATAGGACAGCATGTGGAGAGGTCAGACAACTGCGAACTGCAGTTTTTACATTTTGTTTTGCTTTTTAAAAACCTTTTCAGTCTTCCATCAGACAATGCAGGCTTCATTTTCTCATTTTCAAGGTTTATTCTCAAAACATTTCTGTCACTAAAGCAATTTCTAAGTTATCTACTTGCCAAAAGCAACTTAAGGACTTTCACACAACAAAGCAAAGCCCACAAAGTATCCTCCTGTCGCCCATAAAATAGTGGTATTTAACTACTTTTTCCTCTCAATATTATAAAAACAAACATGTAAATCAACCTGTCATTTTAGAACCAGAGTGAAAATGTCTCAGTACTACCAGGATATTCACCTAAGGTAAGCTCAGGGTAAATAAGAGATTTTGCACTTTCAGTACAAGGGAAATACGGGCTTTCCTATACATGAAAACATGCATAATGCTGAGAAAAGTAGATAACAAGACACAGACCTATTAAAAACAAAGTTCAGATTTAAAAAATGCATCAGAGGCACAGGACAAATGCTGCAATTCTGTTGTTCTCCTCATGATGTTTGAGGAGTAGTACTGAGACACTTGAGTAGGCTTTTCCCCCCTCTCTCATCCTTTAACCACATAAATATCAGAAATTATAAGTCTACCTTGACTACTTTATCCCAAGAAACCTTCTTAACAAAAACTTTTCCTGAAAAGCCTTGAGAAAATTTATCAAATACAAACTGAACTGCCTCCACACTCATCCAACCTTTAGCACAGTATTCTTCAGTGGCTAATACTGAGTAGGAGAAAAATCAAAATGAAGACCGTACCAACTCTCAGATAATTTCATTTCTATCATTTTTAGAATGAGCTTGGTACTGACTTGTCTCCAAAATACATCCCATCCTGCTTAGGTCATGGTGCACACAATCAGGTAATCGGTATTAAAATGGTATTATTAAAAGAAAAATCAGTACTTTCATACTAGATATGCTCGCCTGTATAACTCCAAGCAAGTTGTGTGAAACAACACAGCATATTTTCAGATTTTGATGACAGTGAACGTTCCATTAACATCTGTCTCTCTCTCTTTTTTTTTTTTTAAAACGAATGCTACCTTAGGTTTCAGACATCAGCAAACACAAGACTTATTAAAACCCATCTTCAGACGACAATAAAGCTTAACATTTCTTGTTAAGATAACAGAGAGAATATCTGAAGATGTTCCATGGCAACAACTGGTTTTAAAAATAAAACCCAGGATATTTCTAAAAGGCACACCTAACACACAAAGGCACATTTCAGTTAACCAGCTGTACCTAATCCATGATAAAAAGAAATTGTTTCCTGAGAGGGTGATGAGACACAGGCACAGGTTGCCCAGAGAAGTTGTGGATGCCCCATCCCTGGAGTGGTTCAAGGCCAGGCTGGATGGGGCTTTGAGCAACCCGCTCTGGTGGGAGGTGTCCCTGCCCATGGCAGGGGGGTTGGAACTGGATGATCTTTAAGGTCCCTTCCAACCTAAACCATTCTCTGATTCTATGATATATCAAATACAGACCCACTGGGATTTCATTTGCAGACAATATGTGTCTGTGTGTTCAGTATTACCACGCTGACATCTGCTCCATTAGGGAAACACAAAAATTGCCAGCTCATGGCTTCGATAGTGGACTCAGAACAAGGGGTGACATATGAATTCCCAAGAGCCCACCTCATGAAGATTAGGTTAGACAAATTCAAGAACCATCAGCTACAATCTCTAACCTGGCCCAACAGCACAGCTCTGCCTGGAAACCATTATATTTGAAGAATTGCACCCTCTCTTCTGCATTTCTAATCTGAAAAGCAGCTCTCCTAGCAAGTTTGATACACAAGACCAATTATTTAGGAAAAGAAGAGTATCCAATAAACAACTGTGAAGCCATCTCCTGCTCCACCTGCACATCTGAAGGGAAGATTACTTTCAGGAGGATGAAGCAGGGTGAGCTGAGAGGCATCAGCAGCAGAGGAGGGATGGCGGCTTTTCAGAATACCTTGGAAAAGGACAGAGAACCTCCTCTCCCAAGCACTAATCTTGCCCCTTTGCTAATTAACGGTGGTGAGAAACAAAAACCATGGGCACAGGTAAACACTGCTGTCCCTGCCTAGCTTGCTACTGTTCCCACTAAAATCAAAGGTAATGACTACGATAGCAGCAAGGGATCCAGTCTTGAACAAACATCTCTAGCTGAGTGGAAATGGTGAATCACATGTAATGTATTTTTAGGTGATATTTGTTTCTTTTTATGAAATGATTTATTTAAACCCGTTCTTCAACCTAAACTTTCCCAAATATTACACTAAAAAACCCCCACAAATAATTGCCACTCTTTTTATAACGTACAGCAAATTTCTTTTCGTTGTTTTGTTTTTAAAAAGCCATAAAACTATTAGTTTTTGAAGTGATGCAAAACTAAAGATGCTGCTCTGAAAAAGCCCATAATTAAGCAGGCTGTAATAATTTTTCACTATCTGGCTCCATTTCAAGTCCTACGTCATTCTTTTGTTCCTCCTGCAGCATATTCTCATGGCAGCAGCAACCATGCCGATCTTAGGCATTAATTACTGCTTAGGAGAATGGAAAGGAGAAGGGCAAACAGAATGGAGAGAGCAAAGAAAACAACACTACACAATTCCACAAAACCCCTCACTGTGGTATTTCAAAACGTAGCTTACAAATACCTACCCACACAACGCTTATTAGAGAATTTCTCTGTTCCTTGTAAGGGCCTAGCCTTCTAATAAAGATCTCTAGTTTCACAGCTGAAGGAAGATATTGACATCAAAGTCTATTTTTAGCAAGCAAAAAAATCACTGCTAAAAGAAAAAATACATATATTTATGCGAACTATTTGATAGCACCTCAGAAAGGTCTAGTGTTAATCTAAACTAACATTTATTTCGATACAATAGAGAGTAATTAAAATTAGCCTGAGTCTAAATGAGTTTCTAATGTAGCCTCTTCAGTGGCACTTTTTACGTTATCTAATGACAACATGTCTAATGAACAGAATGAGGAGGGCCACAGGCTCCTACCACGCCCTGTAACCTATATGCTAGAGGATTTTCAAGTGAAAAAGTTGGCATCTGTATAAAGGTACTAATAATTACATAATTATTAGTGCAGAACAGTAATTACGCAATCATTCAGTAACTGTGTTTAGAAAGACATCACAGCAATCAATATTTCCTACTCTATTTCACACTCAGAATTGCTATTTAACTTGTATGTAGCAATATTCTTTTTGAGGTGAAGGCTAGAGAATACGGCCTGGTTAAAAAGATTTCTTTCTGAAGGACATTAAAATTTTATGTTTGGCACTTAAAAGAGTACAGAATGATCCGAGGAGGCCCCACAGGGTGAGAGTTATGCTATCAGTGTCTGCGTATCATATTTAGTGTATGTTCAGAGCCGTATTTGCCTGAGCCAGCTGAAGTTCAAAGCTAAGAGCCTTGGCTTACTAGCTCAAGTACAACTCTATGCTAATGCTGCTATACAGAAGTTTTAGGCTGGATCTGCCCCATGCTTAACCAGCTCAGAGTAGGTGCAAAACAAGCCAAAGGTTATCTCTGAAAAATCATTAAGTACATAACTAAGTTATTGATGCAGATGATTAGCAACGAAGATTTTATCATGTTTTTCAGTGGAACAGAATTGAAATTTTAGTGAGCATATTAAAAGGGCAAGAGAGAGCACAGCCTTTAGTTTTCTGAACTATACAAATACACGGATGAGGATATTTTATATACATCTATATATCTCTATTCTATCATTCTATAACTTGACTAGCAATAATGAGAGAGACCACTGGCACAAGAAGAAACCGAGGAATCCAGAGTATCCAGGAAAACAATCTCAAGGAAATACCATCCAAAATTCTCATGTATCTCCAGCTGCTTTCCAAGGGACACTGTATTACAGAATGTGGATTGAAAAAGAAACATAGATTTGTATACTGTCTACACAAATGTACCTCAGCGTGTGTTCTTATATATAGTGTCACAGATAGTATCCAAACTCTCGTACGTAAGCACATACATGTGAGATCACATCAGTCTTTACATCAAGAGTTAAACAGAAGCTTTCTACTCTTTTTACAGCCTTTTGTGTTTCCAATCTCGAGTTTCGCACATCCTAGTGCTAAGCATAAACTCTTGGTTTCTCTTTAACTCTGCTGACTCTTGGACTTGCCAGGCTCCATCATTTTACCCTCAGTAAATGTAATTGTTTCTACCGGTAACACTACAGCAAGGCAGATGACAGACTTTGTGAATTTATATCACAAGTCAGCAGAAGGATTTTTTGCACTTCCTGATTTATTTTAATATATATCTATCTCAGTACTTTTCATCTGAAATTGATTCTAACACAACATCATCATAGCACAAACCAACACCTGATTTACAAGCTGAAGTATTACTGTGACGTGACATCCATCACGAAAATAAGATGTATTTCCCAGGATCAACTGAACAGTTAATAAAAGCATTTGTAATAAAAGCAATTGTAAGAACATTTAACTGAGCACACTAATCTATCATGCTAATCTTGAAACATTAAGTGTAAAATACAACACTCCCCAGGCCAAGAATGCCAAACATGCAAACTGATAATCGTTCAAACTGGTCTAGCTCTGCCAGATCTAGCTCTGCCACTTTTCCATCAACCATAAAACACTGATAGAAACTTAAATAATTATAGTGTGAAGAAAATATTATATTAGTTGTGTGCCAATAGATTATCTATTAGAATTAGATTTAAAGGATGAAAATTTCTGATGAAAAGATATTCGAATTCAAAAACAATTCATATCTGCTCTAGACTACTAAATCACTTCCATCTGGTAAACATCATCTCCAGCAGTAAAGAGATACCATAAGGCTTTGTTTTGAGACACTGAAACCTGCTATTGTGTGAGAACGCATGAACCAAGAATATGGTCTTCAGAAAACAAAGAAAAAGTCAGTATTTACCTTCACAAGGTGCAAAATCCTAGAAAAAGATAATGGTTTTGCCTGATACTGTGAAGCAAATTGATCTATTCTAAATGGGATTTGCTTCTGAGTCTTCCTCTACAAAGGGTGCAACGCATCATCTTGTATTTCTCTTCTTCCTTGATTCGGATAGAAAATTCTCTCCTTGCTTCAGGAAACTCTAGGCTAGGCTAGTCCATCTCAGCCACTTACAGCTTCCAGCAGTTTTCTGTCCATTTATTGTATCCAGACTCTAATTAAGTCTGGGTATGAATCACCATTTTAAGGAGGGCACAGAATGAACATCACTTTAATGATTATTTGCTGAAAATTCAGATCTTGTAGATACAATGACGTGCAGAAAAACCCCTCACTATTACTGGAATATTTCTGAAGCCATTGCTGTTGAGAGAAGTTTGCCATCAAAAATGGAATCATCATCTTAGTCAACAACCTAGGGGCAGACTGAAGGGGCTGGACAATACACAGAACTGTATTAAAGGCCAATCAGAATCCATTTGCCAGTCAGGATTTGGTCCTACAAAGCAAAATTTCATCTTCACTTCTTGCAATGCAAGTTATTAATATTGGAACAGATAACCATAAGCCTGATAACTACTATTTTTCTCCATGCCTTCAAAAGAAGTCTCCAAAGGCTCAACGTGATGGATTTTCAGATCAAGGCTCAGAAGAAACACTAATAAAATAAGAGCAAGGCTGCTATACTGGGGGAACTAAAAGCAAGCAACTTTTGTGTCTGGGGTTGTTTTTTTTTGGGTGTGTGGTGAGTGGTATAGAGGGAAAGGGAAGTTTAAGTTAGTAAGACTGCAAGATTATGTTTTAAGTACAAATACAGTTAAAAACAAGATTGAAGACTTGTGAAACATCGCAAGGGTAATCCAACACTACAAGTTTCTGTCCCTCTGCATCCTTTTTTTCTCATCCTGGGTTTTTCTCTTACGTGGTATATTGGAATTTAATATGCTGTCTCTTAACATTTCAGCTATATACTCTATTTTAAAAAACAACAACAACAACAACAAAACCCAAGATAAGCAGAAACAACATAATCCTAATACACAGCAACAACATATTCTTAATTCTTGTTCATGTGATTGCTTCCTTGGTGTATCAAGTAGAACTCCAAGAGATCTCCAAAAGGCTGAAGAATGTTTCCAGAAGCTATGCACGTAAAAAGACTAGGGCTCTCCTCAGCCACCAGCAAGCAGAGAACAGACTGAAGGTGTCCTTATCATCTTGATAAGGATGGAAGAGTTTTACGGGTGCGTACAGATATAAATAGATCAGAGATCACTTTGTTGCTCACCAAAGCACTTCATGTGAAGAGGGAAGTGCAACCTCCAGGGGTTATTTCGAAGGACTCTGTAAGCTGAAGTTGTCCATAGAGCTCACCAGTACGAGATGACAGTGACAGAGATAAAACCTTCACTAACAGAGCTGGCCTGTTACCTTGGAGAAATTGAATCAAAGGGAAGTGTGTGCATTAGAAGTGGCTGCTGAATCAGAGCATCAGGAGCATAATTGCTCCATTAGGAAAGTCAACATGGTGAGTTAATAAAATGAGAGCTACTATCAATCAATAGACTGGAAATGATTCAAATTATTGGGGTAGAGGAAATAAAAATGCCTCTTGCTCTCCCGATTAAAACGTTTGGGTGCATGCAACATTAATACAAAGAGGTATGTAAAAAGAAAAGGAAGCTTTTCGTATAAGTTGGGCCATTATAACAGCAAATTGAACAATGCGCCCTTTAGGTTTGTTTCTTCATAATTTGATTTTTAAGAGGAAGGAACTAAGTATTGCTTATGGATAGAAACACTCCTGTCACAACTGAACATCTAGTCTATGTACATGCTTCATGTTCTTGACAGACCTTGTTCTTCAACTATTACATGTCATCTCTAACTCTCATCAGAAAACGAAAAAGAATTTTTAATATTATGCTTAAACTATTTTCGCATGCCAAAATTAAACTCGACTTTAAAATTTGTAGAAGACCCAGCATTTTGTGCGCCACGTGAAAAGAAAGCTAAAGAAATTGAGCCAGCTACGCAATTCGTTTGAGGATGACTTAAATTGAATGGATCACACTTGAACTGTTATTCTAATTTAATATTTAATATTTAATAATTTAATTATTAGAAATATTCTTGATTTGCTTCTTAAAAAAAAACACCACCACACATTTGGGGGGGGGGGTTGAGGCTGTATTTTTTGGTTGTGTTTTGGGTTTTTTTCCTCAATATACACATCTGCCAAGTTAAACAGGAACATAGGAATTACATTGGACATCTGCCTTGGCAATCAGCTGGGACTGCAGCTCACGTAGACATGCCCAAACTGGCTTTAAACCAGTGCAGGAGTGATCAGCAGCACTGAGGGAGATGCAGGGCACCATACTCACCCCAGCAGCAATGCTGTAAGCCTTCTGCTGATGGTGCTCTCAGGTTAGGCTGGGGTATATCTACACGAATCTTCCTGTCTCCAAGGAATATAAAGTCTCTTTACATCTTTTCTTTTAAATTCATAAAGTGATAGGACTAATTAAAGTGCATCATTCCATCTTTCTGTCATTTCTTGTATTTAAAGCAAAAGATTCTCTAGAAAATCCCTTACAAATTATCATAAAACACGTGATATATTGCTAGGCATTGGGAAGACAAGAAATTCATATATTTTCATGCCTGATGAATAAACAAGAGGAAATGTAGTAATGAATCAAAACATGTAAATTACAATTATCTCAAAGGTCACTGCACTTATGGTGCATATTAGGTATTAATGAAATACGCTTAATGAACATCCTTGCAGTTATGACAGTGTGATGTCCCGTAGCAAATGCAGCACTCACAAATGTGTGAATAGGATTAAGCCTCTCCGTAACTTCCCAAATTAAGTATGTGTATATCAGATCCCCGCCAGAGCATTTAACACTACATGAGTACACTCAAGTCAACATTACAAAATACTAGATGAGTCAATAGTATCTGCGGGTCATAACTCAGAGCTATTAACTTACTCCTTTCTTAAATCATTAGTAAAATGTGACATTAATAAATGTCTCAATGCCTTTACAAACAATAAATGACTCATGATGCTTGCTATTAATTATAGTTGAAGAATACTCTGAATGTGTATTTTTCTTTCCACTTAAATCTGCAAAATTGATTTGAAATGTATGTGGTCAATTAAGCAAGACAAAGGGAAAAAAAAGTATTTTTGACCCTTCTTCCCTCACTCCACCTGGTAAAGCCAATGTGTACCTTCAAATGTACTAATAACGCTGTGTTATCCCATATAGAATTATTGTCCTGAGAACAACAACAATAACAACAAAAAACCCAAACCAAAAATGGGCAAATAAATCTGAACTACTCATAGAACTTCTAATGTGGTAAATTTATAAAACGTTCCTCACAGCATCTTTTGAACCTACACGATTTAAGCTTATGGTAAGAGGCTCTCAGCAAGAATCAGATTTTTGTGCTTAATAAGATGCTTCCAGTTTGGGGGGGATGTAGTTGGGGTTTTTTTAAACGTAATTAATTTTTCTGAACATTTACCTTTCTAGTCCAATGTTTCATTTGCTGTGATTTGCACAAAATATCAATATCTGTCACTAATTCTAAACTAACAAATTATTGTGAAATAAATTGTGAATTTAGTTAAAATATTAGTGGCAACACTGTCATCCTTAGCCTCAACCAGTGATTTTTATTACTTATACAGTATATCCCATTCTAAGAATTTGCTATTTAAGATTATGCAGGACTCCTTACAGTCCTTAACAGATATTTGTCATGTGTGAGATTTCTGTTCAAGTCATTCACGCATACAAGGAAACCCAAACATTAGCCTCAGATAATTTAAAAAATACACATACTCTTTATCACTCAGTTTATTATCTCTTTGAAATAATAAAGCAAAGAAACTTTGGTATAGCCAAAATGATAGGGACTTCTTTGAATGCTGCAATAATGAATGCAAAAAATAAATAAATACTGAACAACAATTTATTCTTCCTTTGCGCACTTACATTTTTGCTCCCCTAGCACACGCCTGGCTATGGAACGATTAATTTCTAGTATAAGAAGGTGCAGCACCAACGATGCTGAGCAACCAACTATAAATTAGTCTATGGAAATTGCACGTATCTTTATTTCATCAGGGATGTCCATTTAGGAATCGTAACTAAAGAAAACAGGCTGAACTCTGAGGGGACTAAACAGCAATTTCATTTTATATACAAGTCCTCTAATCCCAAAGACATATAATTAGATACTTTTAAGCTTACACCTCACTGCTGTCAAAGAAAAGCTGAAGTACCCCCAAATTCCAACCATATCTAAGGGAGTCTCCTCAGCTAAAAGAATATAGAAGAAAATTACATGACTGGAAAGATGACCCACCGTACGCATCACTCAGAGCTGTCAATACACAAGGCACCAGTTTACAGTCCTTACTCATTCAGATGTCCCCGGATTCATAAATGCCACATTTTACATCATCTTTTACTGTGGCAAGACCCATGTATGTGTACGCCACTGACCATCATGCAGAAAGACCATCATTTATCAATGACAGGTTCATGTAAAAAGTACCGTTACCAGCTAATTACATGTCTCCTTATGCTTAAATTAGAGATATGCAAATATACCAGACCTGACTGCTGCTACATGAAGAGTAGAAGTTGTGATTTAAACTATCAAGTACCACAGAACATCTCCAGATGGAATGTGCTGAAATGTGCATCTGGTGTGTTACACTGATGAGCACAAGAAGACAGGATGCTTCTTAAATTAATTACTCCTTTCTCTTCCTTCCATCCCTATATATTTTAAGCAGTACCCCATTCCAACTTCCATTATCTGGCAAAGTCCATGACTAGAAGACAAGCTGCACATTTTACAACCCCCTAAACCAGTTCTATCTCAATAGGCAACCATATATCTCTGACACTAGACCTGCCTGGGATATTATCAAACAGCAAACACCCCACAGCGCTCTCTTCCCCTCTTCATGCTGCCTTTGCACGCACGGTTCTGTCCCTCCTCACACACCCATCACTCCCATTAATGGTAAAAGCAGTTGTTATTTGTGTTGATTGATTAACTCTAATGGAAATGCTTGTACATACCGTGGGAAGAACACATACCAAAGCTTTTAAAAAGAATTACAGCAAGGTCTTCTCAGGACATAGTGACAGGAAACAGACCAAGAGACCTAGTTTGAAAATAAACACACTGAAGACAACTGGGAACTTCAACAACTTGTTTGCCCAGCCTCTGTGGTTGCCATCTTTCTTGTTAAAAATTGTACCTGAGATTAAACTCTGCTAAATATATTGCCAAATTAAGTGAGAGCTATCAATTAAAAGGGTTGACAACATACTGGAGGATCACCACGTACTGTAGTATTAAAAAAGTAAATTTGTATAAGTCATCTATTACTCTCTTTAGTCTGGTAAGGAACCTTACGAAACACAAAGTTTTCAACAATATAGCATCTAGGATTCTGCAGAAGAGCAGTTGTCCTCTCTCAAAGTTATATTTTGACCATGAAAATTTAACATGTAAGGCACCTTGAATCAAGATCCAGCTAATGCCACTGAGTTCAGATGCTATCCCTGCTTTCCAGGTGTTTTGGAAGTTGGTAGAAAGCTCATTCAGACCATAAATCAGCTGGTGTTGTTTTCTGTAGTGTTTCCCACAGTGCTAAGAAGTTAAGAACACCCTGATGCACCAATATGCTCCATTTACAATAGGATTTTCTATTTATCCATGATTTCTTGACAATTTAATAGAAAGGTTCCAGTTGCAAACATCATACATAGTACTGCTCTTTCATCCCACACCTGTGATACATGCAGATTTTCGATAACTGAGAAAACACTCTCCAGCCTCAGTGCCAGAAAGGCAAACTGGATCATTCAGTCATTTCACAAACCTTTTCTCTGTAACAAACATGTTACCTAATGATGACTGCAAAAATTATGATTATCAAAGCTGCGTGAACTTTTCAGCAAATGTCCATTAAAACAATTTTGGTTAAACTAACCCATCCCTAGTAATGATTTTGAATTGAATACAATAAACAGCATACTAAACTAAAATATGCTTTTTCATAGGCAAATCTAGAAAATGAAAACTGAGGCAGCGGCGGTTTTGGACTGCACAGCAGCACCTTGGTTCAGACTCTCTGCTGGCCTCATCCCAAGCTGTTGTTCGAACCAAATCCTTGCACAAGCCTCCTGAATGTCGCAATGGCTGGCTCTTATGGCATGCCAAGGTGGCTCCTCTTCTGTTGACAGTATTTCATTTTGTGCAAAATTCCCACCCAGGCTTTGGGCAGAAGGTAGCGAGTGACTCAAGCACCTGCTGGCTACAGCACTCACCTGGAGGTGAGGCAGTGAGTTCTTGCACCAAGGAGCGCCAAGGACTTTTGGTTTGTTTTACAAAGCTGTAGAAAACAAGAGGCTGAGGTAACCCTAACCCTGAATATTGCATCAAAATGCTCTTGGACAACTCCAGTAAGAGATGTGGGTTCTTACCTCATCATTTGATGATGGGGATCCAAACCAGGATCTCTCACGTGTTAGGAAAGCATCTTAAGCACTAGTGCAGTAACTGGGAGTCTCCTGTTCCGCCTGCTCCACATTCTTAGGAAAAATGGTGGTTGGACCATCATTTGTTTAGATATCCAAGGTGGAATTAAGACAGTCTATTGAAGAAAGTGAAAGCTGAATCCTGTTCCCTCTTCTCTTTGCCCCCTGCCTTCCTCGCCTTCACAAAGCATATTTAAACATCAGCTTTCTTTCAAACAAGTGTCACTTGGTTTTGATGCTCTAGACACATGCTAGTGCAAAGCGGAGATAAAGTTGGTAAGTTAGCCTCTAGCATTTAGAAGCACTGGCATAATGACAGTTTGAGAGTGGGATTAATGCTGAAGTTAAAATAAAAAGAAATATCCAGATTCTGCATAGTTTTGCTAATTAATTTGACTCTTACCATCCTTTAGCTTGGTATGTTTCATGATGTAAAAAGGCCAGTGACCACTGCGAGTTGTAGGATGCATCTGGGAAGTAGTTCTGTAAGTGTAGCAGCTCCCTTTAGTAACATTTATGATCAAATATCATATATAGAGAATTCTTTGTGATATGAAATACAAAATTGTCCACATTAGAAAGCACCAATCCCACTGACATTGGAAGGTTGGCTCAAACTGACCAGAGGCAGACCTTCAGATGCAGCTTACATGGCAAGCATTTCAAAAGACTCTCTGATTTCTCCCAGGGCAAGGGTGTGGGTGGTGATCTGGCGCTCAATACAAGAAGTTCTACAATATCCCACATTCTAGCTACAGATAGAAGCTTGTTCAGTGGCTAGTTCTAATTTATTTAAAATTGATCTGTCCTGCTTAGGAAAGAAAAGTCCTAATGTAGCAGCATAACTAGCTGCGAGACCTTCTCTCTCCGTTTTGTGCTCTGAAGCATCAGCACGGTCAGACTGATGTGATGAAACTTGCCCATTCAGACCCTTAAATAGACATTTTACTGTCTTTTGCGATGATCTCCATGACTGCAGCACTGGATCTTTTGATCAAGAGGTCATAGTTATTTTCAGGCTTGACAAAAAATAATAAAATAATCAAGTAGTACCTGAAAAGGCCTCACTTTATTTCCAGTCACATCAGTGCTGAACCTGAATCTTCTGACCTGGTTAGGAACATCTCTGGATTCATACCACAGGAATTGAGACAAATGCTAAAAAGAATGAGGACTTCCTATCCATTTTGAAGTTATCCATTTGTGCCAGTCTGGGGTTTAACAGGGTCAACCACAACCAGTCTAGAGACGGGAAGGTGACCGATACTTTAATATCTGAATTTTGAAGGGATCTGTAGCCCTGTGGCGTCTGATCCCCAAGCACCTTGGTGTCAGAGGAGAATTACTAGGCCAGGTTACCTATAATTCATCATGAATTTCTGGGGTGTGCTATAAAAAGTAAGTCTATTTTGCCACCCCCAACCCTATGGAAACAAATGGTAACGAAAGGAAATATAGGGCTTGTGCAGAAGTAATGGCACACATACCTTCTTTACATAGATGAAAATGAGAGAAAAAAATGAGGAAGCAACATGTTAGTCAAAGAAAGCAAGAGGTAGGACAGCTCCTGTAGATAAAAAATAATGATACAGCTGGCTTAGAACAACAAATTGAATATATTAAAGAAAATGAGATATCTTGAAGGCAGTACTCTCAGCAGGGAGTTCACCTATACTTGTTTTCACTCGGTGAACTGGACAAAATCACATCTTTGTTTCTTTCATGGGAAAGAGTTGGGGCTCTTATTACTATTTTTTCCATGAAGCCTACTCTATTACCTATCATTTTGGATGGATTAAAGAAACAATTTCACTATTAAAAGTGGCTTAGGCATTTGACTAGTAACCTAGTTGTACGAGATCTGTTACTGTTGGCTACTTCCTTGTATTAGTCAACTGATTTAGAAAAGGCTTTGTAGAACTGAAGTTATGATGGATCTACCTACACTAACATCACCTTTCTATCTTCCTTTCTGAAGTTACTGTGTCTACCAAAAAGTCAGTTTATCGTATTGTATGAAATGTGCTGATTAATTAGAATGGCATCAAACTTTACCCTCTATTCCTATAACAGAATTCAATAACGCTAAATAGTAAACCAAAGAGAGTAAAAAAGCTATAAATACACATGAAAAGGAAAAGTATCCACTTTTATTTTAAACTAACTATATAACAAGTTCATTGTTTTAGGAAGGACAACCCAGTAAAAAGTTCCTAAACAAGCCAAAGCCGCCTGCTTTTAAAGGACAAAGAAGTGGTTGGGGGTGGACAACAAAGGCTTGAAAACAGTTTTCAAAATGCTAATGCAAACAGCTTTAATAGCATCATGAGGATATGAAATGTCTGTGGTGAAAACTAAGAGAAAAAGCAAGCCAAAAAAAGCCCAAATTTGGCGAGAGGTGATACTAATACTAGAACTGTCCGTTTGGCAGTGCTTTTGAAAGAGTGTGTGCTCCACTTGGGCTTTACCGGAAACAAGTGCAATGTGCTGAGTCGCCTGCTCTGAAGGACATCAAGATAATTCTGGATTTGCTTTGTCCTGATGGGTTTTGAGGGGTTGTGTTTTCTCTTCTTGGAAAATACCTTCTACCTGCCACGTAGACATCGCATGCGATCACATCCCTTTCAACCTCACTGTACACCTGTGTCCCTATCAGTCTTGCTGTCTTCCTACAAAGCTCTTTATTTTAGCTGGAATGATGAACAAAGGTGGGGAAATTCTAATGAAAAAACTGATACAGTGCATAATTTTGCCAAATAACAGAAAGTTTCAAATATGTAGGATATTACAGCTCTTGAAAAAGGTGGATCTGAGCTGTGCTGTTCAGACTGAGGCTCGAGCACAAGCCTCAAGTTTCTTTATCATTTTCAGGGAGATCTTGGATCTAATCTTTCACCCCAGGCTCTGCTCAGTTCAGCCCATCTCTATCCACATACAAACTATGAATGAAATTGCAATGTCTAGAATGAAATTGTCTAGAATGAAATTGCAATAAAGCAGATTATTGTGACTGTGTTTGTACACACAGTCAAACTGGTGCCCTCCACAGACTCAACTCTTTCATAAACTCAACCTCCTTGCTTTAGTTGTGTCATTCAACACACAATGTTGCAACATAAACTTATCATTTTAAGGCTTATAGAATCCTTAAAATTATTTAAATTCTCACTGTAAGTAAGCCTCACTGTGGTTTGCTGCCACCAAATATCACACATTTTCTTTGAAGATCCCTAATATCTACAGGCTTGATCAAAGAAGAGTACGGCATATCTGTTTCAGGATTTAAAATAAAAGCTTTGAGTCTCCAACGCAGCTATATGCTAATGAAGCCCTAAGAAGCAGCAAGAGACAAGGAAGCCTTCATTTTCCTTATTGGTACTTGCATCAGAATGAGATAAATAAGAAAAACAGATTTGACCCTAACCTACCTGCAGAGGTCTTGTGAGCAGAACGCGACTGAGGATCCTCTTACTCCTAATACTCATTAACAGCAACCACCAATTTCAGCAGAGTAATTTCACAACTAATAATCCTTCAAAGCCGTAATCCTATTGTAATCAAAAACATGCAAAGACAACTTTATGGCTTGTATTTCTAACATATTAACACATTTAACTTACTGGAATGGGAAAAAAAAAGAAAAGCAAAGCACCAAATGCTATTGAGCCTACAGGCGAAGGAGTGATACCTAGATGCTCTCACTGAAGAGTTATTTTTAGGTAACGATCATTATTTCATTAAATCAGGCCAGTTAATACACACTGTAATACCTAGAAGAATAGAAGACAAAATTAGTAAGTGAAATCTATTATTAAAAATCCAATAGAAAAAGTACAAAATGGATATGAGAACACCGTGATCAAAGATAGGTAAGCTTTAAGCCTCCATTCTGAATAGCAGCAGCATGCCATAACTCAAGGGCATGAATTGAGGAAAAGAAATGAAAAACAATCAGCAATGGAGTTCTTTGCACCACTACAGGCCAGGCTGAAACCCTGAACACAGGGAAATTGCAGTAATGTCGTACCAGCTCCTGAGTCAGGTCAAAGACTTTCAAAGGTAGCACCGAGTTATGAATTAAGGTAGTAATAAAATCAAAGCTACAGTTTCAATATGGATACGGTTGACAGTCATCACAGAGGAGTATCTCACTGCACCACAGATGCAACCACATTTTGCTGAATAACAAAATTCTCATTGAAGTTAACATACGTTATAGATCTAAGTTTCAAGTTTTCTCAAAACTGCATCTGAACTGTTTCAAATGACCTTCAAATACAATCACAATCAAATTAAATTCTACCAGATTTCCAACTCCACTCCCAGCTCCTGTGATCTCACTTGGACTCACGCCTTTTGGTTTGTAAGCTTGATTTTTCACAGCATTTAATATCAAATAGGATATAATATCTTACAACTCCAAGGAAGTTACCAGACAAGTTCTGAAAAGCATTTGCCTCATCTGTTTCGCAGCTGGCCTAGGACATTTCCTTGGCTAGAAACATGGAGGGGGTGTGTGTGAGAAAAATAAATATCAAGATTGTCTGAATAACCACAAGACTGATTTAAAACACAACAAAGGTTTGATTTCTAATTCAACAGTTTTAAAACTTGCATTACACAGGAGCCTATATTCTCTTCAAGGCAATAATTGTCAACAACAGAGGACCTAAAAATCTTGCCTCCATCTTAAGGATGTTAGCATTTCTTTGGGTCATCTTCTGTGTGTATTAAGAAAGCCAAGAGTATTTTTATTATTTTAAATTTCAAATTTTTAATATAGAATGAACAAGAAGTGACCCAGTAACAGATTTTACTAAAATGCCTTTACTGCAATTTAATGCTAAGAAGTCAGCCAGCCAGCACATTTCAATGTTAAGCCCTAAAAAATTGTGTTTTGTGGGGTTTTTTAAGAGATTTACAAAGAGCTCATATATTTGTCTTCCCTTTGCATAGTAGTTAGACACATGATACGTTTTCTTTTAAGTTAGTACCTGCTCCCCTACTACTTAATATACTGAGTTGATATAAAATCTAGGAAAATGATGGCATTTTCTAGAAAAAGCTTTCAAGACTTAAGAGAACTGCTCATGCCAGTGATGTGCAGAGACACCTGTGTAATTCCCTCCTCCATAACCCCATTAAACTTAGACACATCACAGAACAGTTAGAGTTGGAAGGGACCTTAAAGACCATCGAGGGACACCTCCTCTACCTCAGTAAAGCTCTATAAGCAAGCAGAACAAATGCTCCCTGTCATTAAAATCCCTCCTCCCACAAGGTATGTGGGGAAACAGTTACTTTTCTTGTGGATGGAACAGCATTCAACCCCCCTCAAAATAACTGAACTGGAAGCACAAAGTCAGAATACACTCACAACAAACAGCACATAAACAAATTTGTATAGGTCACATGCTTGTAAGAGTCTGAACAACAGGTACCATGGTTTCCATGCTCCTGCTGGGCATAGTGCAGATTTTCAGTCCCCACCCATTTACACTGATTTTTTTTTTT